>JANHMN010000001.1:250889932-250932371 GCA_030674055.1 Rhabdomys pumilio | reverse complement strand
ACACACACACACACACACACACACACACACACACACACACACACACATGCACAGAGAGAGAGAGAGAGAGAGAGAGAGAGAGAGAGAGAGATATGAAGTGTTTTAAAATGATAAAATAATATAGAGCTTACATTATACACATATATACGTGCCATATAATGGTTTTGGATTTTTTTTAAATATTCTTATTTATATTTCTTATGTATGAATGCTGGACTAGCATGTCTGAATGTAAACCATATGTGTGGGTCCTGAATCCTGAATAGGATTTCCTGGCACAGGAGTTATAGACTGTTTGAATCAACCTGTGTGTATGCCTGCACAAACAGTAAATTGTGTCTTAACAAAATCTAAATTTTTTGATTATACCAATAAAAATTTGGCAGTCAGATGCTAGTGTCAAAGCCTGCTAGATCCAAGAGACAGAGAAAGCACCCAAGTGACCTTCTTCCTCATCCAGTGTCCCAATCCTCTAAGCAGTCTCAAAAACTTCCCAAACAAAATCATCCTCCCTTCTATTTCCTGTGAGTGCCTCTATCTATCTTCCTCACCTCCTGTTACTCTCTCTGATATTTTTCCTATGTTCACTAACTGTCAATCGATTGCTAGCTCCACCTCTTGACCTGTGGTTACTTCATCCTGTTTACAATAAACAGAAAGCTCTTAGATTGAAGGTGTATGCAAGGGTCGGGCCAGATCACAAATAGAAACAGTTTTTCCAGTAAACAACATAATTTTTAGTATGATCAAAGATCCAACACTTAACATATGAGCCAATTCTCCACCTCAAGTTCCAGCTTATGCAATGACAAGCTTATGAATGCTAGTTCTCTTTGGATGGTCTGAATGCACAGGCTGAAGCACTTGTAAGTTTCAGATTGTTTAAAAGGATGCTGAAAGTGTCCTTTCCTATTTCACTCATTAGAAACATTGGAGCACGTATTAAGTGTTTCTCATTATACAAAAATGTATTTTTATGTATTAAGTAAATTAAAAACTGAAGTAGTATAGAATAGAGACAAAATATTCCCCATAAACTTTTTACAATGTTTAAGTTATGAAAACACAAATGAGTTCAAAAGTTTAGTACTGTGGAAATCATACATTCCATGTCATCAGTAATTGTAGGAATGCAACATAAATTTCAATGGTAGACACATAATGTTCATACATGGGGTCCACTGTTTTTACATAGCTCCACAATAAATTCTTCCTGGTCCTTGTTGTTGTCCTTCTCCTTCTTCTCCTCTTCCTTTTCCTTCTCCTTTCTTCATCTTCTTTCTCTTCCTCCTCCTCTTCCTCTCCCTTCTACTAAATTTATATTGATAACATAATTACATGATGCTTTTAGATGGATTAGGTGCCATTGCTATACAAGGAAACTTATTTATTCTTCATGTGACTGATAGGTAATGGAAAGCTCCCTATGCCACAAATAATATTTCATTAAGTGTCATTGTTCTAAGTAAGTCAATTTATTCTAAATGGAAAAACAAAATGATAGTTTTCTAAAGTCCACTACCTAATAGGGTATCAGATAAAGCCAATCATGTTGCTATATCTATAAAAGAGAGAAGTATTTTAAGTCATAAATATGGTTTGAAGATACATTTACAATTTATGTTGCTTAATTTTAGTTCATTTGTTAAAATAAGAGCAGAAATAAGTTCATTTGAAAATACTGAATTGTTGCAGCAGACTCAATTTAATTTTTTTCATTGAAACTGATAGCTGTTATAACATATTTATATATTTTATCTATGTCTCTCCAAGTATAAACTCTGGTTGTAATGGGTAGTCCACTGTTTGACCATTTTATTGTCAAATTGACTTTAAACAAAAAAAGGGACATTAAGGAGATATATATTAGTAGTTTTTATGTAAATTAAACTGCTTAGAGAATAGAAAAAATAATTATATTTCTTCCATTTATACATTCGCTATGGTTAACTTTAATTTTCTTTCATTCCCAGTTTTGAGCTTCCAATATCACTTTCTAGAACTTTTCGGAAATTCTAACTGGAAAAACTTATTATATTCTCAAAACTAAGATGCAAGTCAGTAGAGTATTTCATGTCAATCCTGGTTTAGTCGTGAGGGATTTCTCCTGCTTATCTTCCTCCAGCCATCTGCTCTGTGCTTCAAACACTCTCTAGCACTCTCAATTGCTCCTAGACTTACAGATATTTTGAAAGTTGTCACCCACTAGCACTACATAAAAAAATACTAACACATTCAAGTACAAAAATCTTCATATCTGGAACCCACACAGATTCTCAACGATGCTGACATTCATATTTATATAAGATTTTATTCTGACTCTCTCACTTCTGAACACTTACATTATTGCTTAGTGATCTCTCTTATTCTGATTTTCTTGCTAATAAGTGTTCAGAGGAAAATGTCTGTGTCCACATGTGTGATAATTAGGGTTACTAGTGCTGAGATTAAAAAAAATGACCACAAGCAAGGAAAGTGATTATTTGTCTTACACTTCCATACCTCAGTTTATCATTAAAGTAAGTTAGAACAGAAACTCAGGCAGGTCAGGAAATGGAGATAGGCATTTCTAAGATCATGAAGGGGTCTTTTTATTTGCTTGTTCCCCATGGCTTACTGAGAGTGCTGTAGAACCCAGAAGCACCAGCTCAGGAGTAGCCCCACTCACAGTGATGGATCAGCCTTCACATACCAATAAAAAATTGTCCACAGTCTTGCTTATTCCCTAGTCTTATGTACATAGAGGCTTTCTCAACTAAATGTTTCTTCTCTTTGATGATTCTATCTTTCTATCTTGTATAAAGTAAAACTCTCAATATACCTCTACCACTGTATTCCTACTATTTTTATATATCTACCATCTCTGTTTTACACATATACAGGCATAAAGAGAAGTTGGCAAAATTTCATTAAAATACAAAAAATAAAGTAGCATACCTGAGGCATATATATATATATATATATATATATATATATATATATATATATATATGCACATAGGTTTATTTACATATATTCATGGTCATAATTGACTCATTGAGTTGATTTATATAGCATAGTGATAAGAATGTCATACTAGGAAAATGGAAGTCTATGTAAATTGAAAAATCTTTATTATTTTAGGGACTGCAGTAACTTGTCTTTAATAAGTACAAATAATTTATGTTTGATATATTTTTGCTAATGCTGTTTAATTTTCATTATAATTTTGTTACACATTTAAAATATTAACTACATAATTTCTTCATTCCTTTGCTCCTTCCAAACCCTTCCCTTTATTTTTTTTCAAATTAATGGTCTCTTCTTTTATATGCACACATTAATATATATTCATATGTATATACATGCATATTCTTAAGTACACCCTGTTCACTCTGTATAATGTTACCCATATATATGTTCTAACTATCTGGTATTAAATAACAAATTGGTGTTCACTTCACAGAAGAACAGTAATTTCCAACTGTAATCTTTTAAAATACTTGTGATTTTTCAAAATTTATTCTTTAAGAATTGTACACATTGAACTTTTATTTTCCTCTACATCAACTCTACAATCTACCCTTTATTCCATATACAAGCAACTCTATTTCTGTTTGTTCATTTTCCTCATCTATTGCCTAAAATTCTATTTGTCCTTAATTTCCTAACTGTATAAAGTGCTCACTGTTATTCCCGTATTTAACATGTTCACATGTAGTATGTTGTGATATCAATAAAGATTTTAATTTAATTTGCTGCCAGATGATTTTGTTTTAATTTTAACTACAGAATCGAACAAAAAACTAAAACACAGAAACAACAACATTAAGTGCATCGGTTTATCAAAGACAGTATACTGATTTGATTTATGTTCACAAGGTAGTTATCATGAAATCATGGTAAAAATGATACATACCATTTCAAAAGATGGTCTATCATTATACAAAGATTAAAATAAATAATAATGATAGTAAGCCTCAGAAGAGAACATATACAGAACACATTGAACACCTATAAGTGGAGGTGATACCTTCTTAGAGCCTTCATCCCTACTGATCGTGTTCACGGTTTGGAAAGATATTATACATACTGACAAATGAGAAAAATAAACGCCAACTATCATAGTAAATCTTAGTTTTCAGTGAGTAGAACTACTTAAGATTAGGAGGTATGACCTTGATGGTTTAGATGTGGCTCTCTTAAGGGTAATGTATCACTGGGGGTTGACTTTGAGATTGTCTGAGCCACAGCAAGGTTCAGTGGCTCTCTGCCTCTCTTGCTGCCTGAGGCTCCATATGTAGAACCCTTGACTCCCCCAGGACCATGTCTACCTGTGTTATACCATGCTTCCCATCATACTGATAACAGACTAAACTTCTGAAACTCCAAGAATACCCCATTTAGAAGCTTTCCTTTATGAAGTTATCATGATGTCTCTTCACAGCTATAGAATATTGATTAAGACACCAACTCAGCTGAAAACTTTCAATTCCTAATAGTGTTCTCTCTGGAAGCTGCACAGTGCCAACAATGTTACAAAGCTCATAGGAGTTACCAACCAACATCTAAGTGGATTTAAGGGTCATTTCATGAAATGAAATGCCCCTACTTGGGTGGTCAGGAAACTCAGACTAGATAAATCAAGGACCTAGAGGAAAGGCAAACACTACTCTTCTGCTAAAGAAATATAATAAGAAGATGACTTAATGATATTCTTTTATACTCATGTTTTTTCCTGCCACCATCAGGGAAACTACCTCCTGTAGCAGATGGAAATACATAAACCCAAAGCTAGACGTTCTTATGACCAAGAGATGTTGGAATACTCAGTTCTAAATGATACGTCTCCATCAATCCCTCCTCTGGAGTCTCAGAGAATACTGAAGAAGAGGAGGTGGGAGGGTTGTGAGATCCAGAGGAGATGGAGTACACCTAAGAAACAAGGCCTTCTAAACAAAGAATGACAGAAACATGTATGAGTATGAACTCATAAAGACTGTGGCAGCGTGTGCAGTACCTGTATGTGTCTGGATCTAATGAAGACCCAGGGTCAAAAGGGAAATGCACACTCTTCTCCCTAACCAAGAGGCTACCTCTAAGTGATAACTGTCTGAAAATGATATTTTCTTCCTCAACTGAGTCTCACTGGGTATAAAAGTACTCTTAAGTACAAGCTCCATGCCCTGCAGTAGCTGGCCACCCCAAAATGAACACAATGGCATTTTGAATGTTCTAGTCAGGGATTTGTTTTACAGTATTTTTGCATACATATTATGGTTATTGTTGTCTACATGTGTTTTTTATTGCTTTTTATTTGGCCCCTTTTCTTTTGTTTGTTCATTTTGTCCTATTGTGGATTGTGATATTATTAACAATATCACAATGATAATTAATATAATATTAATTTTAATACTTCAAATTAAATTGTAATAAATTATTTAACTAATTAATAAATTAAAATTTAATATCAATAAATTCAATATTAGTAGAATAATTTAAATTTAATAATAATTTTGTTTGTTTATATTTCTGTGAGAGAGGAAAGGCTTGGATTTGGGTGAGTTGGGGAAAAAGTTATATGAGGGAAAAACATAATCAGAATATATTGTGTGAAAAAAATTGTTTCCTTAAAAAAAAAAGGCAGATTCAAAATTGTGCTATGCATATGAAGATAGAGCTCTTAAGAAAATAAATAAAAGTAGCTAACAAATATCTCAAATATGCTATTATTTTAGAAATTAGGGAAACACAAATCAAAACAACTTTGAATTTTAATTTTTTTCTTAATAAAATGGCTAAGATTAAAAGAAAGGCAACAAATGCTATCAAGGTTTTGTGGCAAAGAAAACTTGCATTTATTGTTCTTGGGGTTTCAAGCTCATTCAGCTACTCTGAAAAAAATCAGGATGAAGAACTTTCAAAACCTAAAAATAAATCTACCATCTGATCAAGCTATAACACTCCTACAGATATACCCAACATACTGGGCACTCTATGCCACAGACACTTGCTCAGTCATGTTTACTGTTGCTCTGTTCACAGTTGCTAGGAAATTCAAACAACTTAAATGTCTTTAAACTATTGAATTGTTATTGAAAGTATGGTGCATATACACTGGGGGATATGATTCACTTGTAATAAAAACTAAAATCATGGAGTTTTCAGGTACATGGATGGAATTAGAAAAAATAATTGAGTGATGTAATCTACACTTACAAATAAAAATATTGCATGTTCTCTTGTCTGCGCTCCTAACCTCAAATCTTCAGTTCTACAACAAGACTTAAGGTCTGTTCAACAAGAAAGAAATTATGCCATTCTACAGTAAACCAAGCCAACTACTGTCATCTTACGGGGTCATCTGTCTTCGAGTGTAAACCTTCAATTGCCACATTACCTGCTGTCTAACTACATTCTATGCATGTACCCTTAAACCCAAGACAAGCGGCTGTCTCTTGCAACAGGAGAAAAGTAAAATCAATCAAAAGTTAGGGAAAAGAAGATTGTGTGATGCCGAGTCCAAACAGAATCTGCAGTAGTACATCTGCACCAAAACAACAGGGAGAAAGTGAGAGCCAGATAACAGGAGTTTGAGCAACAATTGTCTTGAGTAGGTATAGGGAAGATATCCCCATAAAGTCTTGACAATATGACTTCTTAAGTAGGACCTTAATTAGAAAAATACAACATACATTTAGAAGTGTGTGTGTGTATGTGTGTGCGTGTGTGTGTGTGTGTGTGTGTGTGTGTGTATGTGTGTTAACAATTAATAAAAAAATAATCAATGAACTTTAAAGAGAGCAAGAGGTTACGTGAGATGAATTGGCAGTAGGAAAGGCAAGCATAGGCATTCATAATTATATTATCATCTAAAAATAAAATTAAAATTAATAAAAAGATGATCTTTTCTTATGAAAAATATTTTCAATTTTATATCTTGGGTATGTTGAAGCACAAAATACTCTACTGTTAAACAAAACCTTTTACCTTATAGCTCTATAACTTTTTCACCCAACATCTAACTTCTTCCTTTTCTAGTTCAATCTTCGGTTTTCAGCTTTCTTTGCAGCTGAATGTTCAACAGTGTAACAAAACCACACACTCTGAAAATGAATTTTACACAGAATTCATTTTGCCTTCTTCTAAACTTTAGAATCAAAACCTAACAGTCTTTGCAAAGCACTAACATAATTTATGACCCCAACACCCCCAGCTTCTATAGGAAAGCATCATTTCTCCCTTGTTCTCAAGGCAAGCCCAAAAGCTATTTCTGTCTCCTCAGCTTGCACATCCATCTCCTCTTCTCCAACAGCAGTGTACCATGCTCTGTGCTTCTTGCCTCACTGGCTGCAATAATGTCTTAAATATTTTATCTGCTTTGGTACCAAATACTTTCTAGCAGAGTTGGGTTTTTTTTTTTTGTTTTTGTTTTTTTGATAAAATGTAATTGTGCTTGTGTTTTTCCTTTAAAGCATCATTCATTTAGCAAATTGCATATATAATCACACTGAAAATTCTCTAGGATAAAACTGCAAGCCATTTATCCATTTTTTACACACCTCTCTTCCTCACCTCACATGAAGCTGATTCCTACCTTCCTCTAGGCACAGAGTCATTGCAATGGTCCCTAGTTTTGTAGTTTATGAACTGTAATCAAACTAGTAATGAAAATTTTCGAAACTAACTTTAGAAAGCAAATAATACAATTACACATGAATTAAGTGACCTGCTTCAAAAATGGAACACAACAATTTATCTTATTAAGAAATAAGTGATAGAAAAGTCAAAAATGATTTGCCTAAAGCTCTGTATGTATAATGAAGATTATCAAATACTCCAAATTATTTGGAAAAGTATGTGCAGCAACTTTTTTTCAGAATTAAAGCATTATAAACTCAATAATATAAACATTGTTAACCAATTTGAAATAATTTCATTTATTTTGCAGTGAAGAGAAGGAAATAATTGTACTGTAAAATGCACACCAGAAAGTCTCTGTGTTTTGTGCCCATTTCTCTACTTCCTGCTGAAATTTTTCTGACTTGAACATACACAACTTTTGTGTATGCTGTGAGTTCCTAATGAAAATGCTCTGCCATGTCGGGAACATGTTTCCATGTGGTTATCCACTGTATCTCTCATGTGATCTCCTCGAAACCACTAAGTTATGGACTGGGGAGAGTGATACATGTTCACTCTAGGGCTGTACCTCCTGAAGTCTCTTATACTATGCACCTTAACCAGTTTGTGTTTCTGTGTTAGTCACTATCAACTACAAATAGATTTTCAGTTGTGGATTCATATATGCATCGACCTATAGTTATAAGGATAATGTGTTAAGAAATTCATTTAATACTATGTCCTCTTAGCTACATAATAGCAATAGATTCTTCCTTAGGACCAATGAATTGTCTATCCATATATTCTAATATTTTTCTTTCTTACCTACCCATTGCACTTTAGTATATACAAATTTAGTATACTTGTTCTGAAGCAAAAAAAGATGGGAACACAATTTATCTTTTTAACAAGGCAATCATTTCCATATATCAAATGTTTCAGTCACTTGAAAAATTGTGTGCTCTTTGCAGAATAGTCGACTGACTATATCTGCCTAGACAGAGTAATCAGCCCTTAATAATTCTGCATCACTATGGTCTGTCAGAAGATCCTGGGCCAGAAGGCTGAAGATCAGATGCTCCAACGTTTTGAAGTATAGGGACTTTCCAGGTGTTCAGCGGTCTCTATAAATTGGCTAAGTTTTAGAAGCTATGCTTTGTGCTTCCCATAATTTCAGTTAATTCAGTCATTCAGAATTTCTGGTGGGGTTGAAAACTTATAGTCTCATAGTCAATCCTGGCTATTTACTTTGAGAGAAAATATTTGAGTGGATGGTTTTCAGCTGACATTCATTCTAAAGCCAAGAAAAAATCCAGGTTCAGAAATAAGTGTTTTAGTTAGGAGAGATGACAGAGGTTCTGGTTAGTCAACAATATGATGGACTGGTTATTAGGACTAACTTGTACCTCACTGGTACAAATCGGCATAATTATGCTCTAATTGTATGTTAAGAGAAAAGTTTTATTTTAACAGGAAGGGTGATATGTAGGAGGAGCTCAGTTGGGAGGAGTACGGAGAGGAAGAAAAAGAGTAAGGAGAGGAGGAGAATAAGGACAGGAGAAGCTAGGTGATGAGAGAGAGAGAGAGAAAGAGGGGAGGGGACATGGAGGCAGATGTTGACGTGTCTCCACCAGTCAAAGATAGTTGATATATCTTGGTTTAGTATTGGGTTACACTTCTTACTGAGCATTACCAAACTTATAAATCCTTTGATTAACATTTCAAAAAATTGTATAAAAACAAAAAGGAAAAGGGCGCATGGGATAGAGGTTTTCTAGGGAGGGGAAATGGGGAAAGAGGATGACATCTGAAATGTAAATAAAATATCCAATAAAAACTTGGAAAAAAAGAAAAAAAAGAAAAAGAAAGAAAAATTGTGTGCTCAAAATATTTCAGACAATATAAGCTGCGTACTTGAACCTTTCTCTCTCTCTCTGTTTCTCTGTCTCTGTCTCTCTCTGTTTCTCTCTGTTTCTCTCTCTCTCTCTCTCTCTCTCTCTCTCACACAGACACATACATACACACACACACACACACACACACACACACTGACACAGCACATTCACATATACTCACACACAAAGAATCACAGGAATATATATATAAACAATAATTCTATGGCTATATTTCAAAATTATAAACTAAGACATAGAATTTATAATAAGAAATACATGTACTTAACACATTGTTTATTTTGTGATCAGCCACTGAAAGAAATAAAATATATTCTGTATATAGAAATATATAAATAAAAATTAATTACTGATGAATGCTCTACAATTTATTTTTTTAGATAAGAGCTGTTTTCCAATTAAATTCTCTTGAAGAAAGTGTGTTTTACCATGATAAAACAACAGTGAGATTTGCAAGCTGTTAATTATGCAGAGGCTCCTGAGAGATGGGGATAATGTCTGTGGGGGACACATGAAAGCATTGTTGAACAAATTCTTGCTCATCTTTTGACAATAAAGTTGGATTCTGTTCTTCCTGTTCACTACCAAAACAAATGTCATGTTACAGTGTTATTTAAATACACTAAATAACAAAATAGCTATGAAAAATGTATTTATAGAACAGCTATTGTTTCAAACTTTATATATATTTGATATGATATCATTCTAAAAGCATGGCAAAATTGGCATAAATGCAACATAAGCTATTGTTATAAAATAAGTTTAACTGGGTTCTCAGGTAATGCTATATCCAGTTTTCTGAGGAACTGACAGACTGATTTCCAGAGTGGTTGTACCAACTTGCAATCCCACCAACAAAGGAGGAGTGTTTCTCTTTCTCCACATCCTTGCCAGCATTTACTATCACCTGTTTTTTTTTTTTAATCTTAGCCATTCTGACTGGTGTGAGGTGGTATCTCAGGGTTGGTTGTTTTGATTTGCATTTCCCTGATGACTAAGTGGGGATGCCTCAGTTCTACTTAGAATGAGTAAGAAAAATACTCAAGGGAGCAAATATGGAAACAAAACGTGGGACAGAAACTGAAGGAGGGGCCATCTGGAGACCATTCTACCTAGATATTTATCCCATGTACAGTCACCTAAGCTAGACACTTATGTGGATGGCTGGAAGTGCATGCTGACAAGAACATGAAATAGTTGTCTCCTTAGAGGTCTGCCAGAGACTGACACATTCAGAGGATGATGCTCACAGCTAACCACTGATATGATCAAGGTTTTCCCAATGGAGAACTTAGAAGACTGAAGGAGCAGAAAGGGTTTGTGACGCCATGAGGAGAGCAACAATACCAACCAACCAGAGCTCCCCAGGGTCTAAACCACCAGCCTGGGAGCACATAGAGAGGGACCCATGACTCCATCTGTATATGTAGGGGAGGATGGCCTTGTTGGGCATTAGGTAGGAGAGGAGATTCTTGGTCCCTTGTAAAAGGAACACAGAGTGGGGGGAGATCTGAAGGTGGGGAGGGGGTAGGGGAGGCAGTGGTAGGTGGGAGCACAGCCTCATAGAAGCATGAGGAGGAGGGATGGGATAGGAGGTTTTTGGGTGGTGGGGGAAAGTGGGGAAGGGGATAAAATCTGAAATGTAAATATAATACCCAATTAAAAAAATCTGTTTAAAGAAGTAAAAAAAAAAGTTTAAAAGTACATGACATATGTAGTAATTAATATTTATATTTTGGTAATTAATAAGTATGTAATACTATCTATTATATCAAATATGTGTAAAAAGTTACTGTAAAATATCACTGAGTTTGTAGTGTTTGCAATACTCATTCTAACAGACTTTCAAATCATAATAAAACCTAAGCCCAAAGATCAGCATGATATTTATTTTTATACCATTGTCCCATGAAACTAGGAGAGTAGGTAGCCATTTAATAAATTTTCTGTGTCATTTAAAAGGTAAGGTGAACAAAGATTGCAGAAAAAAAAAACTCACATAAAGATGCAGTATCTTGATCTTTATTTTCTGATATATTTCAGAGCTCAGTTTCCAATACTGCCTTTATCTTACTTCAGCAGAGTCTTCGTTTTGATTCTTTGTCCACTACAAGGCAAGTCTGAGGAATAATAAAGTACTGAATCATAGAGGGTTGGCAGAATTCTCACTCAGTAATTTTCTGCTGTTTCTAGTAGACTCTGAATTTCTCGTGCTGGCTTTAGTACTTGCCTTCTTTCTGACCCTCCTTGTCCTTGATCTTCTTGGTGAAAATAGTGCCCTTAGCTGATGATTACCACTCTTTTCTGAGGATTTTATCTCAACTATATACATGTTTTCCAAATTGTGTGTGCTCTATGTTTTGTTTCTGTCTTGTTCTCAACATTTCCTATGTGGATGACAGAGAGTCTTAGCATCTGCTTTTGCCAGTGAGAGATTTCACTTGTTTTCTGTCATGAACCTTAATACCCTTGTTCCTGGAGATATTATTTTATAGGACATGTGCCTCAGTAGAAGAGGGAGCAAAAACCATAACTACAAAAATAGTTTGAATAAAATAGAGCACAAAATGGATAATTTTACAAATTTATCAAAAATTTAGTTTTCTATTGATAAGTGCCTCTCTTTGATGCAACAAAATATTAAAACTAGACTAAATTTAAAATCCTGACATTTATTTATGGCACACCAATTTTACACACACAGACACATGTGTGTGTGTCTGTCTATGTGTTTCAAAAAGCCTTACCCTAAATTTTCATCATAGTTTTTTCATCTAAATGGCCACAAACATGCAGTTAGCAATTATCTATCACCATTAATTTCATTAATTTTTAAATGTGTTTTTTTCTCCCATATTTAACTATAGCAAGAAAGGTTTGATAACCTAATTGGCACTTTTTATTTTTCTTTATAGACAAATATAGATCATCCTATGTTTCTTGCATGGTACTGTGTATCCCGACAACTGTCCCTTCTTGATATTTTGTATACCATGAAAGCAATTTGTCTTCTGTACAGAGTAGATTATTCCAGCCAATACTTTCAGAAGATAAAAGGACAATTAGACTAGTTGTGAAATACTCTAGGTTTTGTTGTTGTTTGTTTGTTTGTTTGTTTGTTTTTATCATTCTTACCTTAGCTGCAGAAGCAAATATTTAAATAGAAACCCAAGGGGTTGTATCAACTCTCCTACTCTCTATAATAATGAAAAGCACACTGGACTCCTGTATTGACAGCATCAATTCCATTGTAATACTAGTTTATACTTGGAAATTTGACAGATCATCTTTGAAAGGAAACATGTCCTAGAAGCTAAAATATATTATTACTTAGATGGCTTAAATCAACAGGAGGTTCTAAGAGTTCCTTGCTGGCATACATATATGTCTTGAAAGGCCACACTTTTTCTATTCATAAGTGAGACACTTAGAGGCCCTCTGCATTTTCATGCCAGCCTCCACTTGATCTATAGTTACTACTCTGACATCTTAGCCAAGTACATTGTAACTTTACAATAGGATCTGAGCCTCCAGGCTTCCTCTGACTTTAAACTTTGTAGCCAGGTAGGCTACTTCTTGAAGCTCTTGAGCTGGAAAAGCTCTCTTCTTCTAAGATACCTTTCACTTTGTGATTGACAGTCACAATTTGGTGCTGGAAGCTTGTGGTGATTACACATTTGCTCACAGATCCTGAAAAGAGCATGAGAAATATAAGAATTCAGACAGAACAGGCCATTGAGACAAGAATTTTAGAGTACATAGACCATCAAGTTCAAGGGGCTTGTGTACGGTTGGTTTAAGCAGAAACCAATTATAAGCCTATGTGTCATTCACAGAAAATTCCTATTTCTTTCATAGAAACTCTGGTATGAACTTTCTCAAAGATTCTGAAGAATTTCATCAGCTTATTGATATGTTTTCAGGTGTCATTATATATGCCTTAAAATGACTTGGTGGTCGTGGTGGTAGTGGTGGTTTTCATTATTCTATTTTAACTTTTCATACAAGTTTGTTTTTTCATTTTTGTATACACATGTTTTCTGGTGTGTGCCATGTGTGTTCAGTATGATATGGCACATATAAGTCAGAATAAGGCATCAGATAAACTAGACCTAGTTAATGGTGATTGTGAGTGAGCCTTTATGTGGATACTAGTAACTGAAACCAGGTCCTCTGCAAGAGGAGTAAGCACTCTTAGTTGCTGAGTCATTTCTCCAGTTCCCCAAATATAAATTTTAAAATATATTTTTTATTGTTCTTCCAAATGTAGTTTAATTGACACCATCAGTATTTTACTTTTTCTGCCTTTCCATTATAATTTCTTTTAATCCTTTTAGATATTCCAATAATTCTTTTTTCAGTATTCAACCCATCGTTTTCCTCAAACTCCCCATCCTGGACCAAATGTCCCATCTACATCCTTATGATATTAATAAAAATAAGATTAGTAGTAGCCTTCTGACTCCAGTTTGTATAAACAATATACTCATGGCATAAAGCATTCTAGAAGTAATGAGCAACTTAACAGTGGTCACATTGCCAAAGACAAGGGACTCTCATTACCTCAGCAGCTATCACAATGGCACCCCAGTTATGGGTGACCCAAAGACGCCCTTTCCCCATCCATTCTGGAAATCTGATCTACTTGATCTGGTGTAGATATTCTGCAAGCAGGCACTGCTTCTGTAAGTTGATGTATCCATTACTAATTCAGTGTCTAGAGAGAAGACAGTATTGACACCTCTCCCTGTCAAACTCTTTCCTTCTTCTCTCCCACTTTTCCTCGATTCTTCTTGACCATTGGATAGCTCACTAGAGAGCTCACAGTTAATTATTTTCAGCATTTTGAGCAGTTATGTATTTTTGCTTTAACCACTCCGTACTACAAAGTGAAACTTGTCTGCTCCAGGTGAACAATAAGACCTTATTTATGAAATGACCATTTAGTGAAATAAATCCAGTCGGTTTCCACATTTGGCTCATGATCTCCTCATTATGGGCTTTTGAAGAGGTTTTAGAACCAGGAAAGCATTCATGAGGAACAACCTTGACATACAAATGAGGTCATTGCTGACTACCATCATATACATCCTTTCCAAAACTGCACCAATGGATATAACTAGCCTTGTCAGTCAATATTGTATCATGAAGAATCCAACATCAGGCAAGACCACTGAGTAGATTCCTCTTCATGGAACATCATAGCACCTTCTAGCACAATGAAATCTAGACAGTTTGTTATATATAAACGAACTGTGTGTATTTGAATTGTATATACGAACTGTGTATATTTGAATTGATTTATTCATGGCTTGCAACAAAAATGTTTGTTGTCTACAATCACAGAAATAGTAATTAATTATGGGAAGAAACCAAGAACAAAACAGATAGTTGTATTATTTTGGTACTGCAAATCTTCTGTGACTATTAACTCATAGGACACCTTTTCCCTGGTATCAAGATTTTAATAAAATATGACAAGTCTTCTTAGAGGAATATTGTATATTCATGCACAGTTTTTCTTATCAAACTTTTTTCATCTTAAAACATTTTTAATTAGTTTGATAACTAGTGAATTTCTATGTGCATTTTTTAGTTGTCATTAGTTTAGGTCAAATCCGATGTCATCTTGTCCCAGATTTCCCTTCCCTATCCTCACTTAAATCTTTAAAACAATATCCCCACTACTTTATGTTACCAATGTCTTCCTATCTTTCTTCTTAAAATTTGTAGTGGGTTGAAAGATGGATCGTAGGATTTCACATAGGCATCAACGTAACAAGCATCATGGTTGAGTCTTCCTCCCTGTTTCATGTCCTCATGCCCTCCATGTTTGTTCCTTTCCACAACCAGGACTCTCCTTTTCTATTTTCATGTCACATTTATTTTTCTAGAACGCCAGTAATGCACCTAACCGAAAATGCCTGTTTCTAATTATCTGGCTCCCACACGTGTGCTAAGTGAAGAAAAAGATTTAAAGTGACAATCCACCTGTGAGAGAGAACATGTTTAATTAAGGTATTAAAACAACAGAGTTGGAAACATTCTAACAGATGCCATAGGCTTTGTGAATAGTGTGTTTGGGCTCTTATGTCATGTCATGCTCTACAAGCTCTGCTGGCTTGAGTGTCACAGATTCACAATAATTTTCTTTAGGGGAAAAATGTTTGTCAGTAGCTAAAATTTTCTCCATAGCCTAATTTATTTATTAGAATGATACCTAAATATATATTAACTTTATCCCTGGTTTAATACAGGGATACAGATGTGGATATTAGACTTAAATATTAGATGTAATTTAACCCATCATTTAGAATATTATGCATTGTCCTTAAGAACAAAATTTGCATTAAATTTTGGGTGTTGTTATCACTTTATAAACTTTGTTCCTAAATTGATAGCTTAAGGATGTTTAAATTATGAAACTCTAATATACTAGTTGGAACACAGAAACACTTTTTCAATTTGATATCTACAGTATTAGGTATCTTAACTCAATGTGTAATTACGCTTTCATTTTGTTCTAATTTTGGGTAGCAAACCACTCTTTCTAACTGTCATATAGAGTATTGAATATATAAATTTAAGTGTACTATTTCCCAGAATAATATATTTGTTTTAGCTACATACTTTTAAAAAGTACATTGTTCAAAGTATTTATATGGTAGCTTTTAAATTAATTTCTGTATTAAAATAATATTTCTAGGAATTTATTTCAAGCCATTGTTAATTATATACAATCCTATTTTAAAATAAAAATGTTTTCAATATTATCAAATCGTATGTACATGGGTATGGTTATACAAATAAAACAATTTACTATAATTGTTGAAATGTAGAAAAATTTATGCTAGATATTAGTCTCTGAACAAATGCTTAAATTGCTTCTTGGGTTCATTTCAAATAACACTGGGAGGCTCCATGGGGAATCTATGGAATTTTGCCATTTTGTAGAGGCATGAATTTTATAATAGTATTAACAGTGGGGGGTTCTTGCTGTCTTTATTTATAAGAATGAAAAACTTTTACACCTGTCTAACTCTTTGGGAATTCTACAGATTACATTTCTGATGTATTTCTCTTTCTTAGATCTAGTATGAGAAGAAATAAGCAAGTGTGGATAGGTTTGCTTGAAATGTGATTTCAACAGACACAATTCGTCATAGATTCAATAGCAAAGAAGAGAAATGATCAAATGTATTTCCATTTACTTTGCTTAGTTTTGAAGATTTTCCATCTTGTAGAGATTTCAATTATCTTTAATATAAAGAAAAACATATATCCTTATCCAGAAATCTTTTGGTGTTTCAAGTTAAAAATAATAATTGTTTTATCCAAAGTATATATAGTAAAGTGTTCAGGAAATGAATATCCAGTAGTCACAGTTTTTCACAAAATGCTTCTCAATATATGAGAAATGATAAATCTAGTAGAAAGACTAGAAAAGTTTTATAGGTAAAGTTCAACAATATTATTATTCCATATAAATATTTAGGAAAAATAGTTTACTCAATGACTGAAATTAAATAGTCCTACACAGATCAGAAATTCAACATGCTAATATAGTCTGAAGATTTTAAAAATTACGTTGAGAGATTTTAATATGAACAAACCCTATTTGCATTTTACTTAATACATTTTTTCTCTGTTTCATTGTATCTTTAGCTATATTATCATTTTTGATAGTTTACTAGAAGGAACTGTCAAAGACACACTACTTTTCTGTGTTGATGGGGAGAAATGGTCCTGCTAGTGTACAAATAGGTTTACATTACAGATGCCAAACTCCTATTAAGGATCATGAATTCTTATTGATCTTTCATGTCCAGAATCTTCAAAATTAGCTCTAGGTTAATGGGTAGAACAAATAGTCAAAACAGTACTTATGTGCTCTTTCTCATGAGGCCTTATAGCCTGTGGCTACCAAGGTGTTCCATTCTGTTATGTATAGTATTTCTGGATTCAACTTTCCAAAAAACAAGATTCCTTGTTCATAACAAAGACTATCATTATAGTTCAGGAATTCCAAAGATTTCAGAAATTTAACTTCAGCCACAAGAGAAAAGGACCAATGTCTTTTAATCCAATAGTCTTCTACCATATGAATGTTGATGAATTTATCTGATTAAACTCTATGTACATTCATTTTATTTATTATCCAAAAGTATTTTCACTTAATATACATATATTCTCATTTCCTCACAGATTTTGTTACCTTGTTGCCTCTGTTTTATAATGATGAATTTTTATTATTTCCACTATGAAATCAGTGTTATTAGATTTAAAATTGTTTTCGTCTTTAATTTTTCAAAAGATTAGCAAAGTAGTTGAAAGACCCCCAAAGGGAGACCCCCATTCAAATCAGGATCAGCGAGAACCCAAGGACACATGAGAGACCTTCTTGATGCAATTGCAAAAGGTAGTTTAATGGCAAGGGCCCTCTGGTCGAAATGTATCCCACGCAGGGGATAGAGGCTTCAACCAAGACTCCAGGATGTTTGGGATATTTATAGATAGAGGTTGGGGAGAGCAGGAAAATTTGGAGCGGTTACATGTGATTGGATATTTCAAACATCAGCAATTTGCGTAAGCAATCATTTGAGCTGGCAGGATGACTAGTTATTTTTGACCATGAAACCTCGGACCTCCAAGACGGGGGGCGGGGGAGAGAAAAGTAAACACTAGATAGCCCATTACTCACTTGGGTTTGTTTGGAATTGTCTGGGCACGTCTTTGCATGCCTTTTCATTTTTGGTCACCCTGCCCTTGGAGGGACTTAATATTTTTATTATGGCTATATTCAACATGCTGTTTGTGGTCTTTGCTGACCATGAATTTTTGTTATTTGTTTCAAGCTGCTTTCAAATTCTATTCTCACATAGTAAAATTAACCTTCTATATTTGATACATTGTTGTATTACAACAATGTAGTAATTACTTGAAATGCAGCCTCTGGAGAAGCTGACTATCTAAGCTGCAATGGCTCTTCCTACCTCAGCCACGTGGTCAGAGGTCACATGTGCAGTGCAGGTAGAAACAGCCAGCTAGAAACACCAGCCCTGCCACCCACGAGATGCCAGCATGGGAGATGGCTCTGCCAATCTTCCATGCTGTCTCGTCAAGGCTGGGCAGTGCCCGGACCATCCCACCAACCACATGGATTCGGTACAGATGAGGCTCTAATGCTTAGATTATCCAAATGCTTTATATATTTGGTAATGATCAATAACAAGGTGCTCATACAATCAGAAGTGTAACCCAATACCCAACCTAGATATACCAACTACCTTTGACCTCTACAGACAAGTGAACATCAGCCTCCATGTCCCCCTCTCTTGTTCTCCTTCTTTCTCCTAGCTCCTCCTCTTCCTTTTTCTCTTCCTCCCTTACTCTTCCTCTTCCTCCCTTACTCCTCCCACCTTAGCTCTTTCTACAATACATACTGACTGAGAATCTTTCACCTATTTGAGAATTTTCTTTATAAAATCTTGCTCTGCTCTTCTACATTGTATTTTGTAATATTGTGTATTCTCTCCCCTGCTTTCTTGTTTTGCTTTTCAGGATTAGACATCATGAATTCTGTGTTTGTAATTTCTAGTTGGTAGGTTTTTTTGTTTTACATTTTTCTCAGTTAGACAACTTTTGAAAATGAACATATTTTTGAATTTTTTTATTTGTTATTTTGTTGAAATTTTATTGTTTTCTCACTTAGTGTGTCCTGATCATCGTTTTCCTTCCCCATACTCCTCCTCCAAGTTTTTCTACAGATCCTTTCATATCTGTATCTGTATCTTTCATATCTATTTTACATTTTCTCAGTTAGACAACTTTTGAAAATGAACATATTTTGAATTTTTTTATTTGTTATTTTATTGAAAGTTTATTGTTTTCTCACTTAGTGTGTCCTGATCATCGTTTTCCTTCCCCGTACTCCTCCTCCAAGTTTTTCTACAGATCCTTTCATATCAGTATCCCTTCTGCCTTTCAGTCTCTCATTAGAAAACAAGCATGCGTCCAAGGGACAATAATGAAATACAACAAGATATCATATGATATTTGAAAGACTGACATATCATTGTAGAAGAAAACAAAGAAGAAACACATATCAAGAGAATAATACATAAGAAACACATATAATCATACAGACCTATTCATCTGCAAACTAATAAATCACATAAAAACACTGAACTTCATGATACATTACATGCAAAATGACCCATAGAGTAAAAAGGCCAAAAAAAAAAAAAAAGCACCTATGGCCTTAATAGAAATTGCTTTATAATATTTGTCCATGGTTGGATCTTGGTGTGGTAAGTTTTTATTTTGAGAAATAATCTGAGGAATATTAGCATTAATTCTTCTTTGAAAATTTGGTAAAATGATGCATTAATCAAACCACCTTTCTATGGGCAATTTTTGTCAGATTTTTAGTGACTGCTTTTATTGGACTAAGTGTCTTAGATATGTTTAAATTTTTCATGTGATCTTGATCTAATTTTGGTAACTTTTATCTGCCAAGAAAATTATCAATTTCCTTTCAAATTTTCCAATTTGATTGAGTACCGGTTTTATACCACGTCTTCGGGATTCTCAAGATTTCTCAATTTTCAATTCTAATTAAGTTAATTTAGGCATATTCTCTCTGCCTTTAAGATAATTTGGAAAAGTATCTGCTAGTCTTATTGTTTTTCTCAAAGACCCAACTCTGTTCTTTAAATTGGTTTCTTTATCTTGTTTCTATTTTATTGATCCCAACATTATATTTTCCTGAAGTGGAAGTTTCTGGATATGTCAGGTGAGACAGCGTCATGTGTTGAGGGAGACTCATGTGGTGTTTAGCTAAGGCTGACTCACATGTTTTGCTGAGGCAAAACCCGTGGGAAGACACTTGATGTTTGGAGAGAGTATAAATAAGATTCAACAGCTAGTGACTGTGTGCTTGCATAGCTAGCTTTGCAAATCTTCATTCCTCTTGTGTCTTTGTCTTTGATTTTCTCTTCATTGAGAGAGGCAAGTCAGAGAGCTGTTGTCCTGATTGTCCTGGGAACTCCACATGACTTGTGCCAATTCGGTGAAATTCCAGAGGTTTCTGCTAAATTGTGCCACTGCTGCTGATTCATGTTTGTTATCCTGACACTACTGAACTAGACTTCTAGTATCCTGACAGAAATTGAAATCATCTCGAGGAACTTCTAAACAGTTCTACATCCCTTTATCCTACTTACCATCTTTTCTCCCCTAACTTTGGATGGTGGGCTAGAAGCAGGGTCAAAACATTTGAGAACTCTTATTAAAAGTAGGTTTAAAAAATGGAAAAAAGTATTTTTGTGTGTGTGCTCGCGATTGTGTGCATATGTTATGTCGTTCTAGAGCATTCAGAAATGCTGATAATTTACAAGTAAATCTTTCCAAAGTTTTTATTAGGAACTTTTATCTATGTGCTTGTCTTAAAATCACATCATATTGTAAGATTTCTGTTGTTGTTTATATACATCTTAAGTCTGTGATAGACAAATAGTTAGCAGGATGTTATTTAAATTTGTTGTATTTTGTGAGACTCAATTTGTTATCAAGATTGTTGTTAATTTAATTCAAAGTTCTATAAGTATCTGAGAAGAATATGCATTCTTGTCTACATGTGTGAAAAGTTTTATAAATAGATTAGATACATTTGGTTTGTTGTGGGGAAAGAAACTGGGGGTGGGGGATCCGGCAGTCATGAGATCCCACAAGGGCCTGTGGAGGTGTCCCACCGCACTTCCCACACCACGAGCGGAAGGTCCCACATGCACACAGCCGCTGTGGCTGCACAGAGAAGAGTCCAGGGTTCCAAAGTTCCAAAAGCTTGCAGTCTGGCAACAGGTGCAGGAAGGCCCAGTGACATGTGGAGTTTTCCAAAGCTTTTATTGTTCATGGCAAGGTGAAAAGGTGTAGATGGTATGAGCTTTCCGTGCAAAAGCCAGGCACCCCTGACTTTTTATAGGGAGGGGGAAAAGGGGAGGGGATAACTTAATTAGCTATGCCCCCCAGCCTTTAGATAACTCAATAATATTTTAATCTCTGGAGATGGAGACCTGCTAATCATGCCCTCTACCTGTGTGCTATGTGACCAAAAGGCGCAGGTTAAATAAAGTTACCTCATCCAGGGCCCAACAGTTTGTTATATCAATTAGCATAAAAGTTTTTGTCTAGCTTTTGTCTAGATGACATGTCGATTGTTGAGATTGCACTTTTGAAGTTTCTCTCTCTCTTCTCTCTCTTTCTCTCTCTCAGTGTGTGTGTGTGTGTGTGTGTGTGTGTGTGTGTGTGCGCGCGCGCGCGCGCATACTTGGACTGTGTTCCTATGAGTATGGAATTTAAGCTTCAATATTCTTTATTTTACAAACTTGAGTGCCTCTGTGTTTGGTGCACAGGTGTTAAGAATGACAATGTCCTCTTGTAGAATACTTTCTTTCCACAGTTTGTACTATCCTTCCCTAACTCTTCTAATTTGTTTAGATTTGAAGTATATTTTCTCAGATATTAAAATGCCTACAACAACTTGCTTTTTAAATCTGTTTGTTTGGAATATCTTTATCCAACCTTTTTACCCGAGGCATTGTCTACCCTCTATATTATGGTGTGTATATTGAATGCAACAAAAAGATGGGTTCTTTTCCCACATCCATTCTTTTATTGAGATTATGTATGTGAAGAAAAATTAATGAGCAATATTTGATCACTCCTGCCTTTCTGTTGTTATTGTTGGTGGTGGTGGTGGTAGTGGTGCAATGGTGCTGATGGTTGTTTGGTGTGTGTGTGTGTGTGTGTGTGTGTGTGTGTGTGTGTGTGTGTGTATACTTAACATCTTTTGATTTGCTGTTCAATGCTCATTGATTCACTGTGTTTTCTTGGATGTAGTTAACCTCTTTAGGTTAACTTCTCGGTCTACTACAACATCTTCTGGATTGAAATTGTAGATATTGTTAAAATCTGCCTTTATTATGGAAATTCTTATTTTCTCCATCTATTGTGATTGAAAGTTTTACTGAGTATAGTACTCTGCGTTGGTCTCTGAGAGCTCTTAGAGTCTATACATCAACTGTGCATGATTTCCTGGCCTTTACAGTCTCCAGTAAGAAATCTCAGGTGCTATTCTAATAAATCAGTCTTTTTTATGTTTACTTTTCATTGTTCCTTTCAGTTTTTAATATACTTTCTCTTGAAAATTTACTATTTTGATTATTTGGGGCCAATAGCACACTATTTTTTGGTCCTGGTTTTCTAATCCAGTCTATGTTCTGTATGCTTCTGGTTTCATGATAGGCATCTTCTTCTTTATATTAGGTTGTAGAAATTTTCTTACATGATATTGTTGAAAATATTTTCGTGCCTTTGATGAGGATTTACTCTCATTCATCTATTGCTATAATTTTATGATTGTTTTCCTAGATTGTGTGTGTGTGTGTGTGTGTTTGTATGTGTGTGTATGTGTGTGTGTATTTTGATTTACATTTTTTGACAAAATCATCCATTTCTAATTCCATGTCTGTAATATCAGACATTCTTTCTTTCAACTAATATATTCTGTTCCCAAGGCATACCTCTGAGATTTTTGGCCCAGTTATTAAATTTTAATTTCTAGATTTCCTTCAGTTTGGGATTTCTTTACTGATTCTACTTTCACTTTCATGTCTTGAACTCTTTTATTCAGTTTCTTCCACTGTCATAGATTTCTTTAAGGGATTTACTTACTTTCTCCTGCAGGATGTCTCATATTCATGAAGTCTGTTTAAGGTCTCTTACTTTTGCTTCAAATATTATGAAATATTTAGGACCTTCTATGCTAAGGTTGTTATGCCCTCTTGGAAGCATATTGACCATGTTATTACTAACTGGTTTTTACATTGGTGTATTGGGTTTGGAAAGAATATAATTCAAAGTTGTTAGTTGTTATCTTTCTTGAGTTCTGTTCTTTAGGTTTTATTGCCCTCCCTGAAGCTTAGAAAAATATGTTAGTTGTCGTATTTAGTAGAAAACTCTTCTCAGATCTTGATAGATGTGGATATTGGGGGTTCTAGGTAAAAGTATTTCTAGGTATTAGGAATGGAAATGATCTAGGAAAGGGTAACTGATGTGGTCTACAGGAAGAAGAGAAAAGCAGGTTATTTAACCAGGATCTGCTTAAAACCCTGGGAATAGGGGCAGAGAGTGTGAGAGTGCTACAGTGCTTGGGATGAAAACAGAAAAATGGACAAGGAGGGATGGAGGGATTGGTACAGATCTGCAAGGAACCTAACTGCTCTGCTTGCTAACATGATCTGATTTTTGCAAGGAAATGTCTTCTGGAGTTGAGCATTGGAAGAAAGCAGTGAATCTGGGAAGAAAATTTGGAGGAGAGTTCTGCATAAGATAGAGCATAATCAGGTAGGGAGGCTACAGCAGGTACTCTAATACAGAGCTGGGATGAGGCTAGATAGTGGATTTGCATGAACTAAGAGAGAGCTGGAGAAAAGCAGTCAGCTTGCATGTTATTCAAGCCTTTTTTCCTGATTTACATGACCTGTTGCTTTCTAGGAAGTGTCTGCTGGGATTGGGAGATAGAATAAAGCAATGAGTGTAGAGAGGACAGTTTTCAGTATAAGATCTGTGTGATTCACTGAAGAAGAACCCTTTATGGGTAAACAAAGTTTTAGCAGCCAATCTCCTACCAATCTGGGGATTAGACCAGGGAATTGAATTTGAGGGAGCTGAGAGAGAGGTGAATATATGCAATTAGAATACTTGCTTCCATTCTTGAAGAGTGGCCTGTTAATACCCAGGGAATGCCTGCTGGTACTTAGGGCTGGTATAAAGCAAGGAAGTGGATGAGGGAATTTAAGATATGAATTAATTCATTTTCAACCCATCTTAAATACTCTACCAGGAATTCCATGTATTAAAAAATATGAGAGATCTTTTGAGACATTTCTGGTCTACATTAGCATGTGTATTGTTGTGATCTTTCTTCAGGGCATTATTAGTCATGTTGGTGAGGCTTCAAATGTCTGGCCTCTGTCAGTCCTAGGAGTCATGATCTCACAGCTATTTTCCTGTTCCTTTGATATTTACAATAGTTCTACCTTTTCTTCTTAATTATCCCTGAACTCTAGATGAAGGAGTTATATGATAGATATACATGTTGGAGCTGGAATTAACATCTCTGCATTTTGATTGGTTAAAGTTTTCTGCATTGCTCTTTATCTGATGCAAAGGGAAGTTCTGTTATTGACACGGTAGGAAAAATTATTTTTTTTTCTGGCCATAAAGGTTAATCCCTTTTAGTAAACTAGGACTTCTGGGTTGTTTTACAATATCCATGACTTCATTAGCTATATAGAAGAAAGACATGAATAAGTCCAGAATGCTATGAATTAATTCAGATTAGTTGCTTCTTTTGAGACAGTGAGGAAAAAAAGCTTATGCTAAGGATTGTACACTGAATCCAGAAGGTTGGTTTTTGTGGTCATTTTCATGACTCTTGACACTTTCTAATCTCTCAATTACAGTTCCTTTTGCCATAAATCACTAAGGCACTTTTAGGTCTGGTGAACAAGCAAGAAGTAAATATAATGTTTCAATAAAAATTAACTGCAGTTTCACCAAGGACCACAAACACAACTATATCATATTTTTTAGTTCAGTGTTGTGTGTGCTTTGAATAACTTTACCTCAGTAGACACAGTACTTCAGATTCATCTCCCACTACATTCATTAATTATTAAGTTATTTTCAGAAAATTTATCCTTTTTTGTTGCTCTGCTTTCTTTTGGTCTTGTGTTGAACTTAGAGAAGAGTGTCTCATTACCACCATGCCATTGACGCCAGGTGCTACACTGATTAAGCATGAATTGAAGAGTCATTTTCCAAAATTTAAATCCAATCATTGGACCACTGTTTCCTCTTCTTTTATCTTCACATGTAGTTACATGCTTGCCTTCTTCTAATGAACAGGAGTTTGATGTGTTTGTCCAGCTCGTTTTCTCAGGCAGAGTTCATTTTTATAAGCATGAACTTCCTGAAGTATGTACTTAAAGAATTGCATGTTTAATTTTAAGCTACTGAGGTGACTCAGGATGGATAAGCACACATTTGATGTATCTAGCAATTTAGGTAACCTGTTTTCACAGGACAGTTGAAATGTACTGAACAATGGATTAACATGTAATAAGTAATAATTTTCCATTTATTTGTAACTGAAATTTTAGTGGAATGCTCCTTGCACTACTCTTGTCATTTCATGTTATTATAACATTAATTTAAAAAAAAAATGGAACTTGAGATTGTGTGACTATTATTTCAACTCATTTTGTTGTTATTGAAAAAGGATATAAAATAAAAAATTCATAAGATTTATTTTACATAAAGATCCTCCTATTGTTTCATTAATAAGAATTATCTGGATTATAGAAGTGACCAACATACTGCCTCAGGGATATTTTTGCAAGGGCAAATTTTGTATGGGATACTAATATAATTTTGTTGTTATATTCCTATTGTCTTTTCTACTTTGTTTTAACACAAGGTTTTTTTTGCATAGAGCATCCAGGCAATGATGGATGCTTTCTGTATAAGCCTCCAGAATTATTAAATTATAGATTTATCAGATAAAATTTTGACCTTCAAAGATTCCTGGGAAGTTTCTTTTTATCTAACAATAAGGATCACTGACACCAGTTAAAATTCTAAATAGAACTAAAAGCCATGTATCTTTTTGGTGAACATATTTCTATATTTATCACCATTACAATGGTTTAACTTATTAAATGGAATCTTAGTTTGCACTAGACTTATGTTTAGTCATAAATATTTTTCAGTTTTAGAGGGCAAATATACAGTGCCAGGTTGGAGTAGAAAGGAAACCAGATTTAAAATAGAATAATAAGAATTTATTGAATAGATAATCCTTATATTAACAAGGCATGGATCAACTGTAAATATACAGAGAACATAGCATGGTACAGATCACCTGTCCATCTCTTGGCCACACAAATAGACCAATTTTTTTTAAATTACCAATATTCTCCACAAGACTGGAGGTATGTTTATTCTAGGGAAAATATTTTTTATTGATCTAAATGTTCTCTTTGTTCCTACAGTCTGTAAAAGAATATTTCAATATACCAAAATACTTACGATGTCCATATTTTGATTTAATAAATTAACTATATCCCTAATAATAATAGTTCAGTGTATTATGTAAAAAACTATATTAACCTAATAGTTATAACAAACACAGACTACTAGGATCAAATTACAATCCAGTTTATGAAACTGTTAACAAATTTATGTAATAAAAATTTATAGGTATATTTTATAAGTATTAATATTTTATCTACTCTTCTTGTACTTCCAGCACCATAGGCTATTCGGCTATTTGGCAATATATTTAAATTGAGATCCCATAGAAGCAGAATTGGTCTTTCACCATCTGATCTCATTCCATTTTGAGTTTAAAGAAGTCATTAAATAATAATAAGAGAAAAATTTAAAAATTTCACTACTTTCTCAATATCCACATGGTTTTTTGTGCCCACTCGTATTACACAACTCAAGGACTGTTAGGAAAAGTCACAAAACCATTTCCTTTCAGTTGTTCTTCATGAGAACGATATCTATATTTGTAAAGTGAAATTACTTCCAAGATTCTGCATTAATGGCTAAGAAGAGAATTGTATCCTGAGAATGAATACTTTAAAGTCCTCTGGTTTTGCTTCTTATAAATTTTAATATTATCTGTCAATAATTGTGGTGATTTGAATGAGAAATGTCTCCCATAAGAACATTTAAATCTTGGTCCTCAGGTGGTAGTAAGCTATTTCTACATAGGTGACCAGTATGCAAATAAGGGTAGCAAGTAAAGCAAGTATGTTATTGAGTACCAGCTGGGATGCTTTATAATCTGTAACCATTTTCTGTTCTCTCTCCCTTAAATTCCTGTTTGAGGATGAAATGTGACCTTTCTGTGTGCTGAGACTGTCAGTCTGCCTTCATGCTCTTGAAAAACATGTTCACTTACATGATGGACAGGATCCTTTCTGGAACTATATAAACCTTTTATATCCTCTAAACCGCTCTTCATTGTGACATTTCATTATGACAACAGAAAAGTAACTGATGCAACAATTATATGTAATCTTAAATTCTAAATTTTGCTGTCAATTGAACTGGTATTTATTTGTATGTATGTCCTTTGTATATACAATTTATTATTTTTTGAAATAAGACAAACTTAAGAACAGCAATATGAACATACTTTTTCCTATGTGAATGAACTAAATTTAGAGAGAAATTATAACAAGCTGCTCAAATTTTCTTTTTCAGCATTTTGATACTAGGATACAGTGAGTGTGAACATGATACTCAGTATTAAAAATTTTCTTTGATATTTATTTAGAATAATTTTAATATATATATATATTAATATATATATATATATATATATATATATATATATATATATATGTATATATATTTAGATAAACACTTCAGTTATTTCTGCTTGGCAAAGTATAGTGTTGAATTTATCAGCCTGAACATTAGAGGAGTTTGAGTTGAATAATTACTTGTGAAAGGAATGGCCAGTACCTTTTCCAATATTAAATAACTTTTCAAGTACCCCCACACAGAATGTTTTTTTAAGGAACCTCTCATTGTTGGGTCAAACAAGACAATTCCAAATATTGTCAAAAGATGGCATTAGACTAAAAAATGAGCTATTTTAAGGATTTATTGAAATTGACTTCAAATTTCTCTTCGCTTATAGCTGTAACTTAGATAGGTTACAAAACTTTCTTAGTCTTCCTTTCAAAGAAATTACCTCACATTTTACATTAAGGTCTATAGGACAAGGTTTAATATATTTCTTCATATTGTATATTACATTTACTTTACTTTAATCTACTGGTGAAGAGGTTGCTTAATGTTTTTAACACCTGGTCAGAAAACATGTTTTCTTAAAGAGTAAATTACGAACATTATCATTTAGAAGCCATGTATTGAATCTAGGACTTTTGACAGAGTACTAGATATTCTCAGTCATGTCATGTTGACTAAACCCTCACATGAGTTACTTAGTGATTATTCTGGGCTGCTATAAATCTTCATACTACTCTATCCTAGAGTTCCTCCAGAGACTGTATATTCAGTGCTCAATTTAATTTGCAAAATTTACAGAATCATTTTTTGAAATATTGTGAAGATTTTATTTCTTTCTTGTATCTTCCATGACTATGGTTCTTCATATAGAACAAGCTTTTGATGAAAAGAGGTTCTCAAGTATAGGTTTCCTGGAACCTGCTGGTCTTCCTCTGGGGGGTCAGTACTCCATAGCACCACAGCAAAACACACACTGCCAGAACATTAAGTATGCACAGGTGTATATAACACTAGGTTTCTTGAAGATAATCTAATTTAATCAAAAATATAAACAGGAGAAATGCATACATACAAAAAGCTACACTCTCACAAAGCCTATAGAAACCACAAAATTGGAAGCCATAATATGTACGCAAAATATAAGTAAGGCAAAAAATTAACACTCAATGTGATATGAGACAAAAATACCTTCATATATACTACTGAATACATGTGTGCACGTGCACGTGTAATTGCTTGCGTGCATGTGTGTGTGTGTGTGTGTGTGTGTGTGTGTGCTGATCTTCTATTACTGGGCATGGGAAATGCGTTGTGTTCTTAGATGTGGTTGATATACTCAGGCTACTGGTTTTCATTTGCAAACCATTGTCAGTTGAAAATAGTGTCTTTTGGGCTAATATTCAGCTATCAGTGAGTGCATACCATGTGTGTTTTTTGTGATTGGATTACCTCACTCAGGATGATATTTTTAGTTCCATCCATTTGCCTAAGAATTTCTTGAATTCATTGTTTTTAATAGCTGAGTAATACTCCACTGTGTAAATATACCGTATTTTCTGTTTCCATTCCTCTGTTGAAAGATATCTGGGTTCTTTCCAGCTTCTGGCTATTATAAATAAGGCTGCTATGAACATAGTGGAGCATATGTTCTTATTATATGTTGGAGCATCTTCTGAGTATAGGCTCAGGAATGGTATAGCTGGATCCTCAGGTAATGCTATGTCCAATATTCTGAGGAACCCCAGACTGATTTCCAGAGTGGTTGTACCAGCTTGCAATCCCATCAACAATGGAGGAGTGTTCCTCTTTCTCCACATCCTATCCAGCATCTGCTATCACCTGAGTGTTTGATCATAAACATTCTGACTGGTGTGAGGTGAAATCTCAGGGTTGTTTTGATTTTCATTTCCCTGATGACTAAGGATATTGAACATTTCTTTAGGTGCTTCTCAGTCATTTGAGTTTCCTCAGTTGAGATTTCTTTGTTTAGTTTCACACCCCATTTTAATAGAGTTATTTGGTTGTCTGGAGTCTAATTTCTTGAGTTCTTTGTATATATTGGATATTACCCCCAAAGCTTGCAATACCCAAGATGCAACTCATAGACCCCATGAAACTCATGAAAAAGGAAAACCAAAGTCTGGGCGCTTTGGTCCATCTTAGAAGAAGTAACAAAATACTCATGAGAGCAAATATGGAGACAAAGTGTGGGACATAAACTGAAGGAGGGGTTGTCCAGAGACTGTTCCACATGCTTGTCCATCCCATGTGCAGTCACCAAAGGTAGACGCTGAGGTGGATGCCAGGAAGTGGTGGGAGCCTGATATAGCTGTCTCCTTAGAGGTCTTCCAGAGTCTGAAATATACAGAGGCAGATAGATGCTCAGAGCTAACCATTGAAATGATCATGGCATTCTCAATGACGGAGTGAGAAAGAAGACTAAAGGAGCTGAAAGGGTTTGTGGACTCATGGGGAGAGCAACAATACTAACCAACTAGAGCTCCCAGGGTGTAAACCACCAGCCTGGGAGCACATGGGACGGAACTCATGGCTCTAGCTATATATGTGGGGGAGGATGTCATTGTCAGGCATAGGTGGGAGAGGAAGTCTTTGGTCCAGTGAAGGCTGGATACCCCAGTGTGGGGAAATTTGTAGGTGGGGAGGTGGGAGTGGAGGAATAGGAGAAGGCACATCCTCATAGATGCAGGAGGAGTGGGGATGGAATAGGGAGTTCCTGAGTGAGGGGGAGGAAAGAGGAAAGGGGATCACATCTGAAATGTAAATAAAATATCCAATAAAAATAGGGGAAAAAAGAAAATATTGTCTTGGTTAGGAAAGTGGACTCTGTCTGGTTCCAAATTTCAGTCCTGGGATCTCATAAAAATTATGAATAAAACAATAAAAATACTAAGGTACAGTATATATTATTTAATGTGTTTCAGTTTGTCTTGGTACTTGTAACCAGGGTCATAGTTACTTGTTAGAAGCCATCTAAAAGCTGCAGAAACTAACAAGTGATGCCCATGATGTTGAAAGGCTGATATGGGTAAACTTTGCTGGGCTTTCAGAGATATCATCTCAGGACTGATTCCTTTACTGCTATGCCTTTCCTGTCATTATTAAATGATTTCTGGACATTATCCACCGTATTGGGTATATTTAATGCAAATCAACAAAGATTCACTATCCTATAATAATGTTAAGTTGACAAATTGTTGATTTCATAATTTCTATTAGTGATTCTACAGAATTCCTATATTTATACAAGTAATTTTGAGCTCTCTATAGTGTGAAAGCTGCAATTAGAGTTCTGTAAATTTTCATGTGTCACAGGCTAATTGCACTAGGATCCAAAGCTGGCTTGGAGTAAATTTACAATCAAGAAAACATTCCTTCTAAGATGAAACCATTATCTGATAACTAAAGATCATAAACTGGGAATGGGCAATTTATTGTAAGTGTGGAGACAGAAAATAAAATATTGACTGATTTACCTGTACACAACTACAAAATTAATAAGACAAAATGTAGATGGTTTGCCTTTTGACAAAACCATGCTGGCTTGTAACACATATATTTTTTTAATGTTAATGAAATTACAGAGCTCAAAGATAGATAATGAATGTTTAGTTAGGTGCTAATCTTAATGGAAACTATTTTGCTGTAGCTCCTTACTCAATTTCTGATTTGAATTTACGTCTCAAACTTGCGATGAACTTTAGGCATGCAATGATGCTTGAGTAATGACCAAAATCAAATTTTGTTCATGTGCTTCTTGTTTCAAAAAATAGAACAGCTTAAACCAAACTGCATATTGGTTTTTATTTCTTATGTTTTTTACTTGATAGAAATTCAAAAGGAATTGAAAGTACTGCTCAGTTACAAAAAGTAATTGCTTGATGCTAAGTAGTGAAATATTAAAACTGACCTTATTTAATTACTTCAATTATAATTTATAATTATAAATTAATTAAGCTTTAGTAGTAGCAGAATACTGTTCACTGCCTAAATTAAAGTGAAAAACTTGATAGCCTTTTCATGTTAGTGTTGGCTGTTCAACATTACAATACTTTAACAATATAATTTTACTTTTCCCAGTTTTAAAATTTGTGGTTCTTCGGTAGGCAAAAATAGGGCAGCAATCACACACGTATAATATATGTATGGTAAAGTCATGTGATGCTATTTCACAATTTGTGTTCTGGTTTTAGATTCTAAATTCTAAATTCATACATAGCATTCACCCTCATATTATATCTCTTAAGAATGTAAGATGTAAGACCAATAAAGTCTTAACAACAGGAATGCCCAAAATGGCCTGGCAAGGATAATAATGACTGACATACTTATGCTTACTGAGTAAACTCCAGGATGCCTCAGCCATACACAGAAAAACTACAAGTCAACTAAAGGATCCTGAGAATGGGAGAAATAGTCTTCTCCAAGAGAACATCTATTGGTTGTCCAATAACAAACAGTCAGCCCTAGAAACATAGGTTCAATTATCATAATACTTGCTGAGCAGGCACATTGTGTGTGTATGTGTGTATTAAAAATTAATAAAATAGATGGACATGTGTTGAAGGAGAGGAAGGAGGTACTTAAAAAGAAAGTGAAATAATATATCATTTAATAATAACTACAAATAATAAATTGAATAATTAAAAATAGGTAATGAAAACCTATAAAATGGATTAAAATGAACAACATTCATATATCAAAACCCAAGACAAAGGATGTCAACCATTAAACTATACTGAAAAACATGTTTATTGATGGAGATACCAACAAAAATAAAAATAAAGTCAAATTAACATTGATATCTACATACTCTAAAATATTGCTCTCATTCCTTCTAAATGTAGGAGATATAACTTGGTGAAAATGACAATTTATAGATAATATGTACAGCTAAAAGAACCTCATTTCAAATATCAGATGAAATAGAATGATGCTGTCAATTGTGAGCAAGCCAAATAAAAACCTATATAGATAAACTCATAATATTGACTTGTTTATTAAAATGGTCATTTGTTTTAAGAGAAAAATATCTAAACTTTTGAATAACCTTAATTTGAGTAAAATAACAGATTAACATATACTTATTCTATTTTCAAACAGTATCAGGACATGATTGATATTAAATTTAGAGGAATCTAACTGAGATTCAGACAATGAACTTCAATCTGCATTTTATTTCCATTACATGTTTATGGAAAATTGTGTAGAGGAATAAGGTCAATTAACAAACCTGATAAACTAGTTATTTATTATAATATGCACAGTTAATTACTCTACATCATATTTAATTCTTAAAATATTAAATAGTTTGCTTGAATTTTATGTAACAATAATGTAAGACTCAAACATAAAAATGACCTGTCCAAGGCCAAATAATCACAGACCTATGACATTTATCTCCTCAATAGACATAGAAAAAAGTCCAGTGTGCTTGCTATTCCAGGATCATATAGCTCCTGGGAAAGATGAATTTGGATTAGGTTATTCAAATGGTTATTTTTAATGAAGTAAATGAAAATACATAATTATTAATAAATTTAATGTTTTTTCCAACTCTATAAGAACAAAGACTATCAGTTGTTTGACAAGTATCTTTATATTAGATTGTATCTGTCATTTAAATATATTACTTAAGTATTTACTATCTGAATTCATCAAAGATGTTAATTTTACATTATCACATATAAAATAATGACAAAGCTGTCTCAGTCATTTCAAAATTGTATCTGTTCAATAATGTAACTTCCTGTCATTTTGAGGTAAAGATATCCTGATAGATTATTAGTGGCTTTCTTCAGACATCATAATGTTTCTTACTCCTTTAAATCAATTTACCTGAGTCCATTTATCTGAGGAAATATCTATTCACTTACTGTAAATAGAATTATAATTTATTGTACATATAAACACACACAAAAATAAACACACACATGTTCAAAAAGATTATTTGTTAAAAAGAAAGTTCTAAATTGACCTCCACAGAAGAAATAATATAAAACTTTCAGAAGGAAGAGCACAAAGGAAAAGGTCAATCCAACTTTTCTTTATTACTGCATCATTATGCTGACTTTGGCCAAGGTCCCGTAGACCTACTTTAATGAAGGGATAATGATAGCTCATCCTTTCCCATTTTTTGCCCAGTTAACTCAGTATTGTTCCAAAATGCCTCTAACTCTCCTTCAGAAATTCACCTTACAAAGTGTTCACTTTCTTCTCCTCTTAATATTGTAATTCACAGCCATACAATTACTGACATTATGTTAACTATATGACTCCAGCATGTTACATAACATCCTTAGACTATGTAATTTGTCAGTAGTACTCACTTAAAGTTACTGTGAATGTTAAATTAATTTAAAGTATTCAAAACAGACATCTTTCACATTGTAGAGCTTATTGGATTTCATTTACAGGTGCCATTATTTTCTTGAGAGTATCTCTTAAAACAGAGGAATGAATGATTCAAAGATAATGTGTTAGTTTTTAAAATGAATTTTTAAAAATTGGTACTGATTACTAGAGTGAATTAACCTGTAAACAGCCAAAAAGATGTTTTCAATTTTGTTGATCTGGTGAATAAAATGGGTCAATACATCATTTACAATGTCTCAAGAGATCACATATTTTTATTAGACTCCTTCAGCTTCTACTGCATATAACAAATTTCAATTTATCATGGAGAATATTCATACTATGCTACATGCAAATTTAGCTTCATTTGCCCAGAAAAGATATTTCAAATGTTCTTCCACTGGTTCCTTTGTCTATTCTTCATGTGTGTATTTGAATATGTAACCCCCTATAAATGATATCTTATATGTGTACAATCCTCCATTTGTGTATATGTGATGAAATCAATAAAGAAATAGATACTAACATCAAATTTAAAAACACAGTAAATACAACTGAAATGCAATAGAATTACATATTAAATGATACAAAGTTTACAGAAAACAGATGTCACTAATGAAGTTTTTTTTTTGTTTTTTTTTTTTTTTTTTTTTTACAGCTGCAAAATGAGACCAAGTCTACAAGGAATAATCAGGCTAGTCATTGAGATGTTTTCAGCATCTCCTAATTGAACTTTGAGACTATAGCAACACCTTCTATGAAAGGAATAAGAGGCCTGAATACTTTGGTGATATAATATTTGCACACATAAAAAACACAGACTCAAATGTTCAGTAAATCTGTTCTTTGAAAATTCATTTATTTCTAGTCAAATTGTATTTCAATGTGCTTTGCTAAATTAAAACTACAGAATATTATTTCAAAACATGGATTAATTTGCTGTGTTAATTTGGCTTGGGATTAACCATCTGGATTCAAAATGAATACAAATTTTAACAATTTTGATGTTGAGATAGTTATTACTAAGATGTACATTTTGGCAGTAACTGGCTGACAAGCTCAACTGCTTGTGAAAGCCATGCTTCTTTTGGAGCAAAACAACAGTAGTTAAGCAAAGAGTGCAACATAAAAAAGTTCTGACTTATCTTGAAAAAGTAATAGATCCCAGAGCTTGAGAGAGAGAGTGGGCAGCCAGGGTCTCTTCTAGGATTGAGAACTGTACAACACAAGTTCAACAAAATAAAAATATAAAAGTGTGATAGTCCTGTTGCCATATGCTGTGTGATGGGGAGTCAGAGACAAGGAGATCGTTGTGGTTTTCCTTTCTGTCACTTAAATCAACCTCCGGAGGTTCAGGAAAAGGAGCAGGAGATCCTCACTCAACAATAGGCACATAGCAGTCCTAAGAGAGCCCACTGGAGGCTGTCCTCTATAGTGCTCAAGCACACACATGCATGAAGGAGCTCACCTTCACACATTAGTCAACCCTCCCCTCAACCACCCCCCCCACACACACAACTTCATTCACTCATTGAATGGTCTTTAGACCAACATTTTTCTTGACTTACCTGCTGTGCCCATATTCTAATGATTTCTAAATTATTTTTTTCTTCTTTAAGTAATACACAATTTCTGCTTATAAACATATGCAGATGATAAAATATTTAAAAACCCATGGATTTTCAAATCTAATTTTTCATCATACAAATATTCATTCTTATATACTGTTTTCCCGCTTCCCTTCCTCTGTGTATTCACTGTCCCATTACTTTGTTCTTCTCTGGACATAATAATCACTCAGGTTTTTGAAAAGAAAATAATATTAGCAATGATATTTGCAAAGCAGGCTTTTGCGTTTTCATTTAGTGCCTGTTAAACCCAATATGCTCTTACTCCCCCAGAAACCTGAGAAAAGAAGTTTCTCAAGTTCCACAGCTGTGATCCACATATGGGTAAACTTGTTTCTTTTTTTTATTATTATTTTTATTGGATATTTTATTTACATTTCAGATGTTTTCCCCTTACCCCATTCCACCTCCAACCCAGGGACCCCCTATCCCATCCCCCCTCCTCCTGCTTCTATGAGAATGTGCCCCCACCTACCTCCCACTCCCACCTCCCCACCTTCGAATTTCCCCACTCTCAGCGTCCAGCATTCATGGGACCAAGGATCTCCTCTTCCACCTATGCCCAACAAGGACATCCTCCCCTACATATACAGCTGAAGCCATGCGTCCCTTCCTATCTGCTCCCAGGCTGGTGGTTTAGACCTGGGAGCTATGGTTAGTTGGTATTGTTGCTCTCCCCATGGGGTCTCAAACCCTTTCAACTCCTTCAGTCTTCTCTCTCACTCCTCCTTTGGGGACCCCTTGATCAGTTCAATGGTTCACTGTGAGCATCTGCCTCTGAATATGTCAGACTCTGGCAGACCTCTAAGTAGACAGGTGTATCAGGCTTCTGTAAACATGCAATTCCTGACATCCACATCAGAGTCTACCATTGGTGACTGCACATGGGGTGAATACCCAGGTGGAATGGTCTTCAAATGGTCCCTTCTTCATTTTATGTCCCACACTTTGTCTCCATATTTGCTCCCTTGAGTATTTTGTTACTCCTTCTAAGAAGGACTGAAGCACCTACACTTGGCCTTCTTTCTTTATGAGCTTCATGTGGTCTGTTAGTTGAGTGTTTTGTATTTCAAGCTTCTGGGCTAATATCCAATTTCAGTGAGTGCATACTATGTGTGTTCTTTTGTGATTGGATTACCTCACTCAGAATGATATTTTCTAGTGACACCCATTTACCTAGGAATGTCTAGAATTCATTATTTTTAATAGATGAGTAATACTCCATTGTGTAAATGTATCACATTTTTTGTATCCATTACTCTGTTGAAAGACATCTGGATTCTTTCCAGCTTCTGGCTATTATAAACAAGGCTGCTATGAACATAGTGGAGCATGTGTCCTTGTTACATGTTGGAGCATCTTCTGAGTATATGCCCAGGAGTCGTATAGCTGGGTCCTCAGGTAATGCTATGTCCAATTTTCTGAGAAACTGCCAGTTTGATTTCCAGAGTGGTTGCACCATCTTACAATCCCACCAACAATGGAGGGGTGTTCCTCTTTCTCCACATCTTTGCCAGCATCTATTATCACCTGAGTTTTTGATCTTAGACATTCTGATTGATGTGAGGTGGAATCTCAGGATTGTTTTGATTTACATTTCCCTGATGACTAAGAATGTTAAACATTTCTTTGGGTACTTCTCAACCATTCGAGTTTCCCCAGTTGAGAATTCTTTGTTTAGCTTTGTATCCCATTTATTAATAGGGTTATTTAGTCTTATGGATTATGATTTCTTGAGTTCTTTGTATACATTGGATATTAACCTTCTATTGGATGTAGGATTGGTAAAGATCGTTTCCCAATCTGTTGGTTGCTATTTTGTCCTATTGACAGTGTCCTTTGATTTACAGAAGCTTTGCAGTTTTATGAGGTCCCATTTGTCAATTCTTGATTGTAGAGCATAAGCCATTGATGTTCTCTTCAGGAACTTTTACCCTGTGCCCAAATATTCAAGGTTTTTTCCCACCTACTCTTCTATTAATTTCAGTGTATCTGGTTTTATGTGAAGGTCTTTTATCCACTTGGACTTGAGCTTTGTACAAGGAGATAAGAATCGATCGATTTGCATTCTTCTACATGCTGGCCTCCATTTGAACCTGTTTCTTAATAGAGCAGGCTACAGCTTCTGTGACATGTGTGTATATCTGTAAACTGTAATAAAAATTACAACAATGTCTACAACATGATTTCTAGGATAAAAGTATTTCTCATTATGTCATAGAACTCTAACTTGTCGAAAGAAATATTGATTTCTTTTCCATTTCAAGTAGTGAATTCCTGAACCAATTGGACAAACATAAAATTTAATTATACACAGCATATTGGAAGTCATGGTTGTTAGATCTTCTTCTCTTTAGTTTCATCTTTACTATATATAAACCACAGTTTAGAGGATTAATACTTGTCTCAAAAACAAAAAATATCAATGAATAAATTAATTAATAAACAAATATTTGCATATATTTCTTTGAAAAATAGAAATTTGAGGTTTCATATTCTATCAAGAAAATGTTTATTCTCTTAAGATTAATGTCATCAGTCATATTTATTAACTATCTTGATGTTAGTTATATTCATTAGTTGTTCATGACCAACTAAAATATTACTATGAGTTTAGCTTTGACAGTTTTATAGTTTTACATGCATAGTACCAGAGTGTGCCCTCTATGAAACTCAAGAATGGGTATCCCAGAATGCTGCTGGCTAAATCTCCATCACCTGCTCAGGAATGGGGTCCCAGAATGCTGATGGTTATGTTGCTTGCTTTTATTTTTATCTTTCCTTATACTGACCATTAGCATGTCACCAGTATAATTCTCCTAACAGGTATTCTATTATGAAAAATATAACTCGGTTATAATCCTATTTACATATGCATTTATATGAAAAATATGTGAAATATATAAAAATATGAAAAAAATGTGAAAATATATGAGATATAAAAATAGTAAACTGAAATTTGTCCTGGTGCATATGTGTGTGTACATTTCCATTTGTATAAATACACAGTGAAAGGTAAACCTAAATGCACATGTAAATAGAATTATAACTGATATACAAACACTTTAAAAGACTAGATTTAGAACCTGTCACTCTGTTCTGTTTCAGTCTATAGTGAAGAATTTTGAGGAATCAGCACTATCCAAAGTAAGTTGGGCAGTGGTGGCACATGCCTTTAATCTCAGCACTTGGGAGGCAGAGGCAGAGGCAGGCAGATTTCTGAGTTCAAGGCCAGCCTGGTCTACAGAGTGAGTTCCAGGACAGCCAGGGCTACACAGAGAAACCATGTCTCAAAAACAAAACAAAACAAAACAAAACAAAACAAAACAAAACAAAACAAAACAAAACTATCCAAAGTAACAGCATGTAATCTACAAAAGTCTTTACACTAGTCTTAATTTCAACATTGTCATATTTGTAACAAGTACATAAAATTCTAGTATTCAAATAAAAGGAAATTATCCATATACCTATACCATTTTAAATCTACTTATAGTACTGTAATTAGTTCATAAGCATGTGACATTTTATATATAAATTATATAATAATTTGGTATATGTATATATTGTGAAGGATCATGTTCTTATAGAGACAGCTGTCTCCTCAAATATTTTTCAGTTGTTTGTAATAAAGAAATTGTAGCAATTGTTTGTAGCTTTTTAAAGAATATTATAGTACAGGTGTTTTCTATAATTAAACAAATATAAATGGTTACATTATTTTTCTGCTCCTATATATGTTATACACTTCCTATTGCACACTGTTCATCTTTCTTGCCCTCTTATTATCTGTAGTTTCTGATAGCAACAATTCTATTCACGAATTCTTTGAAGTCTAATTCACCTTACATTTAAGAGCATGCAGTACTCAGTTTTTCTGTGCCTGGGTTAGTTTCAATTACTATAATGAATTTCAGTTCCATCAGTGAGTCCATCCTCATTTCGATAATGGCTACATTAATTAATGTTCCAGTCAATCCATATGCAAGTCTCCATTTGCTACACTCCCTCATCAACACTTTATCTTTCCTTTTTTTTTTTTTTTTTTTTTTTTTTTTTGTAAAGGCTACTAAATGGGAGGTTAATCTGATGTATTTTAGATTAACATTTTCCTAGGAGGTCACGGTTTTCATCATTTTTTCCTATAATTGTTAAGTATTTTTATTTCTTCTTATGGCAACTAAACATTTTTAAATTCTTGTTATTTTATTTTTACAAATCAATTTTATATAATATAAACATAGGATTTTGTTTTGTTTTGTTTTGTTTTTTATGTTTTTCGAGACAGGGTTTCTCTGTGTAAACCTGGCTGTTTTGGAACTCACTCTGTAGACCAGGCCAGCCTCAAACTTAGAAATCTGTCTGCCTCTGTCTCCCAAGTGCTGTGATTAAAGGCGCCACCACTGCTCGGCAGGAAAATTTTTGTAAACATATTTAAGTTTGTACCTTTCAAACAGTATTTGCTAAAGTCAAAGGGGTCTGATTGTTATATTGCAAATCTATACAAAATTTTAATGAACAGTAATCCGTTTTTACTTTGCTCCCCCCAAAGAATTATGTTACTATTTACAAAGAAATGATGAACTTAACCCAAGTATTTGTTTCATGTTGTATCATTGTTGTTCATTGTTTCTATTTAGCATGTTCATACATTGATATATTTATTTGTAAATATGTCACTTAATCTGAAGAAGCTCACATTTTAAACAATTTCCATTATTCCTTGTGGGTGCCAACAAAAGGCAGCTATCATCCTTGAAGCCATCTTGAGCTATATACCCTGACAAGAGACTTGATTACATTAGCCTACAACAGCTGAGCACACTCTGATAACATCTTGCTTTAGATATCCAGGATCTTTCCTTGGGTGTGTGAGACTTAAAGGTGTGATTTAGAGCCTCCACTTAAGGGTGTGACTTAGAGATCAGATTTAGAGATAAAACCTAAGGGCATGACTTAAGAGCGTGACTTAGAGGCGTGGCTTAGAAGTGAGACATATAAAAGGCGAGAGGCAGACAGAAGAGTGCAGTACAACTTGGAACTAGGAATTAGGAGTACAACTTGGAACAGAGAACTAGGTATTAGGCACTTGGCACTTGGAGGAAGAACTTGGAATAAGACTGTACAACTTGGAGTTAGTTATTAGGCAACAGAGAATTAGGCACTTGGCACTTGGAGAAAGAATTTGGGACTTGGAGGCACTAGGGACTAGGAATTAGGGACTGGGAACTCAAGACTTGGGACTTAGAATAAGAAGAGAGACTGAAGGATAAATGGGATTGAATCACACTCTGTCTGGTCGCCATTCTTCAAGTCTGTCCTCACTCTCTCTCTTGCTGATCCCTGACCCTTGGACCAGAGCAGCTTGGGGCAGTCTCTAACAATTTAGCCCCAAGGCTTTTGGCAGTGCGGGTCCCAACATTGATAGAGCAGTCCCTGATGTTTTGGCCCCCAACATGTGGCAGCACGGGCCACAACAATTCCTAAAAATGCTTATAGAATCTATTGCTATTAAAACAAAAAAAGACACAATTTGATAACAGTACTAAATTATTCAAGGACCATCAAAATACTATATATATATATATATATATATATATATATATATATTGGAATTTTTATATATATATATATATATATATATATATATATATATATATATATATATATATATATATATAAAATGGAAATCGCAGGGTTCCTCACACCAGGCTGTGTGTAGTTAGCTGGGAACACTCTGGGTTCCTCTAGGTTGGAAGTTAGGCCCGGCTGTTCACGAAAGGCCTCTCCATGAGAAAGTCCTTGGTTTTCCAAAATGGGTTTATTAACATGACGGATGTTGGATGGATCTGGATGCACCCCCAAAAAAACCAGGGCAGAGCTGAGTTAAATTGTGAGGGAAAGAGGGGGGAAGGGCTGGGGAGGAATGCTTATTTGACTCCACCCTCTGGCCTTCAGGTCATTAGTATGTAAATCTCTCTAGGGCCTGAGGCCTGTTTATCAAGCCCTCCACCTGTGTCCTACATGACTGAAGGGTGCAGGTTGAAAAGACATTAGACCTCATGTCAGGATCCTGGGTTCTGGGGCGTGGCTGAACCCACAACCCAGAAACTAGGATATTGGCAAGGACATTATGCAAATGAATGTAGGAGAGATCTGAAGAATATCAAACAATGATGATAAATAAATAAATAATATGACAAGTCATTAAGATATAATGTACACAATTTTAAGAGAACTTTTAAAATGTTAACCAGATATAACTGGGGAGATCATCCAAGTGTCAATAATTTATATTATTCTTCCAGAGGACCCAAAGTTCAGTTTATAACACTCATGTCAAGGAGCATAGAAACTTTTATAATTTAAACTCAGGGGATCTATTGTCCTCTTCTGGCCCCTGTGGGCAGGGTACTGTACTCACATGTATAAACCCAAAAATACACACATACTCACACATACACACATACATACCACATAGACACACACACACACACACACACACACACACACACACACACACACACA
>JANHMN010000001.1:250866922-250889922 GCA_030674055.1 Rhabdomys pumilio | reverse complement strand
ACACACACACACACACACACACACACACACACACACACACACACACACAAACTTAATTGAAAAGAAAAATAAAATTTTAAACTAAATAAAAACATTTAACTTATTAAAGGCAATTTAGCCAGTTTCCACCATGAAGAAGCTAAACTTTTGTCACTTACTATGAAAGTCATTCACCTTAAAGCGGTTGGCTTTAAAAACTAACATCTTATAAATAAGACAGAAAAGTCAGCATCAGTGTGTGAGGATGAATACATACACACAAGATGTGTGTGGGAATTCTGAGAAATGGTAGTGGATTACATTGTAAACATTTTACTAAAAATGAATTCATCAATCTTTTATTATTTTTGAGGCATGTACTATCTTCCTGGATGCCCTGAAAATGAGACAAATAAGTAAATATGCATTAAAACTGTATAAAGCATTATCAATTTCTCTTTCCACCATTAAGTCAGGGGAGTCCTAATGGATAGATCTTTGTTTACGCTAAAGAAGAACAGCTGCAATAACGAATTTGTTTGACCTCTTTAACTTCAGGCATAATTAGGTCATTCCTATTTAGTGTATTCTACTTCTAGAGGGCTAAATAGAATTGTTTTAACTTATTTGAATTTAACCTGAAAGAATATGTCAGGAATTATAGAGCTTTAAGTACTAAAGAGGAAGAAAATCTGAAATTCAGCATCTTTAACAATGTCTTGGAAATAAATACATTTAAATATCTTAGTTTACAAAATGATCTGTATCCCTTTGATAACTCAGTAGTCTTTTACTTAAATGAACAAAAACACTCTAATTAGGTAAAATTTTTCAGTGTTTGCAAAATTTCATTCTCTGTAAATATATTAAATCAAAGTAATAGTAAAATATGTGTTTGCATAAAGTGTATAAATCTGTTAAATGTGTTTATTAAATTATGTTTCAATGGAAATTATCCCTTTGGATTTAATGAGAAAAAGTATATTATGTTTTAATACTATTCCCTATGAAGAAAACTGATTTCGACATATTCTAGAATTAAACACCTGGTGAGAATACATATAATTTAAGATGTATAAAATTATATATTCCTATTTTATATTACCTAAAATTACACTAACTTTTTTCTCTTTTATTCATATTCTTTCTCATTAGACTACAAACATGCATCTCTCTCATTAGAATACAAACTGGCTTCTACAAGTGAATGATAAAAATAATTTTAAGTCGAATAAAAATAAGGTAAGACATAAATACACAAATCAGAATAATATAAAACAACAAACACAAGAAAAGTGCCCAAGAAAAAAGAATAAGAAACAAATATAAAAGCAAGACTTGAAGAGAAAAAAATTTTTTCCCATCACCACTAACAACATAATGTTTTGACAAATGATTATGAAAGAAAATGGCTTTCAAAATGCCATGGAGTTCATTTACTACAAGGCATAGGACCTGGCCTTAAGAGTCGTTTGTATACCCAGTGAGACTCTATGGAGGAAACTAATTTATTCATCATCTGCAAGTTATCAATTTGAAATGGGTTCTGTGTTAGGGGTAGAGTCTTCTGTCTACTTCCCTCTTAGAGCTGATAGTCCATCTGACCCCGACCTGATCAGATTCTGTACAGGCTGCCCATATTATCTTTTAGTTCTTATGGGCAGCAATCCTCTGTTGAGACATTGTTTCATTACTGTCTTTCATCTCCTATGACGTTTATTATTTTTCACTTCATCTTATAAAGAATATGTTAAGCCATGAGGGAGGAATTTAATGGAATCATTCCATTTAGTACTAAATATTCCAAGATCTCTCATGTTGTGTAGTGTCAAGCTGTGTGTCTCTGTATTTGGACTCAATTACTGCAGGAGGAGGCTGACTGATCATGGGAGAGCTAGACATCGATTTATGAGTATAGTAGAATAATGTAGCAGTTACTTAATTGCCATGTTCCTTTATCAGAACTGTGGAATTTAGTTACCCTAGATCTCTGACCTATTTAATCTCAGGTTCTTAGTCACCCAAGCAGTGACCGGTATAGGCTTCAAGTTTTGGAGTGGGTGCTAGAATATATCAGAGATTATTTAGTTAATTCAACAAGCCATGTCCCATTATTTCACTAATGCTTCTTGAAGGAAGATTTTTTTTTTCATTTCAAATCATGTCATTTAGTTGTTTTTCCCCCAGAATTTCAAATCTGTTTTGTCCAAGCAATGTGAACAATTCATATAAAGAACTTATTACTGAGTCACAATTAAATAAGTACTTTTGCATATGATTCTCCTTCGTAAGTTAAATTTCTGAACTTTTATAAGTTCAGATTAAAAACAAAAGCATTTGATTAAGGACAGCAACAATATACATGCTTACATGGACAGGAGGGAAAATCCAAGAGTCCTAAACTCTTTAAACTAACTACAGAAAAATGAGGAATGGTGAGAGCTGAGAAATAGTCTTCCCAGAGATAAGCACACTAAATGGCTACTAAATACATCCATAAAAGTAACACTGTACAATCAGAGGAACTAATCCTCATGCATTTGTAAACATGCATGTATATATGTATACATATCTACATACATATGAATATTAAACAACCTATAAAAATGTTAAGTGTTGAAAGAATAAATATAGATATATGTGAAGTTTTGAATGGTGGTAAGGGAAGGAGGAAATGATGTAATTATATTACAATATAAAAACAATCAAATAAATATTTTTATGTGTTTTCTAAGCTTTGAGAATGCAACTTTACATAAATACTACATTTCTCTGGATTTTTATGTCATGTTCAATGTTAAAATATCAAGGATGATGAGGATAAGTGTTCATTGTTGTTGAAGGAATAGTGCCTTTCTGAAACTTTGTTTTCAATTTTCAGTATGTATCCATTGTCGTATTAGTTTACAACCAGTGGATACACCCAACAATAAAATGTTTGATATAGTGACAAAATTCTTATTAACTTGAAATTAAATCAGAATATACAAAAAATGACTTAAACTACAGAATGATACCTTTAAAAAATACAACACAATCTGAGTCTAATAACATATTGACCCCTGGACAAAGAATGTCTCAATATAAATTGAAAAAACATATAATACCATGTTAATAAATTTAATAATATATTATATGAACATCTCAATCAGAAAACATTTTTTATAAAATTTAATGTCTTTATGATAAAAATTCTCAACAAATTGTTAATAAAATAAACAAATCAAAACATAATTAACATCATGCATAATAAAACATCAGAATATTTTACTATATTAAAAAGCTGAAAGTTTTCTCCTTCGGATATCTGTGCTGAAACATGAACAGTATAGCATAACTTTGTAAAAACACCACCTTTAAATTAGTTTAACATTTATTGTATTTTGATTAGTTACCACCCGGCTCTACTTGTAACCCTCTCAAACATCCATCCTTCAATCTGTACTCTTCCAAATTTCATGTCTTAAAAAACACAGGAAAAAAAGAAACAAAACAAAAAAACAATCCCTGTGTTAATGATTAAAGGACCAGCCATCTACTTAGCAGAGACAACTGCCCATAGTCCATACTCTGGGACAGAATTGACTCACTTTCTTCCACTAGCACTTATCAGCATCTCCTCAGGAAGAGTTGTGACTTCATGTACTCCATTTTCTATTTCCCTGCTGGAGCAGTTATTTTTTATTGGATATTTTATTTATTTATAGTTTAGATGTCATCCCTTTTCCCAATTCCTAAGCCCCTAAAATCCCCTATTCCATCCCCCTTCCTCCTGTTTGCTTTTATACTATTTTAATTACATGCAAATATTAAGGTCAGTTCTAGTTTGAGGAACTAGTAATACCATAGATGCAAATAGTCAAGGAAGAAGCTGACAATAAACACAAATAGTCAAAGAACAAGCAAGGCAACAAAGTCCTGTAATCACTGTTGTGATCACTGTTTCTAAGGGCTTATCAGGATGACCAAAATATCTGAGCCTACTTCCTTGTCCTAGCCCAAAGTCATTTTCATGCCTGAAACCTACTTCTTTGTTCTAGACTAAGATAAATATTCTTGCCTGAAATTACTTTTTTTTCTAGTCTAATATCTAGATTCTTGCCTGAAATTCTTTCTTTGTTCTAGACTAAGATATAGATTCCTGCCTGAAATTACTTCTTTGTTCTAGCCTATTATCAGATTTCTGCCTGAAGCCCATTTCCTTGTCCTTGACCAATGTCATATTCCTGCCAAGTAGCCCATATCCTTCTCTTTGGTCCATGTCACATTCTTGCCAAACAGCTCCAAAGGCTCTCTGCATTTCCCACCTCTTTTATTTCATAAACAAGACTGAGCCTATCTTAGGTCATTCTGACAAGAATACTTTCCTTGCTCACCATGGAATATGCATTATGAAAAGCAATGCACTTCTATCTTAGTTTGGTAAAACACTGGTTCTGCAATTGGTTTGACACAAGAAGTTAAGACAGCTACTTTTGTTAATCATTTAGCAAAAAAAAAAAGTTACTAATATGTGGCGTATGAAGAGGATCTAGGTAAGTGTTTGGAACAATGGATTGGTGCACTTTACCTTATTCAACTTTTGGAAAGAGATTCAGAGTTTAAAAATAAGTAGCCATCTCTAGTGTCATGCCAAGTACCAGTGGATTTGTGTTACTTCTAAAATTTGCAATGACAGTCATTATAATTATGAAAAAGTTTAGAGACACTTGCAGTGTATTCAGCATAGTTCTAACACCTCTCTGAATGATTTACTTTGCATAGTGAGCTTATGAATTTCAAGAATGCTGCTCTGCTAAGTGTTCATGCTGAAGAAAATGCTGATAAAATTACCCATGACCTGAGGTCAATATTTCTATTTTGGTCTAGCTTAAAGAATGGCATATATAGCTTTATCATGTTAGCCCTTTTTGTCCTAGGAATATTTTTATTCCTGCCTATCATGTTAAAGTTTGTCTTTAACAACATCAACATGTTGGCAGCCAAAGTACATTGGCTTGAAATGGAAAATGGACACCCAGATAAAGTTATTAATTTAACAGGCTGGTGAGCCAAGTACAAGTAAGATTCTGCACAGAGCCTTACCAACCTAAGATAGAAGTGCACTGCTTTTGATAATGCATATTACAGGAAGGGTATGGAGCAGTTCTTGACTTGATCTTGTACAGCTATGTTGCAGGCACAAGACCTGCTCTGAGTTTATAAAAGCAGCAACCAGTCTTATCCAGAGTACATTGACATAAAAATATATCTGTTTTCTTTTAAATGAAACTGTATTAATCCAGGATCTTAATTGAGACTATTATTCACCATGTTCACTAAATGCAAAATAATTGAGTCCAGCACTCTTAGGGATGTATTCTATCTTCTTTTATTTGTGGCAAGTAATATTTTTTCCTCATTATATTTGAATTTTGTCATCGGTTCTTGACGTTTTGGCTAAGATCTATTATATTTGAATGTGTTCTATGTTTAGAGTATATTCTTTATCTACTAATATATTAATTGATATTATAAACTTTAGCTCCCAGAAATAACATATATTATACTATAATAATATATTATAATTATTTAATATTATAACATATTTTATGTCATTGTTATCATTATTTGTACTAAAATTATATATTTTAAAATATATAAGTATATCATATTAATATAATAATTATATTAGTATAGTAATATATATGCCTGTGGTCATGTCTATTTTATTGAAGTTTCATTTCATTTGGTAATATATCCAGAAGTACAATATCTAGTTCATATATAATTAGAGTTTTAAACGAATTTTAAAATTAGCTCAATAATATTTAAATTAATTGACATTCTCTATAATAGTGTATGACACAGACTTTTTTCTTATCATCGCTGACATTCTACTTTTAATAATTGTCATTCCAATTAGGATGAAATATCTCGTTGAAATTTTTTGACTCATCTTTTCAAAGGTTAATGATATTAAGATTTTCTTTTGTATATTAATTGGCCGTTTGTCTTGCTTCTTTTGAGAAGTGTCTATTCAAATCAGTTGTCCCTTTCTTATAGAAAGTGGATTACAAGGCACTGATTTTCACATTGTTAAGGTTTTTGAGTTATTTATGACTTCTGGATATTGATTCACGTGTCTAGATGGCACAGGCTTTCCCATTTGGCTGTTTGTATGTTTGTCATTGACTCATTCTTTGTTGATGATGTAATTCAGGATGAAGTAGTTTAGTTTCTTTTTGCTTCTGTTTGACATGCTTTTGGCATTATATCCCACTCATTTATTTTCTTACTGTTTTAAAATATTTTGTATTTTCTCGAGTAGTCTTATTCTTTCTGGTCTTAATATATAGGTCTGTGATTTATTTTGAGTTGCAATTTTAGCAGAATGAAAACCATGATTTAAATATAACTTTTTTTCCTCACAAGTACTATATTTTTGAGCCTAATCTTTGAAGAAGCTATTTTTTGAGTGCAATAAAGCTTATAGTCCTTATTGGTTACTTTTAATCTTGTTTCATATAAATACCTGATAAGAAACAATAAAAAGAAGTCTTATTTAAGGATACAGTTTGAGATGATTACATCCATAGTAGAAAGAATGGCATTACAGTGGGACTGCTTTGTAGCTATGGTAACAGGAGTGTAAAGATACTCTCTTGAAACTCGGTGGACCTGTGAGTGCATATCAAACAAGAATCAGGGTCAAGATATAACATATAAAGACTACACCCTACAGTCATCTCTTTGACTGCTAGATTACAGTATCTGCAAGTAGAAACTTCATTTCATTTTACAGGATCCCAGAGAGTGAACCACCAAGAAAATAATATATATGGACTAGACCTAGCCCCCAACCTCTGCACATATGTAGAAGGTGTGCAGCTTGATCTTCATGCAGATCTCTCAACAACTGGAACAGTGACTGTCCCTTACTCTGTTGTCTGCCTGTGGATACTGTTCCTATAGCTAAGCTGCCTTGTCTTACCTCAGTGGGAGATAATGTGCCTAGTCCTGCAGTGACTAGTATGGACTGGTACTCAGAGGAGAATGAGAGGGGAAAGTGGAAGATAGACTCTGGGAGGCTAAGAGAGGGAAATTTGAGGAGAGGAGGGGCTGTGATCAGGATGTAAAGTGAGTAAGTGAATAAATTAATGAAAAAAATAAAAGTACCAGTCAAGGACCAAATGTGACAACACATGACACTATGAAATGGTGGGTGGTAATTTTTCATTCAGATCATTAAATTCTTCCCCTGGGCATTACAAATTTATAGATATCTCATAAAACATAACAAGTCACTCACCTTTAAAGGTTCTTTCTGACCTGCCGTTCACATTCCCAACACTGTTCAAGCATTCTAATTAAAAAAAAAAAAAAAAAACTTTTTGGACACAAGACACTCACTTAATTATGATCCCTTGGGAAATGAAAAAGACATAGAGCATATTTCCAACATGGAACTGCAAATATATTGACAGAAGCTGGGCACCTTTGTGGTTGAATTAGGGAAAGGCTGGAAGGAGTTTAGGAGGAAGACGACCCCATAGGAAGACTAGCAGTCTCAACTAATCTGGACTCCTGAGATCTCTCAAACACTGAGCCACCAAATAGAAAGCATACACCAGCTGAAGCCCCAAATATGTATACAGCAGAGGACTGCCTGGTCTGACCTCAGTGAGGGAAGTACCTAACCCTTGAGAAACTTAAGGCCCAAGGGAGTGTGGGGGGACGTTCTCTTGGAGACTGGTGGGAGGAGGGGGAACGAGATAAGGACCAGGAGGGGGATAATGAGTGGACTGTAAAAAAAGGTTTAATAATAATAATAATAATAATAATAATAATAATAATAATAATAAATAATAATAAATAATAATATACAATTTGGAAGAATCAAAGGAACAAATGGTTTGAATAGCTCTACCTCCCTCCTGCTCTGGACTGTCTTCTACAGTTGTAAGGCTTTTCAGCCTCTCTGTTGCCTAGACTCATGCTTTCCGGAAATCTAACACAAGCCTTTATGATCTTGTCACCTGAATCCCTCATACCTAAACAGCCATCATATCTTGATACTAAATTTGACTTCCTGTGTAACTATATCTTTACAGTCGCAGTATCTTTGTGTGCTACATGACTGCAACTGGGGAAACAAATCCCTAGGTTACACAGCCTCTCAGAATGGCCTCCAGATTCTCTTTAGTCCAGAATTGCCTTTCTAAATTGAAATTTTAAAATCAGTTTGCAGTATTGTACTGCACAGCTTTTTACTGAGAATTGTATTGTTTTCCAGGTATTTTAAAATTTTATGATTGCAAAATATAAGATTATTTTTTAAATATTTATTTATTTATTTATTTATATCCCAATCTCTGCCCCCTCTCAGTATCCCATCTCACAATCTCACTAGCTCCATCCCCCCCCCCTGGTTCATTTTTACAAAGGAATAACATTAATTCTTAATCATAACATGCTACCCTGTAGACACAGCAATGCTGGATTTCCATCTGCAATGAATGGGAGGGAAAACAAAACACACCCAGGAATAGCTTTGGAAAACTGATTCATACTGTTTAGGGGAAAGGGGAAAATGTATGCCTCTAGGAAGCCATTAGGTGCTACAGCAATACTTTATTTAAAAACCTCCTATACTATACTTTTCTTGTTTTCAACTATAATCAGGTCCATGCTATTTATTTATCCAACTCTTCATTTTCCCCACATTTCTGTGACATTTTCACCTCCTTCTCACTTTACATTTTGACAAATGCAATAAAGAATGGTCATGCTAGAGTTTCACTTTTTTTTTTTTTTTTTCCTGTGAGAACTTCTCCACCCAACAGTTTAGTTCAATACTTCCAAATTCAGCCTCAGTATTTTAGGCTTCAGGCATAAATCAGCTAGATTCTTTGTCATAATATAGTATTGGTACTTAGTGACTCAGTTGCTGTCACAGTTCATTCCCCATTCTCAAAAGTGGAGTTTGTTTGGCTATTAAACATCCAACCAACGGAGCTATATGCTTGCACCAAATGGAAGCACAACTTGCAACAATATACTAGCTTTTGTCTAAGAATTCAAACCCATGATTGTTTGGAAGATATTTCAGACTTAAATTAGAATGGATAATTTGGATGGAAATAGGTCGAATCATTATATATTCATATTTCTGAAATTTCTTCTGTGATATCAGTCTAAATGGCTAACTTTTTGTCAGAACGGTATTATTTATTATTTATTCAGTATTTTCAAAGTAGCTATATTGGGGGCTGGAGAAATGGCTCAGTCATTAAGAGCACTGACTGCTCTTCCAGAGGTACTGAGTTCAATTCCCAGCAACCACATGGTGTCTCACAGCCATCTGTTATGTGATCTGGTGCCCTCTTCTGGTGTGTCTGAAGACAGCTACAATGTACTCATATGAGTAAAACCAAGTAGCTATGTAATAAAGCCTCCTTATTCCTTTAGCATCAAGCTTTTTTGCTTTGAATTAATAGTTAAAAAACTGTAACAGAATTCACTTGTGTTTTGAGTATTATTTTAAATATATAAATACTTTGAAAGAGTTTATCTATGTTAATATTTCTTGAAGAACACAAACATGAATTATTTTTCTAAGTGTGATTATGTTTTGTGATTCAACTTTTCTAAGCATTTTGTAAATTTTATTACAAATATATTTTGCATTCTTGGTTACATTTAGACCAATCACCTGAAAATGTTTTACATGAACAATATAAGCCACAAAATTATGAAATTACTAGAACACAAAGAATAGTTTTTATTTTTCTGTGAACTTCTGAAGAGATTTTTCTTCTGGGAGGAGCCATTACAAAACACAGTGTTATCTTTCTGCTCTCTTCTGGAAAGCTGCATCTAGGTAGTTATTGTAAATTATGATGCAGTTCATACATTTCCACTACAATGTAAGGGAGTTTTAACTGAGTAAAAACATGGCAATTTCATAGTTGAAGAAAAACATCTTAACTATAGTCTCTTAACTCATCTAAATTAGTACCTACTCTGAAAAAAAATATTCATTTATAAATATCTCCTTTAGTAAAATACAGAATTTTCCTAATTCTTTCATTTTACCAATCTCTTTCCATCTTCTGGTAGACCAATAGTTCTTGAAAACATCAATTCAAGCTCAACATCAATGTCAAATATTTTTTGAACATATCTTGAAAATCACTGTTCTTGTAGAAATATCTCCTAAGAAAAAAATACAAGTGATATTTTTAAAATTTAATTCAAAGAATATGATGGATACCCGATTAGCAGTCAAATAATAAGTATTCTATTTTTATCACAGTAAAATTTAGATAGACATCAATTTATTTGTTTATTGATGATTTTTTTGTTGAAATAATATGTGAAAATACCATATAGAACCGATAGACTTAGATTGTCATTTTTATGGTGGATGGTGTTGGGCATTGGTTCTAATGCTTTGTCTTAATTTGGCTTGCAAAATCACAGGGGATTCTACAAGTCTAAATGCTGAGGGTCCCTGTCCTCAATTGGGTTTTGATTGATCAATAAAGAGCCCAAGGATAATGGCTGGGCAGAGGGACATAGGTGGGACTTTTGGGATTCCCAGGCAAGAGGCACAAAGCAGAAGGCTAAAATTACAATCACTGGGAAACAAAGATCAGACTTAAGGTTCTGCCAACATGTAAGAATTAGGGTAAGTGGCTCCAGATGCTACTTACCCAATTGGGTCTGGGATAGCAGAGAAGAAATAAAGATGAATAAAGTAGCAAGTATTAACTCAGGAATATCTGATGGGATGTTATTAGCCATGTAGAGGTTCAAGAGTGGCCTAGCCATTGAGCTAGTCAAGACATAACAAAATTAAGCCGGTGTGTGTGTGTCTTACATTTGAGAACACAGATAACTCTGGTTGGTGGCTAGAAGCATGATTACCTGCCAGGAGCAAAGAGCAGATATACAATTAACAGTTACAGTATAATATATCAAGGCAAATGAAAATATGATGTTCAGATGTATGTCCTCCAATATTAGTCTCCTTTAACACAAAATTAAGTATAAATAAAGTTTTACCTAGATTTTCCCTCAGTAACATATGTTTTAAGATATTGGCCAGATAAAAATCTAAAAGTAAAAGCATTGACAAAAATAAGTATGGTCAACCTTGAAGAGTTTTTATACTATAAGGTAATTAATTTTAACCACTTGAGACATAAATATTAAATCATAATGCATTGATTTGGAATTAATTTCAACATTTTATTGGCAGAGTAATTATGAATACATGAGCTAACCTGAGTGTCCATAATAAAGGGTCAGAATAAGGCATGCCTAATCAGGATGAATTTAAATCTAAATGAGTATTATAAAACATGTTGAATGGTAAATTGGAGTCAATAAATGTGATATGTATTTGCTATGTATTTTCATTAAGTGTAGCTGCCACACTATCCTGAAATGAAAAAAAAAAAAAAAAAAAAAACGCCATCAAAGACTTCAATGATTGCATATGTAACTACAGAAATGAAGCCATTACATACTTCTAGAAAGGCACAAGAGGGCATGCATGAAACGATGTAAAAATGGTCTTGCTGTTAAGGACACCAAAAGCATTAGGGATGTGACTTCTGACTATGTCATCTATAATAAGTTAAAGATATTAACAGGATGATTTGAAGTGTTATTAAAGATTTTAATGAAAGTAGTTACTAGATGATAGCATGGGTGTCCAGAAGATGATAAAACTGCCTTACATGTAGCTCAGAGTAGTAATGGTTTTAAATTAAAGCTATGAGCAGTAATCATAAAGTTCAGTGAGAGAAGAGCATCCTGTCAGAGTCAACAGAGTCACATAGAAAGACTATTCTGAACTACAGCATAGAGAAATTAGACTGCTTACATGGAGTAAAAGTTCAGTATGTCTTAGTAAGTTATATGATGTGAAGTTTACAGGAGTAACCTTGTAAATGTTATATATATATATATATATATATATATATATATATATATATATATATGGCAATATTGGGGAGAAATGATAAGAACCAAGGAAGAATTCTGAATAATTAAAAGCAAGGGCATTTCTAAGTCTCTAGTACAGTCACATAGTGTGACAGAACAATTTTAGCTAGCCATAATGATTCAAGTTTATGAAATCTATAAGAAAGCTTTTGAGATTATAATGTTGCCATGGTCTATTATAATACACATATTATGGAATAATATATGGAATGCTCTAAGGTTCTGGGAGTATTCTGTATTGTGCATATTGTTTTATCTGTGGAAGCAGTTGAGGGACTTAGTTGTATTAAGGACTGAAAACTATATATTAAATATATTCATATAAACCCTTTATGTTTTTGATAATTTTATATGCAAAATTCTATTACCATTATTTCCATTTCATTCTTCCCTAAACAACTCCTCTGATGTTCCTACTATTATCTCTCAAATAGTGACAGCGTACATAATAGCTATTGTTACATACAAAAGCATGTATACCTACACACACACACACACACACACACACACACACACACACAGACACACACACACACACCAATACATACAAAAAGTACTGAGTTCAGCTACTATAGTTTGTATTCATTTATATATGTGTTTAGGGATACCCACTTAGAATTAAATAATGTATCAGCAGAATCATCCCTTCTATAACTATTGTTACATACAAAAACATGTATACACAGGGACACTTACACAGACACACACACACTCACACACACACACACACACTACTGTATACAAAGACTACTGAGTCCAGTTACTGTTGTTTAATTTCACATGTATATGTGTTTCAGGCTAACTATTAATGGACTAATACCTAGAAATATTCATATAGCCCTTTATTTAATTTTGAGACCTATTAAAATTTCTTCTGTCCAGTTTGGAGTATAAACTGCAGAGACCGTGAACTGGTTAAAATACAGAAATTAAGTGACTCTAGGGTATCAAATTATAATTGGTCCCATATATATTTAATGAATTCCTTCACCTAACATCTTGATAGAGGGGGAAGAAAAATTGTAAGAGCCCAAAGATCAAGAAACCTATAGAGAGAAAGCATCTTCTAGATATTATCAAGAAATTACACCCACAAAATATCAACAAGATGCATGACTAAAATGAATTTCTCATGTTTTGAGAACATACAAGACATTATGGGGTCACACATGAAATCATTTTAATATGCAAACATGTTAGGGTGATAAGCTAACTGATAATGTGATCTGCAGAGGAGGTATTAGTTACTATGATGTAATAATAACATCACTCTGATGAACTTAAATTTTGACCATTTATTAATATTCCTTTAGTCATTTCTCCCTAACCACCTAAATACACAGATAAGCATGTGAATATTTCAGCCTGTGAGTATTTTATAAATATTAGCATCAGATGTGCCCTGGATATATACCAATATCAGCAAAATATGAGGTGTTTATGTGGCTGTAATCTCAGTATGTGGGAGGTAGAGGAAGGAGGTCTATTGCACCAACATCTGAAACATAAGGTTCTGTCCCTGATCACAAAACAAAACAAAAATTTTAGAAAGAAATGCTTCTTGCTGCTCCATTCACTTGATGTGACTAGTAATTTGTTAGTGTGACTGTTCCAAGTCACTATGACTGTTGGTTCTGACTAGTTGTTGTGCACTGGGATAATTCAGAAGCATCCATAAAGTTTTGCTTTGGAATGAAAAGCAAGCATCTTGAATTATTAACAAATTATTTTTGCTACTATTAGATAAGTGTTTAAAAGGAGATACATCAACTGTGTGGATATATACTGAACATAAAGAACAATTTCCTATTGTTTTCCAATAAGTATAAAGTGTCATACTGTTAGTGTTTTACTTTGCCTTACATTAGCTTAAAGTAAGAAATTAATTTTCCAGAAGTTCCACGTAAAACTGACTTCCAGTAAGCCTATTTCTGTTCTGTCACAACCTAGTGATTTATAGGAAATATCACTCACACCAAGTCATTAATTTTGTCTCTCATAAAGACTATCAAAATCATTATTCTTTCCATATAAAAGGAATGACAAACCTAAAAGACAACTGCTGTATTCTGGGAACACATTTTAATGTTATTTAAAAATTATCTCATTTATGTAGAAATAAATTAAATAAGCCTAGGTACCTACTTCCATCATGGGAAGTATATCTCCATTAAAATGTGATTGAGCGTACTCTTCTTTTGATGCGTTCTTTTAATGTCCAAAATTTCTACAGAAGATAGTGTTCCTTTCAGATAATACCAAAGTTGAATTGGTTACTTGAGATATCTACTGGTGTAAGTACTCTAGGTTATATAGAGAGATAAAAGCAAACTGCATTTCCTTATGAAAATTATATATATATATATATATATATATGTTCCATGTTTAAAAAACTGAATACTAAATTGTAGAGTATTTTCCTTCTTCTTTTTTTTTTAAATTCAGATCACTTCAATAGTGTAGAACATCCTTGTTCTTTACAAGAGATTTACAAAATCTCTTCTACTTCTGTTCATTTTTCCCATTAATATGTGGAAAATCATAGGGGAAATGATACAGCTTATCACAAAGCACAGCTATTTCCCCCGGATTCCGATAATGTAAGTAGATTTCAAGAAACACTATTTCAAAAAATAAGTACAGCATCAGCTTTAATCCAGCCAATGAGCTGAACACTGCATACCCTATTTCTAAACCCTTGGCCAAACACCAGATGAAAACATAAACCAGTAAAGGGGAACAATTATTCTTTGAGGAGGTTTTTCTAAAGTTGAAATTTGTAGAATTTATAAAATCATACTTACATTCCATTTTTGAAATTAGGAGAGCATAAGAAGCTCTTCTTCCTCTCTCCCACCCAGATTTCCTCAGACCCTCTCTCTGCCTCCCATGATTATTTTGTTCCTCTTCAGGTATCTACAGCTGGGCCTTCCAGTTTGTTAAACTTCCTATCGTCTGTGAGTTGAATCATGGGTATTCTGAACTTGTTGGGTAATGCCCAATTATCAGTGAATACATACCATGCATATCCTTTTTGGTTCTGGATTACTTCACTTAGAATATCTTCTGGTTCCATCAGTTTGCCTGAAAAAATTCATTATGGCCTCATTTTCAATGGCTGAATAGTATTCCATTGTGCAAATGAAACTTGTTTTTTGTATCCATTCTTTGGTAGAGAGACATGCAGGTTGTTTTTAGCTTCTTGATATTACAAATAAGGCTTCTATGAACATAGTGCAGCAAGTGTCCTTATGATATGATGGACCATTTTTTGGGTATATTCCCATGAGTGGTATAGCAGAGTCTTCAGGTAAATCTATTTCTGATTTTCTGAGGAACTGCCAAATTGATTCCAGAGTGGTTGTACCAGTTTTCATTCTCACCAGCAATGCAGTGTTCCTCTTTTTCCAAATCCTCACCAGCATCTACTGTCAGCTGAATTTTTGATCTTAGCCATTCTGATTGGTGTGAGGTGGAATCTCAAGGTTGTTTTGATTTGCATTTCCCTGATGACTAAGGGCTTTCTTTGAACATTTCTTTAACCTCTTCTTGGTCATTCAAGATTCCTCTGTTGTGAATTCTTGTTTAGTTCTATAACCCATTTTGTGATTGGGTCATTTGGGTTTTTGGAATATAATGTCTTGAGTACTTTGTATATTTTGGATTTTAGCCCTCTTGCAGATGGAGGGTTAGTGAAGGTTTTTTCCAAATCTGTAGGTTGCTGTTTGTCCTCTTGACAGTGTTATTTGCCTTACAGAAGCTTCTCAGTTTCATGAGGTCCCAATTGTTTGTTGTTGATCTAAGAGTCTGAGTCATTGGTGGAATGTTCAGGAAAAATTTCTCCCCTAACAATGTGTTCAAGGATCTTTCTCACTTACTCTTCTTTTAGATTCAGTGTATTTTATGTTAATCTATTTGGACTTTTGTATTGTACAATGAGATACGTATGTATCAATTTGCATTCTTCTACATGAAAACCTACATTTTGACCAGCACCATTTATTGAAGATGCTTTCTTTTTTTTCCCCACTGTATTTTTTTGGCTTCTTAGTCAAAGATGAAGCCTCTATAGCAGTGGGCTTTTATTTCTGAGTCTTCAATTCTATTCCATTGATTAACCTGTCTGTCTTTATCACTACTGCTCTCAAATACAGCTTGAAGTCAAGGATGGTGATTTCCCAAATTCTTTTATTTTTGAGAATTGTTTTCACTATCCTGTTTTTTTTTTTCACATGAAGTTGAGAATTTCTCTTTCCATGTCTGTGAAAGATTGTGTTGGAATTTTGATGGGGAGAACAAAAGTTCTTAAAGGGAAAATCTCAATTCAAGTTTTGAAAGTAGACAATATGTTCATATATGATTTGCACAAAAGTCAATAGTAATATTTAATGTTATAAAATTATTTTCCACAAAGAGAATGAGCATTTATGGAATAGTTAAAAATATGGTTACATTTTTTCTCTACTAGAAATTAACAGAAAATTGTGAAAAATAAATTTGTTATCAAAATATATATTTCTGAAAAAAATGAGTTCATAATAATTTCTCTTTAAAATAAATAATTAATAGTCTTGAGTAAGTTTGTCAAAAGATGCCTTAAAGATATATCCTAAAGGAAGTCATTGATACTTATCAATGAAATTGCAGTAAGTCCAACATTTTAGTGCTTGTCAAGTATGAGTTTATAAGTATTCTGATTCCTTAAGCCAGTGTTTGCTTGCTCTAATGAGGGAAATTTGTTTTAGCTTTATTCACATGCCACTAAGTGTCTGTCAGTAGGGCATTACCTAGGATGGGTTTCAGATACGTTTTATTGACTTTAGATTTACTCTGAACAAAGCTTAGTGTAGCAGTTAACTCATTTGTCTAAATGTCTCTAAAAACCAAAGTTATTTATTAAAAGTGTCTTACAGCATCAAATCACATATAATGCATAATATTGTAGATATGTAGCTTTCACATAATACTGAAATGCAGATAACTACTTCATTGCTACTGTCTTGTGACTCATTTAAAAATCTATCGCATGGAGAAATGTCAATATTTTTAAATAAAATAAATCCTGAAAGCATATATAATTTTAATAACAAATTGTTATATGTTGATTAAAATGCATTTCTTATGATTACTCATCAAGAATTATATGTATTTAAATTTTATAATGGTGTATTGAACAGAATAGAATTAATATCATACTTTAAATATTATAAATTTAATATTCATTATGATATATACCAAATTATGAAACAATGTCAAACATACATTTAGATTTTTAAATATTTTAAAGTTATTTATCTGTCTGTGGTGTTTTCACTTTGGATTTTGACACTTTTAATGACTAATTTTTCCATAACAACACCATTAAAAGGCAACAATAATAACACATATTTACATAAAGTTTCATGATAATACTGACAATTTTTTAACAATTTATTTCAATATTGTAGTTCTTCTTGCTGGATATAGAAAAGAGCACCTGTATTCACAGGTTTGTTTTTTAATGTGTCCACAGATCCAGAGAGAAAAAATAAATTTTTTTGTGACTGCTTACTTATTGATAGCACTTTGTAAATGTTCTAGAGAAGAAAATCTTAAAAGTGTGTGAAAAGTCTAAGAGTATTAACTGAAGCAGGTGGCCATGCATATGCAGTTCTAAGAATACTCCATGATTTGTAAGACATCTCTCGCTTTTTTTCAATATTTTTCCTACTATTTGAATATAGTCTTACACTCATTGAGTTTATCAAAATATTCCACATTCCATCAAATCCATGTGACATGCAAGTTAATCACTTATATATTTTGAAATCAAATTGTCTATCACAATATTTGTAATAAATATTTGAATCATATTCCATGTATTGTACTACAGAAAACACAAGTTATAATAAGAGAAGGGTGAGGATAAGGAGTAGTAAAATGAATAATGTCAGGATCGGGCGATGGAAGGAAGAGATGACTGACAATGTTGAAGAGGAAATACAGAGAATGAGAAGAGCATGTCTACAATGACGTTAATAGTTTATTACAAAATATTAGTGTACACTTTACCCTAAACTGCTTAGTGATCAGTTGGTGAAATTTTTAATGATCAGACTGTAATGTCTTTGGTGAATGTGTGAATCAATATTCTATTGATGTGAAAATTTGTGACCAAGACAACTTAAAATAGGAGAAATATAAATGAGGTCTGGGTTATATTTTAGAGGATTATTCTATGCTCATCATGGGAGGAATGAGATAGGCATGGCTCTAGAAAAGTGGATAACAGCTTTATATCATTATTTATAGGCAGCCAAATGAGAGAGACACTGGAGTGTGCTTTTGAAAACTCAAACTTTACAATATCCAGAGATACACCTTCTACAATGGCATAGCCCCTAAATCTTATCCAACAGTTCCACTAAATGTGGACCAAGGATTAAAACATATGAGCTTATACAGGATTCTTTTTCATTAAACCAGAACAGTGACCTATCTCCAGTGAATAAAGTACAACATTAAATACAAATTGGAACCAGAGGGTAATGAAATGTCAGATGTTCATATATATGCAATGACATGTGCTTGTTAGAGATGTGGCCCTCATGTTGTAGCTAGAATAATAAATTCTACTCTCTGAGGCAAATTATTTGCAGAGTTTAAAAAATCCAAGTGAAATATGATCCTCTTGTTATTTAAAAACATTAGAGCCTGAATTTACTTTGACAATGGGGAGAGAGAATGACAATTAATCTGTGTGGTATGGGAACTCAGAGGATCCTGAAGATAAGTGAAGTTTGTGACAGAAAAGATAGAGCAAAGGGGAGTGATTTCTGGACAGAATAGTACGAATGGTGTCTAGAATGAGTATAAAGACTGACATACTTGAGGAGTTATGGGAAAGGCACTATAATTTTAACACAAAGTAATAGCAGTCTATAAAAGCCTGGAGAGATGTGCACTGGGAAGTGTATAAAAGGATGCTCTTATATATGGCATTCGAAAGCATCTGTACTTTTTTGCGGGAATAATGGAGACTCTCAAATACAATTAGGTAGACAAATGGAATGGAAACACTTGCATTTTAGAAACATTTTTATGGCTTCACTAAGAAATATAGATCGTAGGACAGAAAAATAAGCTGAGGCTAGAAGAGTTTGCAAAGGCTTTGGGTTTCTGGTTGGTTAATTGTAATGATGCTACAAAAGAAGAAATTGCAAATGCTATGTACATCAGTCATGTACTTTACAGACTAAGGATATAATGTTAAAGTAGATTGATAATTTGTGCATTTTTATACAGTGATAGAAGTTGTTCTGTTTGGGAGTTTTCACACTCCAGGCCATGTAGTTAATTGAGCACTCTGAGATCAAGAGAAATGTCAGTCTATTTTTCAACCACCCATCCTTTCTTTCTTTTCTTTCCTCCTTTTTCCTTTCTTCCTTTCTTCCTTTCTTTCTTTCTTTCTTTCTTTCTTTCTTTCTTTCTTTCTTTCTTTCTTTCTTTTTTTGTTCCTTCCTTCTTCCCTTTCTCTCTCTTTGTTTCTTTTGTTCTTTCTTCCTTTTTCTTTCTTATCTCTTTCTTTTTTCTCTTTTTTTGTTCATTCGGTCATTCATTCTTTCTTGTTGTTAATATTATGGTAAATATACATAGACTAAGTTGGAGTTTCTCAATAACTTCCCAAATATCTTTCTTGAGAGAGCAGTGAGATTTTAAAAATGTATTAATAGTAGCATTACTTAATAAAAATTGGAGAAAAGAAATATTTTAGGGCATAAAAAGGAAATTAAACAAATGTATAAGATATAAAGAAGAATATAACTGCTTTTTCAAGTTAGAATTAGAAGAAGCATAATATATCAGTGAGGAAAAGTGGGCAATAATGTTTCCTAGGCAGTAAAAATAAGAAAAGACAAATATGCATTAGAGAAGAAAAATGTAAAAGTTTACTTTACTTTTCTGTACTTACACAGCTTTGAGTATCATCAGCATCATCACACATCTACATTAACACAGGAAGATACCTTAGGAGCAACTAAATTTAAATTTTATTGTACATTCTATGCATTTGTAGCTTCCACAAATAAGTAAGAGATAAATCATAAGATTTATAATTATTATGAAGCTGTTTGCTAAAGTATAAAAAAAACTCAAATTCACAAATAAGATAAAAAACTTTGAATTTAACTATAAAGGGGAAATATTAAATATATCAAAATAGATGTTTGAAAGAGCATATTCTATGTGTAGAAATCCCAACCTCAACCAATGTAGTAAGCAAAATTTGTCATGTATCTCTTGTATAAGCATGGAGATCAATTATTTTTTTTCTCTTTTTTTTGTTTTACTTTAGACATTTATTTATTTGCTTTATGTAAGTACATTATGCTCTGTTCAGATACACCAGAAGAGGGCATCAGATTCCATTGCAGATGGTTGTGAGTCACCATGTGGTTTCTAGGTATTGAACTCAGGACCACAGTAAGAGCAGTCAATGCTTTTAACTATTGAGCCATCTCTCCATTCCCATGAATCATTATTTATAACATAATAGAGGGTATACAGGTCTTATAAAACCCTACTTCTTTGTAAGATAATTAAAACATGGCACTAAATGTTTTGTCCTGTTTTCAACTTTGGTAAGAAAAGTTTCATTGCAGTGAGTACTGTGTAATGTTCAGTCTTATGACTGTTCAAAATGATAAGCATAAGTAACCATTCAGCCATAGATAGTGACATGTATATCATACTTTGTCATCTATGATTTAGGTGTAAAGTTGCAGAAATTTGGGCAGAAAAAATGTACAAGCCACTAGACAAAACAGAGTGATGTGAAATGTGATCCTCGGAACATGACATAGCTGTTACATGTATGGACTCACTGCCACTGTGAATTCTTATATGCATGCTCAAGGAAAGTCAGGTACAAATTCAAGCTGTAGATGGGGAGTTTCTGTGGTCCCACCACTGGCTGAGAAACTACTGGTAGAAATTAAAACTAGTTAAGGGAGACTTACCTTCCTCTGGAGGCTGGTTACTAAAAGATGGCATATGCTTCAAACTATGACCCTACTTCTATGTGCACGGGTTAACATGAATTAACTTTAATGGGTTATACAATAAAGATTTGAAGAAAAAAATGAGGGAGAGATATGATCAAGACCCATTTATATATTTATGAAACTTTCAAAGAAGAAAGTAGAATTGATGTCTATCCTTTAAGGCAAAAGAAAGTAAAAAAGTGGATACTATTAGTGCTGTAATTATGAAAAACTCTAGAGAAAATAAACACAAATAGAGAATATCTACCTATGCTGTCAACATGTAAATCTGATGTGGTAGAGTTATAGTATTCAGAGTAAAGAATCTCATGTGTCCACTGGAGCAAGTGCATGAAAACAAATAAAATTAAACAAGAAGAATAGATTTAAGGGGTTAATCAAAACTAGATATTTTTCATAGTCTCCAGTGCATATGGTGGCTTCATCCTAAAGAGTTTTTTTTTTCTCACTACTTTCAGAAGTCTTAGACTTTAGAACAAATGAGTACAAAGCACAGCGCTTCAGTATTATTTCATTTTTGTTGTAAGTATTAGTTCAACATACATAAAGAAATGCAGAAAAAAGATCATAGGAAATATTTAAGGAAATAAATGAGGAAATGGAAATGTATTGGACTGAGATTAACAACTGAATTCAATCAACTAGGCTTAAGAACAGCAAAAGTAACAAAATTGGACTTTAGAAATAATAAAAATATGTAGTCTAATAGGAAGGACTCTAGAACTCTTGGTTTGATGTGCAACATTTCAAAATAATCACCTGTAAAAGTTAAGACTATGAAAGCAAGTCTAGGCAGGAAACTCAGTAGTAGGTATCCTATTGAAAAGCAGTGCTCGATTTCCTCAGAAATAAGACAAATAAAAATGCTATGACAAAAAATATTATGACATGTAAATCACCACTAGTTTTGATAATTTCATGACATATTATGGAGTTTAACCATAAGTACAACTGATGACTGAAATGATTATAAATGGAAAGTTATTTTATTTTTTAATAGTATAATAAGCAGTGAACCATGGAAAATATCATGTAATAAACAATGGATATATGAAAAGTATGTGTATCACAGCTTTTTTTTAGACTATGGAAAATCTTTGATATCATTGAGATAAAGACATACATCTCATGCGATTATATCTGGTGCAACAGAAAACAAATATTTGTACCTAGAAACCAGAATCCAAACAAATACAAAAAGTGGAGTAAGAAGAAATAGTCACTCAGTTACTCGGAGTCACACCATTATTATAGTGGCTACCTCATGATGAATTACTACATTAACTGTGAACCTAGCACACACCAAAATAATGCTTGAAGCATATTTTTGAAATTGCTTTTAAATTAAACAAATCTATGTTGATTTGCCCCAATAAAGTAATTGTTATTCAAAACTTTATGACTTAATTTATTCAATTTTCATAACCTTTTGTTTCAATGAGGAAGTTACATTAACTTATAAAAACAAACATACAAAGATAAATAAAACTTAGGTTAAAAATGCATACTCTGTGATCAAGAGATTTAGTTTAATACTCAGGATAACCTGATGATCTTACAAAGGAACTAGGTTCAGTATCTAGTATTTTCCTTCTGAGTAAACAATTAGTACTCCGATTTTAGATAGCCTTATGCCCTCTTCTCAATCCAGGAGAACCATAAATACAAATTGTGACACTACATTACATGTAACCAAAATTTCTTATGCTACATACACACACACAAGTACACACACACGCACACACACACACACACACACACATGCACACACATACACACACATGCACACACATACAAACACACACACACATGCACACACATACACACATACATGCACACACACACACAAACACACTCACACACACACACACACATGCACACACATACACACACACATGCACACACATATACACATACACACACACACACACACAGAGAGAGAGAGAGAGAGAGAGAGAGAGAGAGAGAGAGAGAGAGAGA
>JANHMN010000001.1:250810932-250866912 GCA_030674055.1 Rhabdomys pumilio | reverse complement strand
AGAGAGAGAGAGAGAGAGAGAGAGAGAGAGAGAGAGAGAGAGAGAGAGAGAGAGAGTTGTTTAGAGATGGCTCAGAGCTAGAATATGAATATGTTTGCTAATTACCGAGTACTTAAGCTCAGTTCCCAGCACCAGTACTCACATTGAATGGCATACAAATACTTGTAAGTTCAATTATAGGATTTCTTGATACTGTCTTCTGATCTCATTTCCTTGAGTATTCACAACATTCTTAGAGATGCCCACATTTATCCATCAATCTTCTTATAAAAATAAAGATAAATGTTCTGCTTGTTCTTCTAAAGCTACTGTTCATTTTTTTTTAATTTTGAGGTTATATTTAATTATAGAAATTTTCCCTCAATGTCTTCATTCTGATCATCCCATATACCAGTACTTGCTCTCTTGATGACTCTTGGCTTTCCAATCTGTAGAATTAGATGCATGTATATACACATATGTGAGTGCAATAACAGTTAACAAGCATAATTTATAAAGTAGTATATATTTCTAAACATAATCCATTTATTCTGTAGAACACTATTTGTGTATATGAATATATGACTCAAAAGAAGTACAAGAAGGTTTTCTCACAACCAAAGGTGAATTTGGTTTATAATAATAGTTGGAAGCTAAATTAAATTTTGACACATAGGAGTGTAGTAGCCTTTTTTATTCTACATTTAAATGCTTTATACATTGTTAATCACATAATTGGAACAAGATAATCCATAGATTCTATAATAGAGAAAATTTTCCCTGCATCTATGGGTCTATTTTTTTTCATACTAGATTTTGTATGAATCCATTTTCCATCTGTTTAGGTGTAATAATTTTAATTGATTTTCATTCATAAAATGATCCACATTCATATGATAATGTATACTTCATATTACCATTATAAGGTTAAGATGGCTACAATTACTCTTATCATTAAATTTATGATAATGGGTCATATCTTAAGACATTGAGAAGATGCAATCTAAAATTAAATAAATGCTTGGGAGATTCAAAGATTAAAATTTTTATCACATTATAATTTAATCTACATGGTTAAATTTTGCAAAAGTGGACATATTCTTACATTGAATTATGGATTATAATAGTCTTAAGGAAATGGAATCTAATGTCCACTGCTTTCCCAGTTATATTATGTTACTTGGAATAATTTTGTTCATCACTTGAGTTGGCTGATATTGATCCAGTAATTTTCTCTTCCCCATTATTTCAAATTATACATGCAACAATGTTCTTTCATATCATCTGATGGAACAATATTACAATATTGTGGTTTTGCCTCAGGGTCATTAAAGTTCTGTTACTCTTCTTAATATTCCTTCTGGTGATATTTGCCACTGAGTCTGGGGGACTGTATATGTCTGTAATTAAATAAGTTAAAGCTTACCTCAATTTATGTACTTGTCAAGTACATACTTTACTTGTAAAGTTAAGCGCTTGAAAACAGGACAAATGAACTAAGATACTTGGAGGATCAACAATCAAGCTCACTGCACATTGGTTACAATAGATATATAATCAGGGAGGCATTTAAATTCATGACATAAGCAAACTTGTCAAATAATAAAAAGATACTATATGCATAAACCTAAATGAATGAATCAGATAACTAGATACAAAGAAAGAATTTAAGTTAAATTGTTGTTTAGTGGTCTTGACTCCAGCAGAGTGAACTCTCTGGAGTAGAAAGATAATCTGATTTTGTGACATGGTTAAAACATAACAAAACTTCTTAATTGGGACTTCCTAATTTTCTCTTTCTTTTTTTTCTTTTTTTATGTTTGTAATTATTTGTTTAATTTTGATTTTTGAGACTTTGGCTCATTGTGTAGCACAGCCTGACTTTGAACTCACTGTGTAAACTAGCTGTTTTGATACCTGAGCTGACTATCTTGTCTTCTTAAATGGAACAATAAATACATACTAAAATACCTAAAATTTTTTGCTATTTTTAAGATAAGCATAATTATCTATATATGTGTGTTCATATAGTTCATGCGTATAATAATAAAAAATATATAACATTATTTTGAGTTACAATAAAACAAGAATGTGTAATGTTTCTCAAACTATGGGTCATGACCCCCTATCAGGTCAAATGATCTTTCCATGGATTATGTGTAACAGAAAACCTCCATGTATAATATTCACCTTAGGATTTATGATGTTAGCAAAAGTAAAGTTATGAAGTAGTAACAAAATAATTATATGGTTGGGGGGGGCGTCACCACAACATGAGGAACTCTAAAGTATTCTTCCCCTGTTGAATTATCTTTAACTCTGTACTCTATTTTTATTATTAATTCATTATTTTATTTATTTACATCTCAAGTGTTACCCCCCTGCCAGCATCCCTCTGTGGAGCACCAAGTCTCTACAAGTTTAAGCACATCTTTCACTGAAGCCAGACAAGGCTAGTCCTCTCCTAAATAAATATTGGAGGGCCTCAGACCAGCCTATGTATGCTCTTTGGTTGGTAGTTCAGTCTCTGGGAGCTCCCAGGTTTCCAGATTAGTTGACAACTTCCTATGCAGTTGCCATCCCCTTCTATTCCTTCAATCTTTCAAACCTGAAACTATTACTAATACTATGTTGTGCTTGCAAACAGGAGCCTGGCATGGCTATTTTCTGAGAGGTTCTACCAGCAGCTCACTTAGACAGATGCAGATACTTACAGCCAAGCATTTGACTGAGGTTAAGGACACCTATGGAATAGTGTATCCTCTTTTATAATTGGGTTATTTGGATTGTTGCTGTCTAATTTCTCATGTTCTTTATGAATTTTGGATATTCATTAACTATCTGACATAGGGTTGATGAAGATTCTTTCCAAATTTGTATTGTATGATTTGTCCTATTGACAGTGTCATTTGCCTTATAAAAGATTTACAATTTCATGTGGTTTCATTTATCAATTGTTGACCTTAGATCCTGAGACTTTGGTGTACTGTTCAAGAAGTTGTCACCTTTACCAATGACTTCAAGGATATTCTTCACTTTCTGCTCTATTAAACTTAGTGCATCAAGTTTTATTTTGAAGTCTTTTATTCACTTGATCAGTTTTGTTCATGGTGATTGATATGAGTGTATTTTCAATCTTTTATATACAGACATGCAGTTAGACCAGCACCACTTGTTGTAGATGCTCTCTTTGGTCCATTGTATGGTTTTGCCTTCTTTGCTAAAAATCAAGTGCGTATAGGCATGTAGGTGTTTTTTAGGGTCTTCAATTTAATTCCAGAACCTGTTGTTGAACCTGTCTGTTTCTGTACAAATACCATGAAGTTTTTATTACTATTGTTCTTTAGTACATCTTGAGATCAATCGACAAAGGAGCTAAAACCATCCAGTGGAAAAAGGACAGCATTTTCAGCAAATGGTGCTGGTTTAACTGGAAGTCAACATGTAGAAGGATGCAAATCAATCCATTCTTATCTCCTTGTACCAAGCTCAAGTCCAAGTGGATGAAAGACCTTCACTTAAAACCAGATTCACTGAAACTAATAGAAGAGAAGGTGGGTAATACCCTCAAATACTTAGGCACAGAGGAAAAGTTCTTGAACAGAACACCAATGGTGTATGCTGTAAGATAAAGAATTGACAAATGGAACCTCATAAAATTGCAAAGCTTCTGTAAGGCAAAGGACATGGTGAATAAGACAAAACTGCAACCAACAGATTGAGAAAAGATCTTAACTAATCCTACATCTGATGGAGGGCTAATATCCAAAATATACAAAAACTCAAGAAATTATACTCCACACAACCAAATAACCCTCTTAAAAATGGGGTACAGATCTAAACAAAGAATTCTCAACTGAGGAAACTTGAATGGCCAAGAAGCACCTTAAGAAATGCTCAACATCCTTAGTCATCAGGGAAATGCAAATCAAAACAACCCTGAGATACCATCTCACACCAGTCAGAATGGCTAAGATCAAAAAGTCAGGTGATAGTAGATGCTGGCGAGGATGTGGAGGAACACTCCTCCATTGTTGGTGGGATTGCAAGCTGGTACAACCACTCTGGAAATCAGTCTGGCAGTTCCTCAGAAAACTGGACATAGCATTACCAGAGGATCCAGCTATACAACCCAGAAGATGCTCCAACATATAACAAGGACTTATATTCATAGCATATTTATAATAGCCAGAAGTTGGAAAGAACCAAGATGTCCCCGAATAGAGGAATGGATACAAAAAATATGGTACATTTACATAATGAATTATTACTCAGATATTAAAAATAGTGAATTCGAGAAATTTTAGGTAAATGGATGGAACTAGAAATTATCATTCTGAGTGAGTTAACCCAATCACAAAAGAACACACATGGTATTTACTCACTGATAAGCAGATGTTAGCCCAAAGCTGGGAATAGCGAAGACTCAACTCACAGACCACATGAAGCTCATGAAGAAAGAAGACCAAGTGGGGATGCCTCGGTTCTACTTAGAATGAGTAACAAAATACTCAAGGGAGCAAATATGGAAACAAAACATGGGACAGAAACTGAAGGAGGGGCCATCTGGCGACCATTCCACCTGGGTATCCAACCCATGTGCAGTCACTTAAGCTAGACACTGATGTGGATGGCTGGAAGTGCATGCTGTCAAGAACGTGATATAGTTGTCTCCTTAGAGGTCTGTCAGAGACTGACACATTCAGAAGACGATACTCACAGCTATCCACTGATATGATCAATGGTTTCCCAATGGAGAAGTTTGAGAGAAGACTGAAAGATCAGAAAGGGTTTGTGACCCCATGAGGATAGCAACAATACCAACCAACCAGAGCTTTCCAGGGTCTAAATTACCTGCCTGGGAGCACATAGGGAGGGACCCATGACTTCAGCTGCATACGTAGGGGAGGGTGGCCTTGTTGGGCATAGGTGGGAGAGGAGATTCTTGGTCCATAAAAAATGAACACAGAGTGGGGGAGGTGTGAGAGTGGGGAGGGGGTAGTGAGTAGGCTTGGTAGGTGGGGGCACAGCCTCATAGAAGCATGAGGAGGGGTGATGGGATAGAAGGTTTCTGGGTTGTGGGAGGAAGTGGGGTAAGAGGATAAAATCTAAAATGTAAATATAATACTCAATAAAAAATTAAAAAAAAAGAAACAGAAAAAAAAACAAAGTAAGTAGCATATATTTCTAAAAATTTTACATTGACTTCAATTGCACCTTTTTGTTGCTATGAAAAAGACAAAAACATTCCATTAGTGGAGCCCAAGTCTAGACTGTAAATTCTCCCAAAGACTGAAGAAAAATTAGAAGATACTTCTTCAATTAAATGCACATATAATAGCTATTTTTTTTCTAGGATCAGTTCACCACACTCTGACACTAATAAATATTTTCTGTTGTCTCTGGTGACCTATTTAAAAATGTGATCTTAGTCATATCTTGTTGCCAAAATAGTGATCAGATGATTATATAGTTATGTAACAGATTATTTAATACAAAAAATTAATGTTGGTAACCATAAGTAAAATTGGACAGTTGTGTGTTTAAGGTCTGGGTATATGAAATAATTCTACTAATTCTTTATATCTTAAGTAGTTGTGTATGGTAATGTATGTATGTGTCTATTGTGTGCATGAGCATATGCATACATGTGTATCAAGACCAGTGTTAGTATGAAATGTCTTCTTCAATTATTCTCCACCTAATTGTTTCAGTGAGAGTCACTCACTCAACATGGTGTTCATCAGTTCAGGAAGAGATTTGTCCAATGAGCAGCAGGGATCTTCCTCTGGATCCCAGCCCTGGTGTGTCTTTGTGCCTCAAAAGGAGTTTTATTTGGATACAGGGAATATCAACTAATTAATTTATGTTTTAAACACAGTACTTTATCACCTGAACCATGTCCTTAGCCTTATGTTTAAAGTTTTAATAATACAGGATTTTCAAAAATTAAGAAACACAGTTCCATCTTTTTGAAAGCTTTCATTCCAGAAGATTCTAAATCTGAGCTTCAAGATATACTATGACAATTCTGTTCTATGATCCTAAGAACATCAAGTAACCAAGTCATCAAAGAAAATTATATCTTGAATATTTGCTCTCAATACATAAATTCAAGTATATCAAACAACAACTTTAATAACATACTTTACAGAAAGAAAGCATTAAAAAGTATTAACAGTAATTCTGTCTGGACAGAAGCGGAATGAAACCCAGAATGCTTTCTGGTAATTCTTAAGGGCTTTGCTATCAGATATACTAAGTAATAGTCATTCCATAGAAAGGGCCCAAGCCCTTATTGTTTAAACAAATTACCCTACATTGTTTATAGATTGTATCAGAATTACTGTAAAAGGTTATGAGTGGATTTTCCAGAATGGCACTTTAAATACACCATGATTGATTCTTTGGTTCATTCTCCCAAACATTTTTATCATTGGCAGAGCTTCTCGGAATATATTAAATGTTACAGTCAGGTCATGACAAAAAACATATGGATGAATGTAGCTCCAATTTTCTGCATGCATCACATATAAAATATGTGAACTATATTATGGTTATTGAAATGTTTTTAAACTTAAATATAAATTTACATATTAAAGTTATAAATATATCTCATTTCAACTTGAAAAATAATATACTATATTGCATTACATACATTTTATAACTACTTCCTTGATGTCTCTTTTATATGAATTTTAAATAAATTTAACACATATTAAGATATGTTTCTGATTATTTTTTATTTTTTATAAATAGTTCATTAACTTTGTGATTTCATATCATTCCGACAATTTTATTATCCTGAAAAGATGTTGTTAAAATTTTTTACCTCTTAAATAATTTTATAAACTCAAACTTTATTTATTTAAGTTGGGGGATATATAAATTTTTTATTTATTTGTTACTCATTATTCATTCACTCATGTATATAAATGCATTTGTGGCACATCATGTATAGTACCTTTTTACATAAGCTTCATTCCTCCTTTAGACATGTGTGTTTCTTTCTATTCTTGTGTACCAATATGCATAATATACCTAAAACTATGTATTTTACTTCCTTGAGACACAGCAAAAAAGGACCAATTATGCATTTTAGGATTCAATGATTCAGCAGTATAAAAAAACTCTTAAACATTTTTTAAAGAAAATCATGTCATCTATGAAAATATAATAAACAGGAAAGTTTTTTATTTTTATTTTACAAACATGATTTTCTTAACATGTTCTCATAAAATCAATATGTACTTAATAATTCAACAATGAGTATAAAAATATCAGAGTATTAGTAAAACATGCCAGTAATCTACTGTTGTGCTTAAAATAGATTAATATTATAATTTTACTTTTTTAAATTATGGGATAAAATGTTGCTCTGAAATATTTTTAGTATATATTTTCATTATAGTTGGAAGCACTTTATAAAAACAAGACACTTCTGTGACTAACCGTTTGGGAGATTTAAAGCTTAAGAGCCTGTAGCACCATTGGTTAGCTCTTCCAGTGTGCTCAAGTAAACACTGTCTAGGCAGAATTGCCTTCAGCTCTACAGCTCTTGTAGAATATGTCAAGAATCTGATACATGGATCACTTGGGAGAACAAAAAAAAGTTTCTCAAGAACAGCATTACACCTCTCCCATCAATCTAAAGCCACAGTCTTCAAGAGGCACAGCATTTCTCAGAACTAGGTATGATGTCCATCACATAAACCTATGGATGAGATAATCAAAGATAACTAAATCATATAAAAGTAGCTCTTGAGCATGGAATTTATATACAACACACATCTATCACTGCATCTAGTGACTGCTTTCTGAAAAAAAAGATACTCCTTCAGCTCTGGGCAGCCTCAATCCATGTTTAATAAAATGTTTTTCTTTTATTTAAATAATTCCCCCATATATTGAAGTAAGTACATGTGTTAACTGTATTGAAAGTCAAAATACTTTAACACATTTGAGGCATCTGATTTCTGACTATTTTATTTAATATTGTGACATACAGAATCTGCTCAAAATAAACTTTACTGTTTCTGATGCAGTGAAAACAAAGAGATAAATGGTGCTTGGCTTTATGAAATATGTCCCCTATGGTTTCTTCCTTGTACTTCAAGTTGAATTAGTGTTTATTTCACCATGAAGTTTTATGCTTAAATGTGTTTGTAACAAAAGCGAAATGCTAAATTGAATAAAAGATAATACGCTTGGTACATTTAAGTTCAGTTAAATCTAAAACCTCATAACAAATACATTTCATTCTACACAATATAAAGTAATAGGAGCTTCTTTATCCCTAAAGGCTATATGATTGTTCCAATAGTTTGCAGCCTGAGATACATATCCATAGAAACTGAATTGTATATGAAGAGTCAACTATGATAAAAATGCTTTTAGTACTTCTGTGCATTCTGCTTCAGCAAAGGACTTGGGACTTGTTCAGTTTTGAAGTGATATCTCCTTAAGATACTCTTTGTCACATAACTTTTGTAGAGTCATGTAGACTTTTCTCCTTATTTTGGCGTACATCAAAATGTACAATAAACAACTTCATACGAAAACAAAACTATACAGAGGAATCCAAGTAGCATACAGGGCAGAATTTTTTTAAAGTGGCTACTTAAAGTGCATATAGACCATATCATGTCTCTTTTATATGATTGATTATAATAAAGAAGTTCCTATAACTGAAATGTTAACTTTGGCCACCATGCTGACGAATTCTCCTCAGCTTGCTAACCATGATGCTTCATGAACTACATCCTAAACTGTGCTATGTCGTCCTTTCTAGTTATCTTCCCAAAGGTTACAGTAAGAAATGTAGACTCTCTAGTTTGAAAGCCGTTCAAATTTGTATCAGCATGACAGTAGTTATCTGATATCATTAAACTCATGTGAATTAACAATTATACTTTGATATATAGTTAAAATTTATTTATTTATTCACAAATGGACTCTAGTGTATGCTCAGGTTTCAGAGATGTGAAAATTTTGGAAATGTATCTGTGCAGAAGGGAAATTAGAGAAAGAGGTGAGCCAAGTGAACCAGAGAATTCCCGAGTATCTTCTACTGGAATGAGTTGCCTTTGTGAATGACCAATGGTTTTGGGATTTAATCCAGTATAGTTACTAGGAAAAGAAGATTACAAGATCTTCAAGATTACAAGATTATAAGATCTGGGCTAAGATATAGCCCAGAAAGCAACCTACTTATTCCTACATTTTAATGTATTTCATCATGCTAATTATCTTTTTAAGATTGCACGTGTCTAAAATGTGTGTGTCCCTTCCCCTCCTCTGCTGTGTAGCATATGATACATATCTTATTGAAGACTGGTTTCTACATTTTATAAGAGTCATTGACAACTTAAGTATAATGCTTTTGTTTGTTTGTAATTTCCGATCCATGAAATGTGTTCTCCTGGCCATATTTCCATCTATTGGAACACAGAAATAGACTTCTTATTAATATTGATCAATAAATAATTAGGAAGTATCAAATGTAGCTATTTTAGATAAAGTGAAATGGTTATATGCATTGCTATTTTAAAGACTTTCTTAGCTGCCTCACTCTGTGTGAGCCCTACTTTCCATTGCAAAGAAACCATGCTGTTGCAACTGTAAGTATAAACAATGTCTTTTTCACTATAATGTTGTCATTTATTCTGTGACTTATTCTGAAGTTCACTCATTTTTTTAAACTAAGTAAAATTGATTTTAGATATATCCTGTTTAGTCTGATGTCGCTGATTATATGTTTTATATTTTAGACAACAGTCTCCACTGATGATTAAACAGAATGAATTCCCCAGTTGCAAAAATGTTCAGCGAACGCAAACTCATAAATACATTAGATATTTATAAGAGGACTACATCTAGACTAGAGACTGGGGACAGATTTCAAATAATCACATTCTAAAAGTAGTATGAGAAAAATGCTTTTTATAAATTTAAAATTACAAGTATTATATAGAGATTGAAGTAAGTGCTCAAGGTGAGATGATTCCACTTTTAGAAACAATTCCTACTGTATAGAACAGTACTACTTTTTAAAACACACAAAAAGTTGTTGCCTTGCCTTTGTGCTAGGGCAGACTCCTAGCTGGTCTCTTCCTATGAAGACACCATATTCTGACCAATCCTAGAGGTTCCGCTGGACTCAGAGCAGTTGGTAAGAATCTCCTCAAAACAAAGTCCCAGAGCTGCCACTGGGAGCCACTAAAAGCCTGCCCTCCCAAATACCACCGCCCTTTTACCACTTCTGCCTGGTCCTTACTGTTGGAGAAGACTCTTAGCTGGTCTGCTTCCCTGAAGACACCATGACCTGACCCATCCTAGAGGATCTACTGCACTCAGAACCGTTGAGGATCTGCTGCACTTGACACCACAGCTTGAAGGCAGGCAGGGCAAGTGATCAGACAGTCTGAATGCCTCCCTGGAGTACTGCTGCACACAGGAAAACAGAAATCATACTTCTGTAGGTCTCCCTGGAGAACATCTTCACACAGGGCAACAGCTTGACTTCTCACTGAAGACCAAACAGTCTGAAGGCCTCCTAGGAGATCTACTGAAACCAGGGCAACAGATCACCAGATTCTCCACCCCTCTGAAGAGCCTCAATTTGGAAAGCCCCACAGGTGGTCTGCTACAGCCAGAGCTCCAGGCCTACTGGGAGACCTGAAACAACTCAGGAACAAAAAAGAAAGACTCCAGAGAGAGTCACTCAGATCAACAAACACCAGGGAAATCCAGATGGCAAGAAACAAGCACAAGAAGATGAGCAACAGAAGCAAATATAAGTGGGCATTATCAGAACCCAGTTCTCCCATCAATGAAAGCCCTGGTACACCACCATGCCTGAAGATCTGGAATCTGTCCTAAAATCCTATCTCATGAAGATAATAGAGTAATTTAAGGAGGATATAAGTAACTCACTGAAAGAAATGCAAGAAAAAACAGGTAAACAGGTAAAGGAATTGAAAAAAGAGACCCAAGACCTAAAAGGGGAAGTAGAAACAATAAAGAAAACATAAACATAGGCAAACCTGGAAATGAAAAAACTAGGAAAGAGGCCAGGAATTACAGATGTAAGTATCAACAACAGAATACAAAAGATAGAAGAGAGAATTAAGATGAGGAAGATACCATAGAAGAGATTGACACTGTCAAGGAAAATTCAAAACATAAAAAACTCCTAATCCAAAGCATCCAGGAAATACACGAAAATGAAAATAAAAAAAGACCAAATCTAAGAATAATCAGAATAGAGGAAAGTGAAGATTCCCAGCTCAAAGGACATTTGTCTTCAACAAAATTATAGAAGAAAACTTCCCCAACTTAAAGAAAGACATGTCCATAAAGATAGAGGAAGACTATAGAAAACAAAATAAATAAGACTAGAAATGAAAATCTTCTCATCACATAATAATCAAAACACTAAACATACAGAACAACAACAACAACAACAAAATTAAAAGCTGGTTGCAAGGGAATGCAACCAAGTAACATACAAAGGTGACCTATCAGAATTACACTAGATTCTCAACTATAAAAGCCAGAAGAGACTGGTCACACACAGGTCATGCAGACTCTAAGAGAACACAAATGCCAGCCCGGGCTACTAAACCCAGCAAAACTCTCAATCAACATAGATGTGGAAAACAAAATATTCTAGGAAAAAAATTTAAACAGTAGTTATATACCAATCCAGCCACACAGAGGATCCTAAAAGGAAAACTCCAACACAAGGAAGGTACTTGTACCAAAGAAAGGACAAGATATTAAGCATCTCACAAACCACGAATTCACAACAGAGAAATCTCAATTGGCTGAAAAGCACCTAATGAAGTGTTCAAAGTCCTTAGTGATCAGAGTAATGCAAATCAAAATGACACTGAGATTCCATCTTACACCAACCAGAATGGTTAAGATTAAAACTTCAGGTGACAACACATGTTGACAAAAATGTGGAGAAAGGGAAACACTCCTCCATTGCTGGTGGGAGTGCAAACTGGTAGAACCACTCTGGAAATCAATCTGGAGTTTCCTCAGAAACTTGGAAATAGATCTAGCTGAAGACCTAGCAATACCACTCTTGGGAATATACTCAAAAGAAGCCCCATCATGCCACAGGGATATATGTTCATAGTTTCCTTATTTGTTATAGACAGAAACTGGAAACAACCCAGATGTACCACAACAGAAGAATGAATTCAGAAAATGTGGTTCATTTATACAATGGGATACTACTAAGCTATTAAGAATAAGGATATCCTGAGTTTTGCAGGCAAATGGATGGAACTAAAAATATCATCTTGAGTGAGGTAACTCAGACACAAAAGGACATGAATGGTATGAATGATATGTACTCACTAATAAGTTGATATTAGCCAAAAAAAAAAAAAAAGTACATAATACCCAAAGTATAGCCCACAGAAACAAAAAGGTCAACAAGCTGAAGGACCCAAGTGAGGGCACATCAATCTCAATGTGAGAGAGAAGAAAACAATCACAAGTGGGAGGGAGGGACATAGACCGAGGGTCAGAAGGAGAGGGGAACCTGATCTGGTATTGGGTGAGAGAAAAGGACTCAAGTCTTGAGGACCATCAGAAAGAATGGAAACAGGCAACCTACATAGGTGGGAGGTAGGGGGAATCCTCCAGAATACAACAGAGACATGGGAGGTAAGAAACTCTCTGGATTCAAAGGGAGGGACCTTTTATGAAATGCCTATAAGTAGGGAAAGGGAACTTGTAGGACTGACATCCGGCAAGAAGACTGGACATAAAATTAGGGAGGGAGGTGCCATCCCACAGTCAAAACTCTGACCCATAATTGTTCCTGATTGAAAAAACTGCAGGGATAGAAATGAAGCCAGAGGAAAAGAAGGTCCAGTGAAAGGAGCAAAGTGGGATCCAGCTCATGAGGAGGTCCCAAGGCCTGACACTATCACTGAGGCTATGGAGAGCTCACAAAAAGGGACCTATCATGACTGCCCTCTGGAAGACTCAACAAGCAACTAAAAGAGTCAGATACAGATGTTTGCACCTAACCAATGGACAGAAAGAAGCTGCTGACCTTGTGATTGTATTAAGGAAAGGCTGAATGAAGCTGAGGAGAAGGGCAACCCTGTAGGAGGACCAGCAGTTTCAATTAATCTGGAACCCTGAAATATCTCAAACACTGAACCACCTAAAAGGCAAGATGATATGAGGCCCCCAACACATATATAGCAGAGTGATGCCAGCTCTGTGTTCCATCTGAGATGATGCACCTAACCGTCAAAAGACTGTAGGCCCCTGGGAGTTTAGAGGTCAGATGGGGTGGGGAGTATATATGTGTGTGTGTGTGTGTGTGTGTGTGTCTGTGTGTGTGTGTGTGTCTGTGTGTGTGTCTCTGTGTGTGTGTAATTTGTAATACGTAACACATAACAATTAGTTTTCTATAAAACTGTTTTTCACATAGCCTTAATCTGAAAATCAAAATTTTGGCATATCCTAAAATCAAAACCCCTTTTAGTTTGGGTAACAAATTTGGAAATATCCTGACAGTCATAGTTTGTGATTTGTCACAGTCAAATGAATCTACACCTAAATCATTATAAAATTTTCTCATAAGGCTACATGTGTAAGTAAACATGTACTTATGTTTAAGGACTCACTCAAATATCACATGATTTATATATAACTATTAAAAATTAAAATTCATTAAAAGGATACAGAATGTGGAGTTCTTTGTAGAGAATTTTCATGTCCATTGACTTCTACTCACAACTACTATGACAATTTTCATCACACAGAAAGTTCAATGTACTAACTTTACCTTTAGGAAAATTGAAACATTTTATAAATTCTTTATTACTACAGAAACATTATTTTCCTCCAAACATGTTTAAAATTGAAATTCCTAGAAGCAGTCTGAGGTATTTAAAGTATTTTAAAAGAATTTAAGAATGAATTATATTTGGAATAACAAACAGTGTATAGATAAGATGAGATTACTTATTCTCAAAATAATGACAAATATGGGATTCAGGAATGAGAGGAGTCAAATGTGCTTTACAAAAATTCCAGTAATATAATTACACATGCTATTTTAGCAATTATAACACAACTTATTATTGTTTTATATATTTAAAACTAGAATATCTCTATTAAATGATTAACAATGAAATTACATAAAATATATTAATTCCCATTTTTGTAATGCAAGTTTGCTTCTTAGAGAATAGCTTGGGAGCTCCATGGCATTACATATGAGGGATGGACCAGTGCCAAAGTTTTTCCTTGCAGTAGGAAAACAGAGGCAGGAAGGTGGACATTTCCATTTGGTTATGGCTGGCAAAGTGACTTATACAAGATATAGCAACACATTTCTGAAATGTAAGTAATGATAAAGTAAACTGTATTCAATCTTTCAGGGATAGTATAACATGCAGAAATGATCTCATATAAACTAATTAAATAAACAAAATAATCATATTTTACTCTGTATCTTATAATTCCTAGTAAGAAGATTTGAGAATAACAGTTTAAATTTGTTTTAATAAGCTGATGTTATTATGAATAAGATATCAAAATATTATAATCAACTTGTAAGCCTAAAAGAAAATTATCTACATCAATTTTAAATAATAATATTTTCTACTGCAAAATAAAAATTAGTACTATAATCTTGAAATCCTACTTCTGATTTTAATTTGTATCCCTCCATTGAAACAATTTAAAAGATATCTTGACTTTCAGCTTTCGCTTAACTTCATATTTCTATTGTTTTCTAATATCCCTTGTTCACTTTCAATAACTGAAAGTGTTTTTTACACCTGTAGCACTGTACTACATTGATTATACATCTAATAAATTTTTACAATGCTGATATTTTCTCTATTAAAAAATTGTTTGTCTTGATAGCTCCTTTAATGATCATAAACCCAACATAATTGTGAAATTAAAAGCAATCCGTTAAAAACTGAGTTCTCATTATTATTATTAAACTAAATGATAACTTAATCTCTACAATATTTCACATATTGTAAAGCTACGCAATTATAGAATTACTTATGATTTTCAAGAGTTAAATTATTTATCAATGATAAACTTAGATATAAAATTTAATTTACCTGAATGAAACTATACCATTTTATCTTTATGTTTTATGCAATGTTAATGTTGAAGCAAATTTACTCCTAATTTCAAACTGTAAGCATGTAACCTGTGATCCTTCTTTCCCTCCTTCTTCTGGATATTTTCAAGAATCTTGATGTGATTCTGCTAAACGTGCCTTGTTATTTTTCAATTATCAATGTGTAAATACGAATGTCACTTTTATTTTCTCTGATAAGGGGATACAATGAGAGCTGTCCCATAACTAAGTTGTGTGAATACAGGGCTTGGGTTGAGCTCAGAGCATTTCTTTCTCTGTTCTATAACTATCCCCAGGCTTAGGCCTGGAAGTTTCCAGTTTCCATAGAATCTAATTTTCTGCTGTAGAATATGTGGGCTGTGCCACAAAATGGACATAAGAACTGGCAAAGTGGAGCATATGTAAATCCCAGGAATTCCAGCAATGTGAGACAAGGAGAGAAGCTGCTCCCTCCCTGCCTCTATGCCTTCTAAGGAGCAAGAAACCACAACACTCAGCTCTGATGGCCATGGGCAGTCAGTGATGTAGCCCAGCACCTGGGACACCATTCCAAGCTAATGAGGTATTTATATAGCTTTATCCTTCAGCCAATGGCCTTCCTTTCCTGAATATTGTTAGGCCCTTTCCCAAAGTTATATAATCCCTGGTTCACCCTGAATAAAGTATAAACATTCACATCCACCCCAATAAAGAAATAACAAGCTAAGGTCATCTCATAGAGCTGTATCACTAGAGATTAAAATGGGGAAGTACTCTGCCTAAGTGAGCACTCACACTAAAATTCCCAAAGAAGGCCTTCTGTCTTCTCTCACCCTGTGGGCACTTGGCATTCTTTCCCAATCAGACTGGGATCCTGCCAATTCCAGGCCCTGTTCTCTCCTTCTGGCCTTTTATACGGTGAAACTTTGACACCCTGAAGAGAAATTTGGACTGCAGATCTTCATCCAGGATTTTACCCAGCCCTCTCTGAATCAGTGTATCAGCAACATTCAGATACCTCCAGTGGAAAAGCAGAAGGGACCACATTCTACAAGACTGGACCTTGAAAGCTTCAGCTTCCAGCTTCCGTCTGCTAATTTAAGCCTAGAGTGTCTCTACTTCCAAGTCTTAATGCTAAATAAACTTACCCTTCCCAGCTCTTTCTTGAACTGTTCTCTTTGCAAGGATGATAATCTTAGTTTAGATTTCTTGAACCCACATGAATCAGGTCAGAGTAGCAGCGGATCTATCATCACAAAACTCCTGTGGTACGATGCAAGGAAGAAAATGTACCTTTGGTGGTGTGAAACTCAACTGACCGGTGATGAATATCAAGGTATTAAGCAATGTGGAAGACAAGGACTTTCCTGAGAGTGCCTTCCACCTCACACAAACAAGCTGTGTATGGTTTTGTACTTTATTTACTTTACTTTTGAGATAAGGCCTCGCTGTTTTTGTCAAATGAGCATTGAACTGCTACATACTGGTATTAAATTTGCAGCACATCTTTAGCCTTAGTTGTCCATGTCCTAGAAGTATAAACCACACCTCCACACCTATCTGTTTATGTATGAAAAGTCACTGTCACACATTAAAGTTTATGAAATTATGAAATTTATTAAAATTTATGAAATTATGCCATTTATGTACAATGTAGCATTAATACTTCAAATTTTAACATTAATTTATAAATTACTTTCTCATTTTTCCTAATTTTTGATTGTTATAGCTACTGAATATTAAATCTGCCTGACCTATACAAACCATATTATATAGACTTCAGTGCATATTTCTCATTATTACTTTCAAATTATAACTTGTTTTTTGAAACAAATTCACATAGTATTAGTTTACATTTTTCTTTGAAAATAAATTACAAATTTTAGAATGTTTAGTTTGCTTTGTTTCAAATTTGACAACATTCTCAGACACTCCATGTAGCTTCTCTGCCTCCACTGAAGTTGTCCAGAACTTTCTGTTCTTTCCACTTTCAACTTCTTTTAAGATTTTAGTTATTTATTCATGTTTATTGTCTCATTGTCTATCTGCTAATCTCATAGTTTGAGAAACCATGGAATAATTGGGTTGTTAATTTGTGTTAGTGATGCTTATACTTGCTGGAATATTTTCTAGTGCTTATTGAAAATTTTATTGTAAGCATGGGGCTATTTCTGTCAGGATTTATGGTAGTCTCAGTTTATGGTGTAGCCCCCTTGAGAGGCATCTGGTTTGGTCTTTGCTTTTATTCTGGGCATGTTTCACACTTGCAATGTTACTTTTATTTCTTTCTTAATTTAGGAGAGTCTAGAATGAGAAGCTATTATTAAATCCAATTCCAAACTCACTGAGTACAGAATCTTACTCATCCTTAGGAATGTTTTTCTTTCCCCATTTAATGAGCCAATTACATCAGAATTTGTTCCTTTCGCTATGCGCTGATATTCTTTCTGTCAATTTTTGTTTACTCTACAATTTAAAAACAATCTAAACATTTTGGGATAAAATCATTCTAGATTTTCTTCTCTAAATCAGTTAGCTATAACTTCCTTCAAATCTGTTTGAATTTTACCAAAACCTTATTACTTTATAAATAGAATGAATGCTTTTATATGTTCTGTTGGTGTGAATACTTTCTTCCCTCCTTACCTCTTGCTGCTTTGGCCCAATTTTCCAGAAATTATGTCTATGTGTGTGTACAGGCACAAACATACACACAAACACACACACACACATACACACACACACACACACACACACACACACACACACACAAACCTATGTTATTTAAGATTAGCTATGCATTTCAATACTGTAAAACACATGGTAACAATATTTTAAGATAATATTTTTAAATCTCCATGTACTGTATTTCATTATTTTGCAAGCTAAACGGAATCCAGAGAGGTTTTTGGAAACTGTTTTCTCAAAAGGAAACAAAAAATCACAGCAAAAGACAATTATTTGCACAATGAATTAGGGTAATCTACTTGATATGTCTCTGTTTACTAATATATCATTATTGAAAATCATATTTGATTTTATTATCTCAATGTAATATAGCTAATAGTGTCAATTTTTCATTTGAACTTTTTACTCAGAATTCTTCTGAATATATAAATGTAAGATATTTTTTGCTTATGCATTTCAGTGATTTCTGTCTAGTAAAATAAATTGCTTTTACAGGAAAAAAATATCATATGTATTTACAACATTAATGATTATAAGGCACTACCTTGAACCTCCCACTAGATTTATATAACAAATAATGCCAGTAAAATAATCAAGAATAATTATTCCTAATTATTAAGTTTCTTCCATTGGACTTTGTTTTAAAATGCAATTTATTAGTGTACATCAAAATAAAACTGACAACTATAATAAAAGAGATGTGCAGGGATACATTTATATATCTTTATTTTCATTCACAATTCATTTCTAATAATTAAATTGGAATCATTCTTGACTAATCAGCCTTGACTAAGAAAGAAAATATACATAAAATCTTCCTGTATTTTCTTCACAACATAGTTCACAGTGCCTTGAAATTTAACATACAATTTAGTTCATTCCATATGTTTAAATTATCTAACTTGTGCTTATACTCTAGAAAAACTTATATATTTACTAAAACTTAGTGTTAAATGCATGGTTTCAAATATTAACTAGAAGTATTAACATTCTTTATATTGTAATGTTTGATGAAAGCACACAGTGATAAAAAATAAAACTAAACAAAATGATTCTAGTTGTATCATATACTATATATTAGCTTTAATTTTAATTGATATACACAAATCTATGTGTATATGTACACACATATTATTTAAGTAAAATTTTCTTGCATGGCCTGACAATACTTACCAAGATCTATGTACCACTTAACAGAATAGCCAATACAAGGCATGAACAACAAAGTTTGTTGTTCAGAGGCATCTTGAAGACTCCCCAAATATTTTATTGTTATTGCCTTAGCTTACCTCACAGAGATTGAAGATAACTCTTACTTGCTAAGAAAACGATGCACTTTAGACATAGACCTGAGGTATCTGATTTGAATATGACCTGAATGTTTCCCCTATGGAATACTGTAGCCACTCATTTAGAACTTTGTGGGTTCTTTTGCCTCCCATCCTTGTCCATACTTTTTCTTCTACCATTTCAACCCATGACACTAAATAGGAGGGGAAACAGGGTGCAGGGAAAAAGAAAGTCCTCACTGAGTAAATCCATGGTTCTGAAAGTGACAAGATTATCCTTTTTCTAGTTACTGCTGTTAAGGGGCATTGAATTCCTGGGGACAAGTTTGATCTTCAACATCAGGATACCAAATTTCTTCTTATTGTTTCATATTGAACATGACTACTTAACCATGACCAACAGCAACCAACAAACAATCAATCAACAGCACACTCTGCCTCTTAAAGTCCCAGTATTTATATATATTTTTAAAGGTTCCCAGAATTCCAAACTTCACACAATCACTGAAACAATCTGACACTGGCAAATTCACAGCCCCTGCTAAAGCATGAGGCAAATCATAGTCAACTGTTGTGAAAAATCTGAAGCAGCCCCATATTGCACACCTGGGATTAAAAAAAAAACAAACAAACATATTTTCTAGTTCCATCAATTTACCTAAAAATTCATTGTTGTTAAAATCTGAGTAATATTCCATTGTGTAAATGTACCAATTATTTTTTGATCCATTCCTCTGTTGAGGGACATCTGGGTTCTTTCCAGCTTCTGGCTATTATAAATAAGGATGCTTTGAACATAGTGGAACATGTGTCCTTGTTATATGTTGGAGCATCTTATGCCCAGGAGTGGTATAGCTGGGTCCTCAGGTAATGCTATGTCCAATTTTCTGAGGAACCGCCAGACTGATTTTCAGAGTGGTTGCACCAGCTTTCAATCACCAAAAATGGAGGAGTGTTTCTCTTTCTCCACATCCTCATCAGTACCTGCTATTACCTGAGTATTTTATCTTGACCATTCTTACTCATGTGAGGTGGAATCTCAGGGTTTTTTGATTTGCATTTTCCTGATGACTAAGGATACTGACCATTTCTTAAGGTGCTTTTCAGCCATTTGAGTTTCCTGAGCTGAGAATTCTTTGTTTAGCTCTGTACTCCATTTTTAATATGGTTATTTGCTTGTCTGGAGTCTAATTCCTTAGTTTTTGTATATATTGACTGTTAGCCCTCTATTGGATATAGGCTTGGTGAAAATCTTTTCCCAATCTGTTGGTTGCATTTTGTCCTATTTACAGTATCTTTTGCATTACAGAAGCTTTGCAATTTTATGGAGTCCCATTTGTCAATTCTTGATCTTAGAGCATAAGCCATTGGTGTTCTGTTCAGGAATTTTCCCCTGTGCCTAGGTATTTGAGGGTCTTCCCCACGTTCTCTTCTATTAGTTTCAGTGTATCTGGTTTTATGTGAAGGTCCTTTATCCTCTTGGACTTGAGCTTTGTACAAGGGGATAAGAATGGATCGATTTGTATTCTTCTACATGTTGACCTCCAGTTGAACCAGCACCATTTATTGAAAATGCTGTTCTTTTTCCACTGGATGGTTTTAGCTTTTTTGTCAAAGATAGTGACCATAGGTGTGTGGGTTCATCCTGAGTGAGGTAACTCAGTCACAAAACAACACACATGGTATTCACTCACTGATAGTTGGATATTAGCCCAAAAGCTTGCAATATCCAAGATTCAATCACAGACCACATGAAGCTCATGAACAAGGAAGACCAAAGTTGGGGTATTTTGGCCCTTCTTAGAAGAGGTAACCAAACACTCATTGGAGCAAATATGAAGACAAAGCTTGGAACAGAAACTGAAGGAGGGGCTGTCCAGAGACTGCTCCACCTGGGTATCCATCCCTTGTGCATTCACCAAAAGTAGACACTGATGTGGACACCAGGAAGTATATGCTGACAGGAGCCTGATATAGCTGTCTCCTTAGAGTTCTTCCAGAGCCTGAAATATACAGAGGCGGATGCTCACAGCTAACCATTGAGCTGATCATGGGGACCCCAGTGGAGGAATGAGAGAGAAGACTGAAGGAACTGAAAGGGTTTGTGGCCCCATTAGGAGAGCAACAATACCAACCAACTGTAGCTCCCAGGGTCTAAATCACCAGCCTGGGAGTACAAAGGGAGAGACCCATGACTCCAGCTGTATGTATAGGGGAAGATGATAGTGTCAGGCATAGTTGGGTGAGGAAGTCCTTGGTCCAGTGAAGGCTGGACACCCCAGTGTGGGAGAAATCGTGGGTGGGGAGGTGGGAGTGGGAGACTGGCACATCTTCATAGAATCAGGAGGAGGAGATTCTTCCTGATAGGTGATAGGGGATAGGATAGGGGATTCCTGGGTGGCGAGTAAAGAAAATTACATCTGAAATGTAAATAAATTATTCAATGTAAAAAAGAAGAAGAAGAAAAAGAACACCATAAAAAAACATATATTTTATTTTTATGTTTCCTAAAATATCAACAATTAAGTAGTCCTAAATTTTTTTTTGGTATCACAGCTAGGCAAAACCAAATGGACAGATCACATATGGTATACTGCTACATCAATCTAACTTCTATATATGCATATATATATATATATATATATATATATATATATATATATATATGTGTGTGTGTGTGTGTGTGTGTGTACACATATATATATATACCTGTATGTGCATACACATATACATATATGTTTATATACATATATTCAAACACAGATACTTGCTATAGAATGACTATTAAAGATTCAGAAACACATTGAAGCATTTAAAGATTTTCAAAAATGTGTAGCTGAGAGATCAAAGCAGGAATTTAGTAGGATGCCTAAGAGTATCTCTTGAGGAAGGAGAAACAGTAGCCACAGGCCAGAGTAAAGTCTATCCTAGGACTCAGCAAATTTATAAAAACAAGTAATTCTATGGCGATTGTAGAAGCAATGGTCAGGAATAGATCCTTATAAACCAGTCAGAAGATGATCTAAGCCATTGTCCCTGGAGAAGACTGATTTGTCCATACTCAGTTAGCATTAATACTTGGCAGCTTTTAAAGAGTCCTGTGTTTAACATATATTTTAGAATCACTTTCACATGTTTCAGTACAAGTCACACAATCTTGTGGAATTCTAGTAATTCTCTCAACAACAACTATGTTAAATGAGAAATTCTAGAAATAGTTAAATTTTAGTCATTAGGATAAGCCTGATATATTTTCAGCAAAATTGAAGATAGTCTCTGACCAGGACAGGGTGTTTGTTTGGAGACACAGATCACAAGACCAGTGTGATGACGTTGCTTAGGATCTTTAACTAGGAATGCCAACTTGAACATAGGATAGATTGTGTTAGCCAGAAATTTCTGAATCTCCAAACATAAAAGACATATCTTCTTTTAAATCTGCTTTATTCTGGCAGGTCTGAAAAGTCCACCATTAGCCTGAGGTGTAAAGTCACCAAACACTATTAAATTCCTACCAGGAAGAAGGCGCTCCTTAGGGAACTCGGTACTACTTAATTGGAGCATATTTGACAAGACTTGCAACTTCTCATAGACTAATTCAATATGCCTGTTTCGAGTGGCCTTTGAAAAGCATTAATAATGCTTCAGGCTTCTCCCTAGACCTCCCTACATATAAAGCTGACAAGGCTACCAGTTATATTTGAAAGATTGAGTTCGAAGGCCTCAGGAAAAAAATGTTTCTAATTTTTAGAGTATGCTTGAATGGTAATAAACTAATTTTGAGGACATCAAAAAGAAAACAAACTTGAGAATAATCCAGTGGTTTCCCAGAAAGAGATCTTTCTTACCTGGCAGATTAAACACTTAATGCACATTATTACAAAATATATTGTTATTGTAAGATTTTTAAAATCAGCAATAATGAATAAATGTGAAGGTATGTTTCTAAGTCTCAAATTCTGTGAAAATATAGACAACAACCAATAAATTCAGTGATTTAATTTCTGTCTTCTCCTAGAGTGTTATATGCTAGGGTGTTGTTAAGTGAATGATTTATACCTTCATGGTAATACAACACTCATTGAATTGTGTTTGCTTTATTTCTAATAAAAACACAGACTAAATATAACCCAAAAGAAAGGGTTTATCTGGCTTACATTTTTATATCATAGCCCATCAGTGAGGAAAACCAGTCCCTTAACTCAAATTGGAAACCTGGGGGTAAGAACTAAATTATATAACATGGGATAAGATTGGTCACTAGAAGGTGATCAGCCTGTGGTCTTATACAACTCAGTAACATCTGCCCAGGCAGTATAAACAGTGGGCTGGCCTTTTACAAATCAATCACTAGTCAAGAAAATGCCCCACCAAAGAACTTCTATAAACACAAATCTGATGAAGATATTTTTTAATTTATATTCCCTCTTCCCATATCCCTTTAGGTTGTATCAATCTGACAATAAAACTGGCCAGCACTCAGTTAATTGTGGTTGTTTAGGAGACGTATGATATTTTGCATTTTATATAACAGATGAACACTATGTAGTCTTATAATACTCAAATGTGCTGGTTTAAAAGCAGTCACTCTGTTTGGATTTTATTCGAGTCTCAAACTCAGGGATGTATTTATGTTTGTGATCATGTGATATAATTAAGAATAAAATCACATCTGTCTTCATAGAGAATGTCACCCTTAATAGTCAACACCCTTGGTCTACCTATTTCTTCAGAAATATTCTTTCACCCAACAAAGGCTGCTCTATGGATTTTAATGGATTTTAATGAATCTCTTACAATATGTCCTTATATATTTGGTGGGAGACTGTAACAGAAAGTATAAAAATAAATAAAATCTACTCTTTTGCTGGCAATGCACCAAAGGCCTTTTTCTCATCTCATAAAGACTCTCTTACCCGGAACTCATAAATCTTTCCACCCAGCTTGCTATGTTCCCACTAGTGGATGGGTACCATTCAAGCCTGCTGCTTCCAAATCCTATGGCCTTTTGGGGTGCACTTCTGGCAAACCCACGCTTGTCACGGTACCTTTCTCTCTGGAACCCAGTTGAATTACCACATTGGAAAAAAAAAAAAACCACCACACAATCTTAGTTTAGAATCAATCAAAAGGCAATACAATCACTGGGCATAGCAACTAGCATCCTAATTGGAAGCCATTCTAAGTTAAATCCTCTAGTAGTGGATCCTAATTGGGGTCTCCACTATCTACATTTTTTACTCCATCATCCTTCCTGTCCACAAGCTTGTCTCCTCTCTTGCCTCCACCATCCTTTCCTCTAACTAGGAAGGTTCGCCTACTCATGGAATGATTGGTTTCCTTAAAATCCTTACTCATTATCAGGATCACATGAAGTCCTGAGTTGTGATTCACTCATCTTCCCAGGCAGCTACTCTTGGTTAAGCGGGATTAGCATCAAAATACAAACATGCAAACATCACCAGGGCTATCCACAACACTTCCCCCTTTCTGTCAAATTAAAAGACAGAAATTTATATCTTTTATCTCAGATATAAATTGAGCACAACTATTACCATTTTGTAATTTATAAAGTACAAGATAGACATAACACCCAGTCCATCATTTTTGTCAATTAAATAGACCACTCTGTCATCTATCCTAAGTTCAAAGACTTAATAAATCCATAAGTTATGTCCTGGCTTACCTTGTATACTATCTGAAAACTATCTTCTCAAATATGTTCTCTCATCTAAATTGCCTGGGTTGGCTATGTGACTATAAGTAGTTTTTCAACCTTGTCAGAAATCCGAGATTGACCAACATTATCTGAGAATACAGGAAGCCTAACATAGCTTTCAGAACTGAGACAAATTGTAGAAAGAGCTGCCTGCCTATACAGCCCCAGTAAGTCAGGAAGTTGAGCATCAGTCTTCAGTCTTCTGTTACAGGATATTCTGACAGACTTCGAAAAAGACGAATTATTAAGGAGTAGCATATTCTGTCTTGGTAGAACTAAGCTATCCCAACCTGTAACTTGTGTGCTCTCAAGAATGGTACAGGTCTGCAGGAAGGATAGGCAATTGCTGCCCAGTGGCCATCTAACCACCGTGTACCAACTCCCCTTCCGCTAGAGGTGCTCAGCTGCTTCTTTGAATGCATGAATGGGAAGCTGTTAGGAGTGGATTTGTCTCAACAGGAAGTGACAAAGTAACATTAAGTGTCACATTCTGTGGATTTCTGATGTTTCTCTCAACAAGTGAATAAATAACGTTAAATGTCACATTCTGTGGATTATGGATGGTGGCCTAAGAGGAGTACCTGGGCTGTGGCCTGTGGGAACACACCACCACCCTCATTGCTGTACTGGCTGAGAAGACTTGAGACATGTGGATTTGTGATATGAATTCATTTGAAAAGCCGCTTTGGGTATATGACTGTGATTTCTGATAAAATCAGATTGGAATAATTTTTATTTTATATATATATATAATATATATATATTACATTTGACTTAAAATGTCATGTGAAAATTTGCATATTACAAGGTAGTTCTAGCCACATCCTTGCTTTGGGTACTCTGGGATGTGTTCCTGCTGCGTTACTTCAATAAATACAACAAATATGAAGAGAGGACTTCCTGCAGGAGATGTTCTAGAGCTAGTGCGGAAGCCTCATGAAGGTCCTGGAGGAATTCGGAAATCAGTCTTCATTCCTAAAGAGGATCAAGAAAAGTTGAAAGAGATGTTTAAAATCAATCAGTACAACTTAATGGCAAGTGAGATGATTACATTCAACAGGTCCTTACCAGATGTGAGATTAGAGGGGTATAAAATAAAGGTGTATCCAGACAACCTTCCTACAACAAGGGTGGTGATTGTCTTCCACAATGAAGCATAAGCAAACTTCTGTGAACAGTCCATAGTGTCATTAATTGTTTGCCAACAAACATGACAGAAGAGCTTGTTCTTGTAGATGATGCCTGTGAAAGATAATTTTTGAAAAGACCTCCAGAAAGTTATGTGAAAAAACTTAAAGTGCCAGTTCATGTAATTCGAATGGAATGGCATTCTGGGTTGATCTTAGCTATATTAAAAGGAGCTGCTGGGTCCAAAGGCTAAGTGATTACCTTCTTAGATGCTCACAGTGAGTGTACATCAGTGTGGCTGAGCCTCTATTAGCCTGGACCAAACATGAAGGAAGAGTGGTGTGTCCTATCATTGATGTGATCAGTGATGATACTTTCAAGTACATGGTGGGCTGTTACATGACCTATGGTGGATTCAAGTGGAAGCGCAATTTGCGTTGGTATCCTGTTCCCCAAGGAGAAATGGGAAAGGTAACCAGACTCTTCCTGTCAGAACACCTACAATGGTCAGAGGCCTTTTTTCATCAGACAGAGATTACTTTCAGGAAATTGTAACATATGATGCTCAAATGGATATTTGGGGAGGAGAAAGCCTAGAAATTTCCTTTAGCATTTCGAATTACATAGTGTGGAGGAACACTGGAAATAGTGACATGCTCCCATGTTGGTCATGTGTTTCAGAAAGCTACACGTTACATATTTCCGGGAGGGACAGGGCAGATTATCAAAAAGAATACAGATGGCTTGCAGAAATATGGATGGATGAATTCAAGAATTTCTTTTATATAATTTCTCCAGGTTTTACAAAGGTAAATTATAGAGATATATCATCATGACTTGGTCTGAAACATAAACTACAATGCAAACCTCTGTCTTGGTACCTTGAAAATATTTACCATGATTTTCATATTCCTCTTTACTATTTCTCATTGGGAGAGATACAAAATGTGAAAACAAATCAATGTCTAGATAACACGACTAGAAAGGAGAATAAACAGATTGGAATTTTTAATTGTGATGGCATAGGAGGTAATCAGGTTTTCTCTTACACTACCAATAAAGAAATAAGAATAAGACTACTTTTGTTTAGACATTTCCAAACATAATAGCCCAGTTACCATGTTCAAATGCCACCACCTAAAAGGCAATAAGCTCTGGGAATATGACCCAGTTAAATTAACCCTGCAGCATGTGAACAGTAATCAGTGCATGGATAAAGCCACATAAGATGACAGCCACGTGCCCAGCATTAGAGACTGCACTGGAAGCTGATCCCAGCAGTGCCTTCTTCAAAATGTCACCCTTCCAAAAATATTCTGAGACCAAGTTTACAACAACAAAGAAAGAAAGAAAGAAAGAAAGAAAGAAAGAAAGAAAGAAAGAAAGATTGGCTGCATTACCTCAGCATATATTTCTGCCACATTCTTAAGAAGCAAAAGAGAAAAAGTGTTTTTCTCTTCTGTTTTATGTTAATGTTTATCAGTCATTAAAATTCAGACTTCTCTAGCTTTCACTTGCTGTGAACCAACTTTCCTGTCCCAGGATATGAGACTGCAAAGTAGTGAGATATTTACAAGACTGGAAGAGCCTTCATCAAGAACAGTGACAGGAGAATAAAGCTTTTTATCAAATATTATTGAAAATTACACCATGTACTATTTATTTAAATCATTTTAAATCAAGTATCAACATGATTTTAAAATATGTATAAATATATAAATGTGTGCGTGTGTGTGTGTGTGTGTGTGTGTGTGTGTATGTATGTGTGTAATTTTTTAGGGAGGAAAAGCCTGTAACCATCTCTCATTGAGGGGAATCAAGTCAGAAACTCAAGAGGGCAAGAACCTGGAGGCAGGAACATGGTGGCAGGAGCTAAAGCAAAAGCAAAGAAAAGCTGAGAGAGGCGTGGGTGTGGGTGTGGGTGTGAGTTCTTGCTTACTGGCTTTTTTAGCCTGGTTTCTTCTATAACTCAGGATCACCTCTCCAGGGATAACACTACACACAGTGGTCTGTGGCCGCTTACATTAATTATTAATCAATAAAATGCAACACAGTATAGTCCAATTTGATGGAATCATTTTCTCTTAATTATGATTCCTCTTCCCTGATGAACCTAGTTCATATCATGTTGGAAAAACAAAGTAACACAAGAAAAACAACCAACACTTCTTGTAGGCATCCTTTCTTTGGGGGTGAGGAAAGCAGACATATCATGGTTTGCATGTTCATCTGTCCATGCCACGGTGTTGATACAGGAAAGAAACAGTACTACTGTGTTTTCAAAGACAGAAGTTTCAGAGAGGGATCTTCATGCCATGGCTTTGAGGTATAAATAAAAGTTGACAAGAATGATCAGGGTGGAAGAGAACAGTGTGGAGGACTGAGTGAGGAATTAGCATAGGCAGAAACAGAAGGCTAAGGAATTGATCCTGAGGACCAGAAGATGCTCTGGAAACAAGAACACCTGTTAGTCCTTTGAGTTCAGGCTCATTACCTTGTCGGACAGAAAATGATGGCCGCATTTGGGGAAGAGAATGACAGATTTCAAGGAAGTCTTATGTGGAGAATCCATCATAGTGGGTTGTGGAGGATTTGCAAGGAGATGGGGGCTGAAGGTGTGGAGGTGAACAGGGATATTCTATGTGATGAAAGTCCCTCCTGACCCAGGCACTAGTGGTCTCAGCCATTTCACCATTGCCTTGGCTTTTAAGTCATCACTTCCCCCTTTCTTCCTTTGTGTACTGTGACATCTGTCTGTCTTGCTTGTTATATTCAATGGTTGATAACAATGGGAAGTATTGCATCCCTTATTCACTCAGATATGTGTCTTCTCATGGCACTAGATATATACAACTCTGTATATGGAGACACTTAGTACTGGCAAATTGATAGTAAAATCAGCTGCTTTAGTTTAACTTCAGCAAGAGAGAGAGAGATAGAGAGAGAGAGAGGGAGAGAGAGAGAGACAGAGACAGAGACAGAGAGAGGCAGAGAGACAGAGAGCTAAGACATGTCCCAGGTGGTCAGTTATTGTGTTTCATGGGCATTTACAAATGTTAAAACCCACCAGGCCTCCATAAAAAGTATTCTACTGCTCTGAGGGTCTCTGGTCCACAAATAACATAATGGCATCATGCTTTTAACTCCAGAAACATAATGTTACCTGAGGGATGACAACAAGAGAGTCATGGTCCACCAACCAATGGGATAAGGTAGTTTACTCAGGAGTCATTCTATTGCATCTTTGAATTCATATGATTTTAAAGTATTGGCTATTGATTAGTCTGCAACTCTGATTCATGAGTCCAGAGGCAGAAGCAGGCAGAAGCTTTTCCAAAAGCACCTAATTAGTCCATATTAGCTTCATACTCTACATTTTGACCACTCTGTACTGGCATGTGGGTTCTTAGACAAATTATATAATATTTTGAAAAGTATCCCAAACTAGATAAAGCACCTGTATATGTGTATAATAGATTATGACATTAAAAACACATTATATCATACGTCCATTTAACCTATTCATTGTCAAGAGTATAGAGATAATTTAATAAGGAAAGTAAGTTGTTGTTGTTCTTAAAAACAAAACAAAACCTAGCACTCTTCACTCTTCAGACAGTACATAATTATTTAAAATTATCTGGTAATGTAAAAGCAAGGAGAGGCAGTAACAATAGGCCTTAGCTCACTTGAATGTACAAGGGTAGGTGCCGGGTATTTATCAGCATAGCAGAAGAATTTTAATTTTTAATCTTTACTTTGATGTATGCATGTTTTTTAGTACAATGAAAATACTAGCTGTGGAAAAGGGGCTCTAGAGAGGTGTTCATAACAGCAAACGCCTGCAGTTCTTCTTCATTTCTGGAAGTTCCAGAGCAGCTAACACTACTTCATCAACCACAACTTCTAGGCCTTTCTCTATAAGGGGAGACCATTCCACATACTTGAAAGCCTTCAGATTCCAGGCCAGCTTTTCTTCAGTCTCTGGAGTTATAGGCTTCTGTGGTTTATGGCAACTTTCTTAGTATTAACAGAGTCATCTCTGAGATAAATTTGGGTTCCAGCAAGCAAGAAAGGAGCCTTATTACAGTGTTGAGTTTTCTTGGACACCTTCTTATCTTTCACAAGTTTTAAATGAGGAAGGAGAGACTACTAAAAAATATATTAGAAAAATATTTGTTTGTGAATAACTCAGAGGTCTTAGTTTGTCAGGATCATCTTTCACTGCATCATCAAAAAGTACAAGAGAAGATGGCTCTGCATCAATGATCAAGGTGAGGCTGTGGTTGTGAAAAACTGAACATATTGTGAAAGAAATGTGTTTGTTTTGTTAGGATGTCAGGAGACATGTTGTACCAACATCCTCATTACTGACAACACACTCAGTTGTCTGCAATGTGGAAATAATCATGTGTCTATTTTCTTTTTTTAAATTTTTTATTGTATATTTTATTTACATTTCAGATGCCATCCCCTTTCCCCATTTCCCCTCCCTAGAAAACCCCTATCCCATCCCCCTCTTTTTTTTTTTTTTGCTTTTATACAATTGTTTTTAATGTTAATCAAAGGCTTTATAAGTTTGGTAATGCTCAATTACAAGATGCCCATACAATCAGAAGTGTAACCCAATACCCAACCTAGATATATCAACTATCTTTGACTGGTGGAGACACGCAAACATCCGCCTCCATGTTCCTGCCGCCCCTTCTTGTCACCTAGCTCCTCCTCTCTTTACTCCCCCTCTTCCTCTCCTTACTCCTTCCACCTTAGCTCCTCCTACATATCACTTTTCCTATTAAAATAAAACATTTCTCTTAAAATACAATTAGAGCATAACTATACCAATTTGTGTCAGTCAGGTACAAGATAGACCCATATTTCAAGTTAGATATTTACCCCAGCTTCTCTGCTGGGGAGTTAGCAACACTGCTTGAAGAGAAAGTCAAGAAGACATCTCCTTTTGAAAGATTAAATTAAACATATTATTTCTATAAAAGGTAAGATTATTTTAATAATAAAAACATTAAGTAAGGTAAGCACAACTTTGAGTAACCCCTTGACAATAAAGATTATGAGGAGAAAATATTTAAAGTTGAAATAGAAATATAGAAAGTTGAAACAGTATTGATATTATCTAAAAAGGCTGTTCTCAACTTTTCAAATGCTGTGTGCTCTGCTGTTACTCATGCTGGGGTGACCTCAACCATAATATTGTTATTATTGCTAATTTATGACTGTATTTTGCTACTGTTATGAGTGATAATGTAAATACTACTGAAGATTAAGAGTTTTGGCAAAGGTGACAATCCACAGGTTGAAACCTGCTGATGTAAGTGGTAAAATATTGAGAGAAAAAAAGCAGGTTGTAGATTGAATTATCTTTTATGATGGCTCATTTCAAGTCTCAATATATTTTCTCTTTTCCCAGCATTGAAGTTTAAAGCCCCTGGAGACTCTTTTCCCATGAATGAGATAGAACATCTCATAAAAACATGAGTGATTCCAATGGCGGCATTGCCATTAGCTAGGACTTAACTTCAGGGAATTAATTAGAAGTGTTTTGGTGACCTTTTTTCCCAGAGAAGTTCCTGAAGAAACTACTTCACACATTTTCTGAAAGTATCCATAAGGTTACTAGGAAGATGTTTCAAGTAGCACTTTAAAAGCATCCTGTTATTAACACTAGACAAATGGTAAGAAAAAAACTTCTCATCTTAATAGACAGCTTGCCCTGATAGATTGACAGCATCTCTTTATATACTTATCCACTAGCTACCAACGAATAAAATGGGTACCAAGTTCTAAACGTTCATTGTTTTTAACAAGAAAGTCTGAGAGAAGTGCTGTTGGTAAATAGGTAATAGACACAACCCAATATGCAATTTTATATTATAAAAATAGATCTGGATCCTTTGTATTTGCCAGATATCTGTGTTTCAATTGCTGTATTCTCAGACACCTACTGGTTGTGAAACACACTTGACATGCATTTGATGAAGTCCTTAATCATGGAACTTTGAAGCCACCAAGCTTTTCAGATTTGCCCTGCCTGAGTCTACTACTGGATATTATAGGAGTGTGTGTGTGTGTGTGTGTGTGTGTGTGTGTGTGTGTATTTTCAGGATGTGATTTTAATGTCACTATTTAATAAATTGCTGTTTAAATGCTGTTAATATATCACGCATTAAAGCTCTTTGTGTTCTACCTGTTTATACACATTTGCCCCTACAAGATATTTTCCTTCTATCTAATTCAAAAAAATAACACTAAAATTTATTGTATTCTAATAACTTAGGAATACTTTCTAAAGCTACTGAAGATCATAGGATGTGTCAAAATAATACCTGAGGTCAAATTTTCAGTAATGAAATATTTAGTGAAAGAAATTTCAATTGATTTATTAATGTTGATGGGAAAATGTGATTATAATTTAATGAAATACCCTTCAAAATTAACAACTATAACACCTATATTTTTGCTCAAATAGTAATATCACACTATATTTATGTATTCGTGTGCCATAAGTTTCATATTTAGTTACCTTGAACATAATTCATGTGTCTATTTCTTCCCTTACTTCCGCAGTAACTTGTAAGCATAGACAGTTTTCCCATTCAGAAACTGTTCCCTATCCACTCTGTACTTCCTAGAGGTCTTGTGATAGTTTTAAGGCTACATCTCAGTCCTGCTGCCCAAATCAATTATCTGTAGTTTCCTCTCCTTATAGCATTCCACTGATTCAAAATCTTATTTGATTCTCCATAGCACTTTTCTCTTACTAGTATCATTGTCACAATAAAGTTTGGAACAGCAAGCACTGTTAGCTCTGAGGACTGGTCGTTGGGTACACATACTGAGTTTTGAAGTCTTATTTTATTTTTCTCTCCTGGAAATAAAGAATATGTGAAGTTCTATTGTGAAAAGTATCATTTCACTGACTTTGAGAAAGCTGTCAAATACAAAGGGAATTTCTTTTTGGCTTTATTTTATTTTTTTATTTTTTGGAAGAAATGACAGAGCATAAAAATGACAAAAGACAAAAATCCTTCGATAATAAAATGCAAAAAAAAAAAAAAAAAAAAAAAAACCAGAAACCTTTTATTTTTTTTCCCCTTTCAGGGTTTGCCAAGAAAGGTTAGCTATTCTTCTGTTTGGCAGAAGTACACATTTCAGCATCATGTTGTATGGTGGTTAATTTTTCTTCAACAATTATTTAAATTCAAGAATAACTGGAGAGGTTGGAAGCCTTTTTATATAGATGGGGATTTATAATAAAATGATTATGGTGACATGGTGATATATCAAACAGAATATTATTTTTCACATTTTTATTGGATATTTTACTTATTTACATTTCAGATGTTATCCCCTTTCCCCATTCCCCCCAGAATTCCCTATTCAGTACCCCTTCCTCCTATGTGTGTGTACTCATCCACCCACTCCTCCCTTCCCCCACTCAAATTCCCCCACACTGGGCCATCTAGCTTTCAGAGGACCAAGAATCTCCTCTCCCACCAATGCTTGACAAGGTCATCCGCCACTGCACATAAGACCTTCCATGTGTGTTCCCAGGCTGGTGGTTTAGACCCTGGGAGCTTTGGTTGGTTGGTATTGTCACTCTTCCTATGGGGCCGCAAATCCCTTTAGCTCCTTCAGTCTTCTCTCTGCCTCCTCCATTGGGGACCTCATGATCAGTTCAATGGTTAGCTCAAGCATCCACCTCTGTCTATGTCAGATACTGGCAGAGCATCTCAGGAGACAGCTATATCAGGCTCCTGTCAGCATGCACTTCCTGGCATCCACAACACTGTCTGCGTTTGTAGACTGCACATGGAATGGATACCAACGTAGGGCAGTCTCCAGATGTCCCAGACAAGGTAAATGCTAACATAATGTGCTACACTACTTAATTACTGGGGTGGCCAGGAACCAGAGGAACCCAGGCACCTATGATACAAACAAAACAATTAGCTTAAATTAAATAAATAAATAAATAAATAAACAAACAAACAAACAATTCCTAATGATATCGAGCTATACCTATCCCCATTGGTTTCTGCTTTGTCCAGTCGTCATCACAGAGGAGTCCTATGGCAGTAGATGGGAGTGGATAGAGTCACAGAGTCAGCCATGTGGAAGGAGTCTAAATTTCAGGGCTCTATTGAGTCCTTCCTCTTGAAGCAACAGGAACTCCACCGAAGAGGGGGAGGAAGGACACTTAGATATCATAGGGGATGGAGGAAATCAGGAGAATACAGCCCAGCAAATCAACTAAGAAGGGCTTATATTGGCTCACAAAAACTGAAGTAGCAAACACAGGACCTGCATAGGTTTAACCAGGTCCTCTGTGAATATGTTATGATTGTTAGCATCGCGTTTAAGAGAGATTCCTAACAATGGGTATGGTTGTGTCCTTGACTTTTTTTGCCTTTTCTTGAAACACGTTTTTCTTAATGGATTGCTTTGTTTCACTTTATATGAGGCATTTGCATTGTTTTTCTTGTATCTTATTTTGTCTTCTTTGCTTGCTGTCTCTTAGAGGCATTCATCTTTCTGAGGAGAAAATGGAGTGGGATTGACTCCGAGGGAGATGAGGAGGAGCTGAAAGGAGTGGAGGGAGGAGAAACTGTGGTTTGGAAATACTGGACAAGAGCAGAATTTATTTTCAATAAAAAATGAAAGATAATAATAAAATAAATCTAAAACAATAGTTATGAAAAGAATAAGTAAAATTCAGAACCCTTTTAAAATACGAGAAACGTCGCCCCATTATTGACATATTTCTAAGAATATAAACTTTTTAACTAAACACATGGACATATTCTAAGCAGACACTTCAGGTTTTGAGGGCTTACAGTTATTAGTATAGAGATAAAATTAATGAGCTCCTATCTTATTGTCACCACAGTCATAACACCTTCATGGTGACATATTTGCATCAAATGAGTGCAAAAATAGACTTGTTTATTGACTATTTATTTTAACCCACTTCTATTTTTGACAATTTCGAGTTTATGATGTTCGAAAAGCTGCAGATTTTGAAGGTTAATTATAATTTCTCAAAATATCCTTTAAGTAAGTTATATAACATTTTAAGTCAGCATAGCACAAAATAGTCATGTCATGCCAGCATTGTATTAATGTGCCAAAAACACATAGGAGCACTCACACTAAAAGATTAAGCTAAGTGAAACATTTAATTGGAGATATGGAAAATATTTTCCAAACAATATTATGTCTATAATTAAGAAATAGATTACTCCCAGGATTTTGGAAGTTTGAAAATTCATAAAGTCTTTACAGATTTTTGTATGTTTTGAATTTTATATCTTTTCAAAGTATCTGATTTATTTAACTTCATAAATTTATTTCAAATTTCAGACCAAGTTTACTGATTCAGACTGTATAAAATATTTATAAAATATTTTAGCCATTTCAGCTAAATTATAACAAAAAATCTTTAGTAGGACAAAGAAACTTTTTAAAAAATAATAAAGTTTACTTTGTGCATTGCTTGCTTAGCATGAATAAGCCCTGTGATTGATTCCCAGTGCCACATAGATCATCCATAATGATACATCTTTGTAACCTTATCACTGGGAAAGTAGAGACTGGAAGATCAGAAGTTCAAAATTATCCTCAAGTAAACAGGGATTTTAGGTATACATGGAATACATAATATCCTGTCTCAGAGAGAGAGAGAGAGAGAGAGAGAGAGAGAGAGAGAGAGAATCATTGAATCATTTATGTGTATAAGCTATAAAAGAAGACATTAGGAAAATTATATTATCACAAAGTACATCCTCTTCTTATGCAAAACATAGATGATCTCGATAGTTAAGGTATAATAATAAGTTTTGTTCTTATTGTGTCAAAATTTAGCTCAATTTTGTCCATGTACATCCTAAATTAATCTTTGAAGGCATTCAGGAAAATAAATTTTTTGATTTAGGTAACAAATCATAAGTGATACACAAAATCTCAAAGAAAGCAACACCATAATTTTAAAACTTAATGTAAAGCCTAATGTGGTGATGCATGCCTTAAATATTAGTTCTCAGAAGATAGAGGAAGGCGGCGGTTGGCACGTTTGCAGCCAGTCTTATCTAGAAAGAGAGTTTCAAGCCAGATAATGCTACAAAACAAGATTTCCAAAAAAAAAAAAAAAAAATTGATGCAAATGCTATTCTGAAAAGTGTAATACATGAACATATATTTTGAAAGATAATAAAATGGGCAGATGGGTGTAAAGATAAGAGACTACAGAAATTTGAGAGCTGAATGATAACCAACTGATACCAAATAGATACAAAATAAGTACATAAATTATAGATATATTAATAGACAAAAAGCAGATAGATGACAGGCATCAGATGGTGTAAAAGTTGAACTCTCTTGAATTATTCTGTTAAAGCGATTTACGAATACAGAGCTAACAATAGAATGTTAGCATACACACACACACACACACACATAAATATATATATATGAGAACTTTTGTTAATTCTATCTCTGTCCTCATCACAAAGATAATAAACTTTCTCTATCTAAATAACAAGAACTGAGAACAAAACATTTTTACGTTAATATGCAAATACACCAATTTTAGACCATAATTGACAGTCATTTGAAGCGTCATGATAACAGAAACATAGATACAAAATAACAGTGAGATATATTACTTATTCAACACTGTGCAATTTAATAAACTATTTAAGACACTACTATGAAATAAGGCATTGTTTAAATACATGGTAGACAGAAGCATGAGTCCTAGTACTAAGAGTTCAAATAAAAACATGTTAGAGGCAGAGGATTGTCTCAGCAGTTAGCATCAATTGTTCCAAAGGCTAAGAAAGCTAGGTTCCAAGCCCAGAATCTGCATGATAGCTAACAACCTTCTGTAACTCTAATTCTAGGAGATACTACACCTTCTTCTGACCTCTATGGGTAATAGGCTTTCACATGGTACACAAACGTACATTCAGGCAAACAACTGACACATAGAAAGCAAAATAAATAAACACAAAATAAAATAGGTTAATATGATTTTAAAAAATAAAACTTGAAAAGAAAGCCATAATGAAGTAAACACTAGAGATAAAAGTTACTTTTTCCAGTACCTGACATTGCTAGTGGGAACATAATTTTACAGAATTTAAGAACATAGAAAAAGACAGGGTGGGGTTGCTTGGATTGCTCAAATATTAAAAGTACAAGGTTCATGGAAATTTAGGGACATTAGCCACAGCTAAAATAAAAATTCCAAGCATCATATCAATATTTTGGTAGCATAGTTATATACATATTTAAGATGATTATCTGAGTATTAGCTTTAATAAATATATACAAGATAAAATAATAAACAATTTTTCAATTCTTAACATGTGGTTTAGGTATTCTAAAAATAACTATAAAATTTAACTTCAATACCAGAATATAAAGTCAATATTTGATTTCAGTGAAAAATTTGCATGATCCAGGTGCTTTAAATATTTGCTTCTTCTTCTCTTCTGTACATGATAAAGGTAGCTGAGTGCTTAATCAATACTTATAATTTAGAGTGATCAATTCTTTTCTTATTTTGAAAATAATAGTGCTAATTTCAAGAGAGAAACTTACAGATGTTTCAACTTATGTTTACATTATAAATTCAAAAGTTCAGAAAATTGTACAGAATGGAAACTTTCTAGCACATATATATCAATATTTCTTGCTACTAGAAGAGCCTTTACACATTTGATTTAATGAATATCAGAAATGCATGGTCTCATGACTTACAGAATCTGTTACTTTGTTCAATTATAAATACAAGCAAACATTTAATGCAATGTGTTTCTGAACCATAATGTTTTGTGAGTAATTGTTATTTAAATGTTTTCAGAATTATAAAAGAGTTTCTGTGATTTTCATTGCATTGCTATTCCATTTTTCTTTTATTCATCTCAATACTTAGTATATTAGAAAAGTCTTAGTTTCTGAGTAGGAGGCATAGTGAGAAGTGAACATACAAAAACGGAGAATTAAAGCAAAATGCAAATATTTTATATTATTTTGAGTATTTCTTGGTGACTCTCCAGGAAACACATCTTGTGGAAAAGAAATCAATATGGCCAAGGGACTACAATGATTTTTTTGGAATATTCCATTTTTCTTAGAGTCTTCACTAAAAAACTTGGCCATTATAACAAAATTGCATAAATAACTTTGATTTCTTACAAATGTCTTCTAAATACTCCACATTGCATCTGTTCACTAAAAGCCACCAGTGTTTGGCTGACACCTAAAAGCCAGACTTGTTGGATACTTTTAGCATATTGGCACTATTTTTATAGAGCAAATAGTTCTAAGAAAATTTGGTCCAGGACATTTGTTCAGCAGAATATTTGTGGATTTCAATCTTTCTCTAATTGGGCATTATTAGTTGATCTGTTTACTGGCTTCCCCCTTCTATATTGCCTTGTCTATTAAAGAGAATTGTCATGAAACATTGCTCTTCCTAAAAACCAGGAAATCGTATTGCTGCTTATTCTCTAAAGAGATTTACATATTAGGAATTAAAACAAATCTGTCCAGTTTGGAGTTCTGGTTATTAGCTGAACATAAGTCCTTTGTTCCTCTGTCCTACACCTAATCCATTGTAATATTACTTTCAAAATCTGTCCTCATATAACTAGTGTCTGAAGAAACTAGTTAAGATTATGCTAAGTGTGTTTAACCAAATCTTAAGATATTGAACAAAATAAAAATTAAGTATTTTTATTGCTGATCTTCACTAAAACTACAAATCATAAAATAGACTTTTTCAAGCATTTTCCATGCTTTGACACAGTTAAATAGCAATTATTTTTGCAACATATTTATACATGATTATAATTGAAGTAAAGAAGGAATTAAAGCAGATAATTATTTACAATAGTAGTTGGCCTTATCAAATTTTGTAAACCTTAGAGAGAATAGGTGAACCACATGAAATTTTGTCCTTTTCAGAAATTCTTACCAATGGCTTTCTCTAGTGCTTTGTCTCTGTCTTTCTCTGTCTCTGTCTGTCTGTCTGTCTGTCTCTTCTAGTACACACCTCTTTATTCCTTTGTCCACATAAACATTGACTATCCATAGGTTCATAGGTTGCCTCTGTGAAGATCCTTTAATATGTATCTAGAACTTCTTTTGAATATATATTATATATATTAATTAATATATATTATATATAATATGTAATTTATACATATATATTAATTAATATATATAATATATATTCAAAAGAAGTTCTAGATGTATGACTACAAGTGACATTTACAGTTGGGTTCTGGAAATTCTAGAATTACCTAAGCTCATAATGAATAAGGTTAGTGATAATGTTACAGTATAAATGAGAACACTAACATTAGGATACAGTGTGATAGCAGTACACACCAAAACTCACTGCAGGCTCTCTTAATGCATAATTTTATGTGTTAGGTTTCTGGTGACTATTTAATAGATTTTTTTTTGGTCCAGCTAGCAACTGTTGTAAAATTTGTAAATTTTTCTAAGTGTAATAGACAAAAAAAAAAAAAGGATGAAAACATCCTCCAAAGATTCAAACCTAATTCAAGCACTTGAAAAGTTTTATTTCTTCTAAGTCATCATTAAGCTTTCAAAGTTTCAGAACTGGCTTTGCTCAAAACCTAACCAGAAGCCCTGTTCTTTGAATAGTGGAGTTACAGTACAAATCTTATGTCCACATGATAATGTGTCTGCTGTTAAAATGGAGCATGGGAAGTAAGGGGATCCTAAAACTAGAATCAAAATTCTTGTGTGTCAATAAAGAGAGCAGAGGAAATTGAAATTGTTCTACAACTCTAGCAAGAACTTTACCCTTTGTTGAATAAATATGTTTCTTCTCTTCTTGTTTCACAAAAGACACCTACTTTTTCTGAATATTCATTCACAGTCTTGTATTGTCTAAATAAATATGAGCAATTCTTCAAATGTGAATTAGTAAATAGGGTTCAGATAACATTTTGAGGATGAAGGAGAAGCAAAACTAACAGAAAATTAGTTCAGACAATGCACAATGTCATATAATTCTACCAATCAGAGACTGAGAAATCATTGTTTTAGTTTTTTTGTTAAAAAGTGCTCTAAGAATATGTTTAGTGAGTTGGTCTATACAGTAACAAAAACAACAAAATGAAGTTCAAATTCTACAGTGTCCTTTGTAATTAAAAAGGAAGAGGTAAAATTGATTACAACAATTTGAGTATTAGGTTGGTCTTGCCACATAAAACCTACTTATTGATATGATCAGGGTGAATAAGAGCCTGCCAAAATGACTGTAAGTCACAGATGTGCGGGAATGACATCTGGACACTTTGCATGACTCGATTTTTCTTTTAGCACATGTACCAATATTATTATTCTTAAAAAAAAAAAACATAGAGAGTGCCCCACCTGGGGATCCATCCCATTTGCAGTCACCAAACCTAGACACTATTGTGGAAGTGAAGAAGAAGTACATGCTGACAGTAACCTGATAGAGCTGTCTCCTAAGAGGCTCTTCCAGAGCTGGACAAATACAGAGACAGATGCTTGTAGCCAACCATTGGACTGAGCATGGGGTCCCCAATGAAGGAGTTAGAGAAAGGACTGACAGAGCTGAAGAAGTCTTCCACCCCATAGGAAGAACAACAGTATTAACCAACCAGACCCCCCACAGAGCTCCCAGGGACTAAACCAGCAACCAAAGAGTACACATGGGGTGACCTACGTCTCCAACTGCATATGTAGCAGAGGATAGCCTTGTCTGATATATGCCCCAGTGTAGGGGAATGCCAGGGAAGGTACCTGGGAGTGGGTGGGTGGGTAGGAGAGCATTCTCACAGAAGCAGGGGGAGGGAGGATGGGATAGGGGGTTTCCAGAGGGGAAATAAAAAAAGGAGATAACATTTGAAATATAAATAAATAAAATACTCAATAAAAAATAAATATTTGAGCTTATTTTGACATAAGTTTAAATCTGCTTTAAGTAGACTAGTAAAATAAAGCAATATCTCTTTACAAGATTCCATTTAAATGTTAAACATTATTTGTAGGTCATATTGATTCAAAGTAGAAATAAATAAGTCAATAAAATAGAATATCAAACATTCTCTCTGAAAATAAAATATTTAAAATAAGGCCCCATGTAAGAATATACTAAACATGGAAATTGATTTTTCTGAAATGAATATGTATTATAGTGTAAGTTCCATAAGATTATTGAAAATAAACATCTGAAAGTTTTAGATACACAACTCACAAAATGGCATTTGTCATTTATAAGTACAGTAAATATATACACTATAATACACTAAATAGCTAAAATTAAAAAAAAGTCTAGATTAATTAATTATAATGGACAAATCCAGCAGAAAGACTCTACATTTGTAAATGTGTTAGATTATTTGCTTACTAGGTAACAGTTATGAGAGTCAGATGTCCTTGTTTGGGATGCTCTTACAGGATATTGAGAATATACCAAGAATCACATTTTATATGTATGATAAACCTGCAGGCAATGAACAAAGCCTAAAGCTTAGGCTAGTTTGTTTGACATAACAATTGTTTTATTGAAGTTTTTAGAAATATGAGGAAAAACAATCACTGTACCTACACATAACATGATTTTATTTTAGCCATAAATATGCAAGAAATTGGTTGGAACTGACAATATATTTTATTAAATAGCCCAGATTCAGAAAAAAACACCAAACATGCTTCTTCCTAATGTAGACACCCATTTCTATTTTTATATATTTTTTATAGAAGTAGAGCACAAGAAACAAGAAATCAATAGAATGAGATGGGAAAAGAAAACTTTATTTAAGGTGGTGGATGACCAGGAGGATAGGTGATATAAAAGTTGAAAAGGGAGAACCTGAATTAGAAGGCATAAAGAGGTTCTTGGACACGGAGGTGCGATTGTGTAAAATACTAAGTACATAAGAGTATTCCATAAGAAAACTTATTACTCATATGCAAGGGTGCAGTGTAAGGGCACATGACTTGAAAAACACTAAATCTCTATCAGTATTGGTAAGAACAACCTTTCTTGTACCTCACTTTAAGCATTGTATCAAAAGCCTGAAAAATAATATTATTGCAGCATCAGATGTTTATTCTTTAGGGAGAAATTCTCCATCATAAATAGGTTACATACACAAGACGCTCCACCACAAAAGTACAAGTGTTAGATATAGCAGCATGAACTGAAAGCTTCTAGAATTCTCTGAGAACAGACAGAACCTGAGGAAAATGCAGGATAAGGCATGTGTAATAAAGGCTTTCTTGGAGGGAGAACAGTTCTCTTCATATGCAGTTTATGCAGCACTTTAAAGTGAGACAAGAAAGTGTCATGTTCTAGAATCCATCCCCAGTTTAGCATTCAGGTTTTTGAAACAAATAACTAAGATTGGTAAAGTTATGAGTTCTCTAGTACACAAATTAAAAAAGAATATGGAGCTATCAAAATTTTCTTTCTTTTCTTTTCTTTTCTTTTTTTTATATTTTATTTACACTTCAAATGCCATCCCCTTTCCCCATTTCCCCTCCCTAGAGAAAACTCTTATCCCATGCCCCCTTTTCCTTTTTGATATTATACAATTTTTTTAAATGTCAGTCAAAGGCTTTATAAGTTTGGCAATGCTCAATCAGAAGTGTAACCCAATGTCCAACCTAGATATATAAACTGTCTTTGACTGGTGGAGACATGTGAACATCTGCCTCCATGCCCCCCCCTTCCATTGTAACGTTCTAAATGATTTTAAAAAATGTGACAAGGATCTCTACTCTAAGGATGTGGAAATGTTCAATGGTGATTAAGAAAACATACTCAGTTATTACACTGGTTACAGACTGCTTTCAGTACGTTAAAATTTACAAATCATAGTTGCTAGCAAATTTTATAGACACAGGAAACAAAGATTATTATAACCTTCCAAGATTGCCTTACAAATACCTATGCCTGGATTTACTGAACCTCTGAATGCTACAATGATAATAGCAACAACAACAAGAATAAGAATAAGAACAAGAACAACAACAGCAACAGCAGCAGCAGCAACAACAACGTCTTCTGAACTGCCCTTTCTGGTTGTGAAGAATGAAGGTAAAATGGTTGTCATCCTTAGCTACATTTCCTGATTATCATGGAAGTGATATGTTAAGTCAATGGTTTCATAAATTGTTTGAAATCTCAGGTATGAGGTTCTCGAGACTCTGGGTATCTAACACTTCAAAATCACAACATTTGATAAACTTCTCATTTCCATTAATAAATAAGAGAAGACAGCAAGCCATGAAACAGAGCAGATTGAGGATTAAAGAACTATTTGAATGTCATATATTTCATTGTACAACTTAGAGAGAAAACAATATGTTGTGATAAATTTAGCTATGAAAAAGTCTCGTGAATCAGAATTAGTGCAGCTACAAATAAGAATCATTATTAAAAAGTTAGAAAAGATATCTGGAATATGAGAGCTAGAGTTTACAATATTGTCATTAATAATGGAAAGTAAATGAACCTGCTGTGGTGACACTGACTTGAGTCCAAACACCCCAGTAGGTAAGGATGGAGAATCTATAAATTTTAGACCAACCTAGTCAATATACCAAGTTCTAGAACATTCAAAAATACATAGAAGAGCCTACCTCAAAGCAAACAAACAAAATATTAAGAAACTGGTAAATGTAAAATAGAAAAAATAATAAAACCAATCAACTCTTATATTACTATGAAAATACAACATAACCAACGCTACTTCTAATAGAATGTGGCTAATTTGGGCTTGTAGTTTCTGAGGAAATCCCATAACCTTAGTGTGGGAAGCAAGGCAAGATGCAGATAGGTGAAGAACTAGAGCAGTAACAGGAACTTTACATCTTATCTGAAAGTTGTGAGAAGGGAGTGGGGGTGGAGTATAAGGTTGTGGCATAGGTTTTGAAATCTCAGTGCCCCTGGATCACCTCTTTCAAAAAGGCCAAATGTTTTTACTCTACTCCAAACATCTCCACCTACTAGAGATAAAGCATTCAAATATGTGAATCACACAATGTTCACTTAATATCTATAGGGAAGTACTGTGTATTTAAAAGTTTTGACTATTAACCATAAGTATTTATATTAAAAGAATGTTTAGAAGTTAAGTTCTGTTAATATTCAATGTTTCTAGAAGGTTCAGAGTACTGGGAAAGCTGTACCAAAAATTAATTTTAAAGTTCAATTAAAAAGTGTAATACTATAAAGCATAAATGCACATTCTTTTCTATTAGATATTGTATTTATTTATATTTCAGATGTTATCCCCTTTCCCCATCCTCGCCTAGAAACCCCCTATCCCATTCCCCCTTCTCCTTTTTGCTTTTATACCATTTTAATTACATGCAAGTATTAAAGTCAGTTCTAGGTTGAGGAACTAGCAATACAGTAGATGCAAATAGTCAAAGAACAAGGAAGGCAATGAACAAAATTTCATGAACACTCCACTGATCACTGTTTCTAAGGGCTTATCAGGATGACCAAAATATTTGAGCCTACTTCCCTGTCCTAGCACAAAGTCATTAATTCAAATTTCATAAATATGTCAAAATTATTGTGATTTATTCTCTTGAGTTTATGAATATCTGATTCTACCAAAATATTGTCCATGAACGTTTTTAATTGTTGTATATTATCTCCTCACTGTGTTGTTATATTAATTTATGCTGTTGTTTTTTTCTTAAAATATAAATATACCAGCTTTTCTGTTCTATCTACTTAGATTTTGATATATATATATATATATATATATATATATATATATATATATATGTCATAGCTTGTCACATTACATCTGACTTTAACCTTACTTAAGAGACTCAAATGACTATTATCTACCAAGTGGAACAATAATATACCTCTGCAATCATGGAATAACATACTATAGAAGGGATTTTCAATATAAAGGCAACTTTCAAAATTTATTACAAAATATTTTTTTCGTGTTATTTGGATGTTTTCCTATCATTGTACAGATCACAATTTCAAGTACACTAAACCTATAGGCACTTTCAACAAATTGTACCTGCAATATGATCTAAGTGAGGACAGAAATACACTGGGGTAACAAGCTACTCCACTGATTGCTGCAGACCACTGTGAGTGGGAATGACATGAACTTGGAGATGGAAGCTAAGAATGAATAACCACAGCAAATGAGAAGGAAATACTTGCCTGAGTAACTGTGAGATTGTTCCTACACTACCCACTAATATTTCTATGAAGCTTCAATTTCTATTCTCCTGCTCTTTGGCCATGCCTCATGTCTCATTTCCTATCTGGAAACTCACTGTTATTTGTATTCACAAAACCTAAGGTGATTCACTTCTGTCACTGACCCCATCCATACCTCAAAAATACCTACATAATGGAATCTAGCCTTTAAATATTGAAAGAGATGTAACAGGGGACTATTTTAGAAATGAAAATAAAGTACTTGGAAAGATGGTTAACATTGATAACTTTTACATAAATATCTTACTCCTCTCAGGTAGTAGCAAAAACATAATGGGATTGTTCACATCTGTACTTCTGTACTCAGGACACTGTGCTCTGGTATATTGCAAATTCTATCCAGGTGAGTATATACACTGGTTATAAGTGTTTGTATATAGTGTCAAGATATGGAATGGCTTTTATGCAGCTATAAAGCACTTAATATCCAACAAAATAGGGTGAATAAATAAATTTAGCTATTCAGAGATCAAGAAAGTCAGTAAAATATTTTACAATTGTGAGAGACCTGTGATTTTGAAGAAAAATTACAGGCAAAAAAGTTCCCACTAGAATATTTTGAGATCTCATCAAGTTCCCAGGTATTTACAATATTCTGTTTATAACACTATGTTTGTTAAAACAATGTATCACCTAAACTATACAACTAGTATATATGATTAAATTGACCCCTTTGCACCTTTACAGACTATGTAATTTTATATAATTTAACAAATTTCCTAAATAGCATTACAAAACAGATACTATGTGATTTTAAAGACTATTTGTATAATAATCCTCTTATTTTTGCACTACTGAAATGTGTATAAATTCCTATTCAGTTTTGAGAATAATTTGGCAGAATATAACATTTTAAAATAAACCAGGTTTCAAACTCTCCAGTTCTACTGGTATTTGTAGTGAGATGTACAACAAAATAGATTCAATAATATTAACTGAAGCATTTGTAGTGTTTAACAGTTTCATGCTTGCATTTTGATGAAATCTATCCTCATGACCTCATCTCCAAATTCTATCTTACCTTTCATTGCCTGAGAGACCTTGAAGCAACACAATACATACATGTACTTATCCTGCAATGCACTCATGTACTCATCTCACAATACACATATTTAACCACCCCAGAAAGGGTATGCATAAGACATAAAAGGAAAAGCTGCAAGGGGGAATGAAGAACTGGAGATCCCAGATGCCAGGAAAATGAGAGGCTTCTAGACCCAACAGGGATGATTTTAGCATAGAATGGAAGATAGACCCTATAGAGACAACCTCCAGCAGATAGGCATGATCCCCGGTCATGAGATGGGGTCACAACCCCATCTCAGTTTTTAACCCAGAAATGGTCCTGTCCAAAGGAAGAACAGTGAGATAAATATGGAACAGAATCTGAAGGAAGGGCCATCTGATGACTGATCCATCTGGGATCCCTACTGTCTGCAGACACCAAATCCTATGATGTTGCCCTTGTCAAGAGGCACTTGCTGACAGGAACGTGGTGTGACTGTTCCTTGAGAGGTTCAGTATGTAACTGACCAATACAGTAGTGGATGCTTGGAGTCAACCATCAGACTGACGTCAAGGACCCTGGTTAGGTAGCTGACAGAAGGACTGGAGAAGCTGAGGAGAATTGCAACCCCACTGGAAGAACAACATCAGCTGTCCAGATCACCCAGTGCTCCCAGGGACTAGATGACCAACCGAGGAGTATACAGGGGGGATTCATAATGGCCTTTCTGACATCAGTGGCATGGGGGACTGTTGGTTCTGAAGAGGTTTGATACCCTAGCATGAAGGAAGGTTGGAGGGGTGAAGCAGAAGAGTATGGGTAAGTGGGGGATCAACCTCATAGAGGCAAAGTGGAGAGAGCAGAGAAAGGTTTTAGGATGTGGGGGCAGGCTTGTGGAGGGGTAACCTGGAAGTGGAACATCATTTCGTATGTAAACAAATAGAATAATAAATTAATAAGAAGTAAAGAAATAAAGAAATGAAAAAAGAAAGAAAGAAAGAACAAAAGAAAGAAAGAAAGAAAGAAAGAAAGAAAGAAAGAAAGAAAGAAAGAAAGTAATCAAAGTTCAACTGGGATGCCATTGAGCTTGCATGGGGGATTTTTTTTTCTTTTTTTCTTTTTTTTTTTTTTTTTGGTTTTTCTAGACAGGGTTTCTCTGTGTAGCCCTGGCTGTCCTGGAACTCACTCTGTAGACCAGGCTGGCCTCAAACTCAGAAATCTGCTTGCCTCTGCCTTCTAAGTGCTGGGATTAATTAATGGTGTGTGCCATCACTGCCCAGCTGCATGGGGATTTCTAACAGGTCACATTTTACTCCACAGCTCATGTGTTCTCTTCTTAAAACCTACAGTAGCCACTTGGAGTTTCCGGTTTGCAAACAGGTATAGGATGATCCACTTGAGGGTGATTAGCTTCACAGGGCCAACACAACAGGAGAAAACTGAAGCTATGGATTGCCAATCATGATTTATCTGGGCCTAGGATGTTTTGAGCTCCTTTCTCTACAAGCTGGGACTTTGTCTGACTTACTCTTTTTCAGGCCTTGGTTATTCTGACACATCCAATGTTGAGTTAATGTGTGTAATAGCTCCGTGACATCCAAAGAAAGTTTCATTGATCCCATTCCCACATCTGGTTCTTAACCTCTTTCTGTCCCATCTTCTACAATGCTTCTCCTTTAGGGTAGGCATTTTGATACAGATGTCCTATTTAACATTCACCACACAATCTCTGATGATTTAATTGACTGATTGTGGTCTCTGAATTAATTATCAACTCCTAGAAAAATGGAGTTTCTTTAATGAGGGTAGAGAGATGGACCTATCCATAAGAATAAAAATTAAAGAGTGTTTTAATATTATGTCTAATTAGCAGATTAATAGTTGTAACACCCTAGGGCCATTATTGAACCCACCCCTTTGGTTCTGGGCCCTGTTAGTGATACCAGGTATAATTTCTCATTTGTAAAATAGATTCTAAATCCCCATCTGAAAGCAGTTGCTCATTCCAATAATATTCCTCGTATTGTTGTACAAGGGTGCTTAATTTGGTTGCTCACTAATTATCATAGAACATTTAGAAAACATAATTTACTAGTGTTTACCTATAAAGTTAAATATATTAAACTTTTAAATTGAGTCAAATGAGCAAAGATGTCAGTTGAACATATTTTATAAAACATTTTATGCATGGCAGATGCAGATAGATAGAATTAGTAAACAGTAAAATAAACATGTAATACTTTAGTATGATGTGTAAGCTGTTAGTTAGATTTGTAGTCACATAAAATACACAGCTTAATGTAATAAAGGCACATTATCACTTTCAATGTAAATTTAAGTAAATATAACACATATAACTGAAGTACATACCTTGAAAAACAAATTTTAAAATATACTTTAAGGCAAAGTGATATGACATTAAGACATAGTGATACATTTCTTAAATGTAAATGGTCATTATATAAGCTGAAAATTTTAGTATTCAAAATCCTCTTATATAAGTAAAATAGTTTCATTTTATTAGAATTATGGATACTCATGAAATGTTTTTTAGGTATGCTGTTTACCTAGCTTCACTTATGAAACTTAAAAATCTGTCAAGTGGACCAAATTTTTTAACTAGGCCAGGCTTTAAAAAAAAACACGGATTTTATTTTTTTGCAACTTATTTAGCAAAGATTGGATTTGATACTGCATTTCCAATTCTTCTGGAAATATTTTGTTTCCTGCTTTTATTTATGCTACCTGTGTTCAAATGCATTTTGTCTTAGTGAAATGGAATCTCTTTGGAGAATCCCAAAGGAGAAATTTAAAGCTCAAAGACAATAATGAAAATGCCATTTTGATTTCAAAGTAATATATAACGTCTTTTTATTGTTATCAAGTCTAAAAGATTGACTTTGAGATTCAGATAGACCATGGAACCCAAGAAGCCCTAAAGTCCTGGTGCATTACTTTCATTGTGCTAAATGCCAAAGGAGATCAATGAGTTTTGTGATCTGAATGACCTCTCTGTAGTTTCTATGTTTGGGCAATTTGTTGTGACATTCACTATTATTTATTCTCTGTTTGCAGCAGACATTCCTTAGAGTATACCTGAGTCATGTGACAGCACTGTGTGATTACTTTGATTATATAACCAGGAAACTATTGAAAATAGTTATTTTGTTTAGAGTCAGAGTTATAATATATTAAAATACAGCTGGTTTCTTGTTATATAGTTTTTTGACAACCTTTTGTTTAATTTCTACTCTGATGAGATATTCCTTATTGGCATTACCTTTTAATAAACTTTTGGAAGCAGTCCTCCTTTTCTCAGATCTAGGAAAGTATTTGAGTATTGATTCAACAGACATTTACAGGGCTGTTATGATCTACCTGGCAGCAAGTGCTGGTTTCCATAAGTCTATGATTTAACAAAGTACACACATAAGTAAGTGTGATTTAGTGAGAACATAGTGAGCCATAGAATTAGACCATGGGTGTATTTCCATACAGCCTAACATACAGAAAATCAACAGTGATACGCAAGTTGTTAGTGAAAAACCTTATTCAAATAAGGCCATGGAGCATATATCCTAAAGACACATGGCAACTTAAAAACTGCTTTTCTGTATTTAAATAATGTATTTTGATTACCATGTACTGATTATATGCTAAAGAAGGAAATTGATATGAAGGTGGCAAGATGTCCTTAAAGCATCAAAGATAAAATGGAGGCAAGCATGATACTATGTGAATATCGAGTTGATAAGTGTTGACAGTCATGTGTTTAGTGAAGGCCTGATCTCTCTGCTGATTTGAGTAAGACTATACGGAACACTCTCATATATACTACTTTAGCCTTAAACTGGCAGACTTTTAAAGAATTTTGTGAATTAAGAAATATATCCTTCTTAGAGAAAGTGTGTCACTGAGGTGTGGGGTGTTCTCTGAGATTTTAAAAATACCAAGCAGGCCCAGTCTTGCACAATTTCTGTCTACTTCTTGTTGTTCAGATGTGATTCTCAGCTACTGTTCCAGCAACATGCCTTCCTACCTGGCTCCATGCTTCCTACCATAATGATCATGAAGTAACCCTCTGAAACTGTAAGCAGGCCCACAGGTGAATGTTTTTTTTTTCTATAAGCTGCCTTAGCCATGGTCTATCTTCACAGCAATAGGACAGCAAATAAGATAGTCCCACATGAATTCCATGAGGAGTTAAGAATGGAGTCTTAGAAAATAAGGTGTTTAGAACTTGATTGCTAACTGTACATTGAGAACACACACAAAATAGACTGTATGTGTTCAAGAAGACAGTATATGAGCACAGAGTGACGCTAAATACTCATTTGTATTGCCCATTCTCCTCTTGCACACATACAGCATAAGCTTATCCACATTGAAAACAACTTCATAAGAATGCAAATAAAACAACTACCTTTCTTAACAACTTACATAGTGATTTATTTTGAGTTCATTTTCTCCTTGATTACTGCTGTATAGCTTTGCTCAGTTTTATAGATTATCTTTTTATATACTTCTAACTTTTAACCCTAAAGCTACGATATTATAATCAGCCATACCATACCCATCATTCACACCAGAAATTTTACAACCCAGTACATACTATTATTCCACAAAGAAAACACATGTTTCTCACACTTTATTATGTAATACATTGTTCTTTGGCCCAAATGCCTTAGATTTTGAGGAAGCCCCACCCCTGTTCCAGAATCTGCTTAAGAGATACATGTGCATCGTGAATACCATGTGAAAACATTGTCTCTATTCAGGGTTTCATTTATTTTGAAATCAAGTTAATCTTCACTTCAAGTAGCTCTAGCTCAAAACTAGAAGGTTCATCATTTTCTACATATGTAATGCTTTTGAGTTAATTATATGCTGTGTCTTAACACAGACCTAACACTTAATATCTGTGACTACATGCATTCTATTCTTTACATAACCAAACTATTTATTTAATTATTTATGGTATTAATTGTATTTCAGACAATAGTCTATTCACTATGCAGTAATAGGTCTTAGAGAGGTAGGTGAGAACTCTGATTTTACTAAGCCTGCACTTCATTGATTGACATAAAATTTTAATTTGATAGCTTAATATTTAATTGTTAAATTACATATTTAATATATTCTAGATGTTAGTCATATTTTACACTCACCTATGCTACATGTCATCATATATGTGTGAAAAATATGAAACTACAATATTAAAAAATGCTCTATTTCCCTATCTCTGTTTTTCTTTCAGCCATTTTATACTGTCCATTCATCAGAGAAATTTTTCTATATGTTCTCTCATGGGCTCTATTTTTAAATATAAAAAAAGTTGGAATTGCATTTTCTTATCTATTGAAAATGTTATATAACTGATATGCAACTCAGTTACCAGTTGAAAAGAGTAATTGTTTAAATTTAAATGACTCAAAATAAAAATAAGATAAATATCCTTCATTAATCACATTGACCACATTTCCAGGCTTAATTTTTTTGTTGGTAGGGCAATGTGTTTTTATTAAATATGCCTATACCTTGAGAAGTTATGTTCTGTAGTCATGCTCATGTCTTAATTATTTTGCTATGCTTGATACATAGTTCAAACCTTAGTAATTAGAAAATATTTGAAAGTATTATAAAGATGTATCAGTTGGTTTTACAGACTTTCATACACTCTCATTATTTATACAACCCAAAAATTCTAATAATATTGAAAATACAGAATGCTTATATATTTAAAGAATATCATTAATCCTAGGATATTTTCATTTATAGTTTGGAAAACTGTACAGATATGCCCACACATTATTCATATATTTTTAAAAATGAGCTAAATTACATAACAGTTAACAGATCACATGAAAAAGAACATAGATGAATTCAGACTGTCTTATGTAATAGTTAATATTTTTCCTATATTTGGTTATTTCTCAAACATTGCCTTTCAAATATAACTTAATTAAAACAACAAAAAAAGAAAATGATAACATTCCTTTTCATCTGTAGCACAAACTTCCAAATGTACTTTAAAATTATATGATGTTATTGACATTTTAATGACCTAAATCTTAAATTTACATATGGCCAAATATGAGAAATGTACAGAATTTTCATTCACTTGTTTGGCTCAGTACAGTCCACTGTTTGAATTTAAAATATATGACTATCTAGTTCAATATTGGATCAAGAATTATGCTGATTATTTGATCTCATAGAAAATATACAGGCTGTATTCTTATCTAGAAACAATCCTGCTTAGAACATAGATACATACCGACACTTACTATATCCTTAATATAACATTATGTCTTTAATAGGAAGACATACATTAGAATCCTAAGAATTAATCATAGTATTTAATTTTTATATTACTATGATTATTTTTATTATATCCTTTTTTACTTATAGTGACATTTATGAGATAAGACCTTGTAAGAAATTCAAGGAGCATAAACACTAAGGTCTGTGAGTTTTGTTTGCTAATTAATCTCTAGAGTTGTAGTTCCTGATGCCGGCAACTTCACGGGTTTTTCGTTTCCCTGGATGGCTTATGGTAAATGCACTCACAGGTCTACTTACTGTGCCATTGCAGAATCTGAAGAATATATCACATTCTACCTTTGAGTAATACTTCTTTCAAATTCACTTCAGGGTAGAACAGTTTATGAACTCTCTCCAACAGCTCCATAGCTAGGAGCAAGTTAAGTCTGAAGAACAGACTAAAGAGATTTGTCTGAACAAGGGATACTGCCTTAGGAGGCTATGTCAGAAGTGATCTTACAGGCAAGAGCCCTGGGAAGTGAGAATAACCGGGAAAGCTAATCTCATGCAATAAAAAAGAGCCAAAATACGATGAAATATTGATGTTTTTTGTTTTCTAATCATCAGCCTCACTAATTTTAGACTATTTGAAAATCTGAATTTCTTATAAATTATTTTATTTTGCCTTTATGATATATTAATTAATAAAACAATTTAAGATTTTTCTAAGATACTTCTTTATTCACAAATATGATATCTAACATGCTTTAGAAACTTTGTAAAGAATGGCTTAATAAAAATTTCCAAAAATGTGGTTTCCTGTCTATATTCTCTCATTTGTACGATGCTATTTATCTATTTGATGCTGCGTTTTACTAGTGAGTAGAATGTGGTAGAGGCATATATCAACTCTGATGGTTTTTGCAATTATTTCACATTCTAATGCTTGACACAGCAGTAGTATACTTACTTTCACAGACACATTCAGTCACACACACACACACACACACACACACACACACACACACACACACACATGCACACACACGCAGACATGCCCTGGATTACAGTGTTATATCACTGGAATACAGACACTACCTTAATACCACCTTTAATTCCAAACAATGAAGGTAAAGTTAGTTTGTAGAAGGAAGCAGCCATGTTTGAAAGTGACGTCTAATTGAGGGGCAAAATGACAAATATGGGAAAGATAAGAGAGAATAAGACAGAGATAGGATACATTCAACTCTCATGAGAACAGACAGGAAGCAGAGGCTACTTAAGAGCAGTGAGAGGTGTGAATTATATTTCACAGTTGTACAGAGACAGGTTGAGCAAAAAACAAGCTAGACAAAGGTAAAGACAGATGGAACCAGAGAATGAGAAGGAGTCACAAGATTAGAACATATTGCCAAAGTTAGTATGAGGCAAAAAACATAGAAACAAAGAGAGGTTGGATTGAATCAATCAATGTAGATGATTAGATTTTATGAAGGATAGAACCTTTTAGTTCTAGAGATAGATAGAAGAGGAAAGGAAATTGTGTGGGCTCAGCCCAAGCCATGTATTGAATGCACAGCCTGGATATGGCTCTCATCTCATCCCCTCAACAGAGGAAATAAAAGAGACAATTATAAATATTATTAAAATATATTTAAATATATAAAAATTATTCCTGATTAACATGTGCTGTTCATCAATAAACAAACAGTTCTCAGTCCTTCTCAGGTCTCAAATTCTACTTGATATCATTGTCTATAAATCAAATTATTCCTTATTTCTAATTTCTGTTTAGCATAACCACATTGAATTAACTAACAGACTCATTGAGACGTGATGAATTCATCTGCATATTTACAATGCTTTAAGTTCTATATATTGCAAAGCTAAGATTTACCCTAATTGAAGAGAGGATTTCTCCCAAAACAACCAGAAATACTATGGTTATATGGTAAGAATACAAGTATTTTCTTTTTAGCTACAAGCTCTAGATTACTTCCCATATATTAGTAGACATCTTGTTTGTGTTTATGGATTTGGGTAATTTCTCATAAAAAATGAAAAGGGAAATGTTTTGTTTCCCTTTATGAAAGAGTTTGAGCATCACTTTCAAATGGAATGGTTTTTATTAACCATTTTATTCATTTATGTTTCAAATATTATTCCTGTTCCTGGTTACCCCTCCACCCATCTTATCTCTCCTCCCCATTCCCCTTTGCTCCTATAGGAAATGGGAAGCTTTTTAAAATTTCAATAGTGTTTTTCCTTTAACATGGGTAAAGCATATAACGTATTTCCATTCAAATCTGTGAATTATTCTCAATTATTAGAGTTCTTTGTGAGGTAATTTCATGTTTTAGTATCTTTTTAAGACTATGATGTAACTATAATATTCCTACATTCCCTTTCATCCCTTCAAAACATTCCATACAGCACTCCCCCCTATTACCCTTCAAATTTATGGCACCTTTTCCAATTGGTCGTGTGTGTGCATGTGTGTATGTGCACATGTATAGTGAATAAATTTATACACACATACACACACATACACACATACTGTTAAGATCATGAAATGGTATTACATATGTTTCCAGGACCAATTGTTGGACCCTGGACAACCAGTTGATGTGTTCTTCCCTAATAAAAATCACCTCTCTCATTCCCTGAGTTTTTCAGTTGCCTATAGTTTTTGTGTAGGGCTGGGACCTCTGGGGGCTTTTCTCCTTCCCCTTTGGCATGTCCGTTGGTATTACTTCTTCATTCAGCTCGCATTTGAGTCGTCATGTTGGTAAAACTTTATAGGTGTAGCATCTGGCATTATTAGGAGACACTATCTCACAGCAAACTTCCTGATCATCTGGCCTGTATAATTTTTTTTTTTTGCCTGCTCTTTGCCAGTGTTCCTGATTCACAGGTGCAGGGATGTTTTATAGAGGTAATCATGGGGACTGGGATCCACTGCTCTCCAGTTAGTTTGTGGTTTTCTGTAGTGGCCTCTGTCTGTTACAAAGTGATTCTGTGATGATGAATAAATAATCTGGTTTTTATTTTAAAATGTCAAATAATCTTTTCAACATTTTTCAGTGTATGGCTAAATAAATAACAACTTTACTCTATGTACAAATATTAATTTTAAAAGCCACTGCTCTTTTGTTGAATAAATACCTTTATTAATTCTTTGAATTTTTAATATGTGTTTTAATAGTAGGTATCCATAACTTCTACCCTGAACTCCTCCAAGAGCTACCCTGACTTTCCTGCCAAAAATTTGTGTCCACAGTTTTCCACATACAAAGTAGCTGAAATTTATTTATCCCCCTAAATGTAATTAACGATTCTTAAATGTAAAAAAAAAGGCATTTAGAGATCAGAGAATATATCTCAAGACCATAAGTCCAAAACGCCTCAGAAACTAACAGAAATTTGATGTACAAAACTCTCTCTCTCTCTCTCTCTCTCTCTCTCTCTCTCTCTCTCTCTCTCTCTCTC
>JANHMN010000001.1:250756079-250810922 GCA_030674055.1 Rhabdomys pumilio | reverse complement strand
CTCTCTCTCTCTCTCTCTCTCTCTCTCTCTCTCTCTCTCTCTCTCTCGATGCTTCTGAAAGTAACTCACATAGTCCTGTGGAGTGCTTTTCTTCCTCTTTCAATACTAAAGACTTCTGAGCACTTAGAAGAGTCAGAGTCAGAGAGAGAGAGAGAGAGAGAGAGGAATCTCAAATGAGTGCCCCAGTGGCTACAATAGAATTTGGGTGACAAATGGAAAACAAGTGATAACTTAGAAGTATTAGTGAGACAGTAATGTAACTGAAAGTTTTTCACTCACAATGCTGAAGGAGATTTGCATAATAGTGGTCTTCTTTAAACTACTCTCTAAATTGATAGCCTGAAGACACTTCCCTACTCCTCACTGATGAAGGAGTAGTCACCTCGACATAAACATCAGGGGCTGCACAGTCTTGAAGGCAACTTCCACATAAGGACTTAATTGAAGACTGCCTGAGAGCCTACAGATTGGTGATGTACACAATGCCAGCTAATAGGGAACTACCACGTGGTAGATAAGCTTGCTCAAGACCAATGGGACAGGGGGAGAAGTTATACAGGGTACTCCCTGAGAATTAATAAAGAACCTTGTAGCAGCTTGTTGCCGTGTTCTCACCTTCTCCAGGAATCTGAGTCATTCCCTGCTATCTCATCCCCAATCCTCAAGGGTGAGTATGGTTGGTAGGTGGGAGGTCCATGGCATAAAGCAACACTTACTATGATGGCACTGAATAGATTAGATCAATGTAATATATGGCAAAAATCTACAGCAAATTAAACCTTCCAATAATTACATAACATTGTCCTTGGCAGGCACAGGATCCACAGTGCTTTCCAGTATTCTGGAACTACTTGCTTTATAGAAAGAAAAACTGAAATGCTGAAGCTTGAAAACCTGTGGTAATGTGTTCTAGAATGAGGTTGATCCTCTAAGTCAGGAGCAGATACTAGATGCTATTTCCCTTACAACCTGGATATACAGGTGGGAATCAAGGATTAGAGAGATGACTGGCAATACTTAATGATTCCTTAAATATTTTTCTAGTAACAACAATATTGCATGTTAAGATGAGAGTTTTAAATTTTATTGTCCTGAAATTAACATTTAAAAAAAATTCCACCAGGATTGCTTTTTCACAATTAAAAGACATTATCATTCCACTCATTATGAGATTGTGTGTGTGTGTGTGTGTGTGTGTGTGTGTGTGTGTATTTTACTATATATTGCTGAACTGGAAGTTCAAATAGGCATGTTGCTTTCTGAGGCTTTTCAAGTCAGAGAAAAAGTTTTCTTTTACAGCTGGTGTGTTTGATTTTAACCACCAGGAGAAATGTGTTTCTCCTAGAAAGCTCAAGTATGTGAACACGTGTAGAACAAAGAAGACCCTATGGGGGTAACCATGTATAAGCAAGTATTTGTGTTTGATAATAGCCAGTGAAAATCTGTGAGAGTTCAGCTGCATCCTAGCTTCTCATCAGGAACTGTAGTTTGGATCATATTGCCGGTCCGAATCGAGAAATTCCAGAAAGCTTAGAGCAAAGCAAGTGAATCCACAACACAGAAAGTAAGAGTAGCATACAAACTGTGAAAATGTTACCAATATATCAAAAGCAGGTTATAATTTCTATTACAGTTGACAACAGTTTTGCAAATATTCACACACATATTATTTTTTCTCCTATATTACTTTCCAATCAGTTAATATTAAAAGCATCACATTTCTTATGTATATATCTTAGCATATTACATAGGATATAAAAGTAAAGAAAAATCATTCCCTAGATAATGTGTACCACGAATTTATACATAGGATGCAGATTGGAAGGGAAGAAGTCAATGCATCTTTGTTTGCAGATGATATGACAGTATACAAAAGTGACCCTAAGAATTACACCAGGAAACACCTACCTAGATACAAAATTATCTTACAAGAATAAGCGGCCCTTTTCTGTATAAATGTCAAAAGGATTTTGTAGTTAGAAAAAATCAGGGTGATAAAACCTTTCATGATAGTATTAAATAATGTAAAATATCACAGAGCAACTGTAACCAAACATTGTGTTACTTGTGTGATAAAAATTTCAGGTTTTAAAGAATTAAATAATGTATCAGAAGATGAAAAGACACCCATTTTCATGGATAGGGAAGATTAATGTAGTAAACATTATCCTACCAAATGCAATCTACAAATTTAATGTACTTATAGTAAAAATTGAAACACAGTTCTTGAAAGATCTTGAAAGGACAATTTTCACCTTCATATGAATATAGAAAATCCAGGGTATATCAAGCATTTTTTACTATAGTTTCTTTTTCAATGCTTTAATTAAAAATAAAATAAATAAACATGATTTTCAACCATGGGTGACAATTACTAAAACTTAATTTTCTTTAATAGCATTCCAATGCTAATGGTAATAAAACAGACACTTTATATTATGTTTTAATATAAAGGACTGACCATAGGTCTATACTCCACAAAATATGTAGACATATCCAAAATTTTTCATGTGTATGTTTGTCAGTTTTATCTTTATTTCAAATTCAATTTTCTTTTAATGAATTTGAGTCAATAAAATATAATCAACTTCTAAAATTAAGTACATCTGTGTTCACATAAGAGACAGACACATTTTAAAGCTTCTGAACGTATCTTTATATTATATTCTTAATGATTTTTACTTTTGTTTATATTTTATTAATTTAGTGGGAGAACATTTGTTTGCACAGCATGGGTGTGGCTGCAGGAAGGGGACTAGGGAGCCTCAGTTATCTCTCTGCATCCTGCATCGAGTGACTTGGGATCACAGACAGGTATCATGCTTGGAAACCGCATCATTGTTCCCCTGCAGTGATTCTGGACTCACTAGAGTCACCTGCAGAGACATCTTTCTGGACTCTGCATATGTTTTGGACACATTCACATTTAACTTATAAATACTTTTAAAATAATTATGTTTATGAAATGAGCTCTAGAGATTGTTTAACAAATTGATTGTAGAATTGTAGCTTCAAGTAGCATACATATCTGCACACATGTTTCAATATTTACGGGGAAAGTTCTTCAGTTTTATTTGTTTAATAATGTATAATGTATTATACATTTGTTTTGAAATGTATAATATGTCATACATAGTCAATATTAAAGGTATGTACACTTTACTAATCATCTAGGAAATGTAAACTAATACCTGAAGATAGTATGTCCTCTCTCTTGTTAAAAATGTATACCTTTTATACTAAAGACAAAAGACAATAAGTTACCCAGAAGGCATTGATGGAAATATAAATAATCACAGTCATTGCAGACAAGAGAAGAATATTCAAGAAAACAGCTTTCTGCCCCTTTAGAAAACAAAATTATTAGTGAAAAGGGTGTTTTTCTATGAGAGATTGTGACTTTAAGAAGAGTATAAAGCAGATATAAAACAGCTGTTTTGTATTATCTGAAATTTCAAACTTTTTTATCATAATATTGACTAAATATGAAAAAAACTGGTATCATGTTACCTGGTATCATGACTGAAATATTCATATGCTCACTGTTCTCATTTAATAGTACCTAACTTATCATTTAATAGAATATTTTAAAAAATTGTATAAAGGGTTTTAAAAAAAATGAATTAACTAGCAGGTCATCCAGCCTTTGTTGATTCAAAAAAGATCAAAGCCATACATAACTTGAGTAATTACTTTCTATGATTATTCTTCAAGAGACTCACCATCTTCATTTGATCTCAGACTAACAAACACACATACACACACACACACACACACACACACACACACACACACACACACTAATATCCTACAATGAGTGGAATGATAGCTTAATTTTAGTAAAACAAAGACCATTTTAAATTTATAAACTTTATTCTGTTAATAGTAAGTTACAAAATGTGTACCCTTTATCAGTTACTGTGATAAAATAATAAACTAGAGTATTAACCATACTCCGTGAAAATCCTTGAGATTTAGGATGTTTGAAGAAGTTGCAGAACTTCTTGATTATTAAGAAATGAAATCTAATTTGAGGCTATTCTCTGATATAATGCTTCTGACCACATATTTTTGCCTTGTGTGAATATCTTAGATTTAGCTTCTCTCTAGCAATATACCATAACCTTATTAGCATGGACATATTAATGTAAGTTCATCCACATCCATAAAAACTAAGTAGTTCATTCTTCAAAAGAATGCCAGATGTCTTAAAATTTTATAGCATAATCTACATTTCTTTCCTTAATCAGATTTACATTATGCTATTGAGGTAGTTATATTGGTCTATTTCCATAATGGGATTTAAAATTAATATAAATTGTCGAGATATAAACATGTATACAAAATTAAACAGAACTTCTTCTCTTGCTGAACCCCGAATCATGGACTGGAGCAGCCTGGGCCAGTGGGGCTCTAACAATTTATCCCTCAAGGCTTTTGTCAGTGTGGATTCCAACAGTGACAGAGGACACCCAAGCGTGGGGCAGAGTAGCTCGGGCCGCAACATTTTTGATGCCCAATGTGGGGCAGCTCTGGCCGCAACACCTACATATACAGCTGAAGTTATCATTGCACAATGTACCTTACTTAAATGGCTGTTAATTATTTCAAAATGGATATTAATTCTATTACTTATAGAAAAAAAAAAAACACCTGGTAGGGAAATAAAATGCCATTGAGAACATTCCCTTGTGCTGTGTCCTAAACCCTAATACAGGACATTACACATTAAGTTAATATCAGAATTATATTTTATTCTAGGATCTATGGTCTTTTCTATCACTTTTTTTTTCAAAATTTGTTCAATACTAGATATGAATTACATCTTATAACATAACCTTTTTTTAGTAAACTCCAGTGGTTTAAAATATATTTGACTCTTGAAACAAACACTTCCCTTAGCTTTGTATTAAAGTGTTTAAATTCCACACTCACACACCCTTTTTCTTTGCCAGTTTCTTTGGGTTTGTGGATTGTCCCATAGTTGTCCTGCACTTTATAGTTAGTGTCTACTTCTTAAGTGAGTATAAATAAAGCTGCCATGAACATAATTGAGCAAATTTCCCTGTGGTATCCTGGGAAATTTTGGCATATATGTCCAGGAGTAGTGTAGCTGGGTCTTGAAGTAGATCTACTTCAAGTTACTTGTTTATTGAGAAGAAATTAAATTTTCTGAGAAATATTCCAGAGTTGTTGAACCGTTAGAGTTCTGTTAGCTCTTGCCTTTTAGAATCTGTCTTAATTTCCAATGGCATTAGTACTCAGTAGGAAATAATTGCAGTATGTTGATATGATGAACTTATCAATGTAACCCTGTTTTAAGACAAAAAATAATAGAGCTCACATCTTTTGTATTTGATCAAAATCTTATTCAACATGTTTAAATTAATTTCTGTATGAATAAATTTTAGTAAAGATGTGTGTATATATATATATATATACATATATACATATATGTGTATATATATGCACATTTATATACACATATATATGTATGTATGTGTATACACACACATACATACATATATATATATATATATATATATATGACATAAAGAGATACAATTTTAAAAATCTGTAATATTTTAGAAGGATATGAAATATATTTTTGCCTCTTTAATATACATTTGAATTCATATAATTACAATTGTTTTTCTACCTTTATATAACATTTTTATAAATATTTCCTTGACAAACAGAATGTGATTTTATAGGAGATATATTTTACATTGAAATGATTTTTATTACAATTTCTACACAGAGGACAATAGTATTTTTGTGACATTGTTGTGCTTGCCTATTTTATAATGTAATATTATGCACCTCCTTATCTTTTGTCTTATACTTCTAATGTGAATAAAATTTTTAAAAATTCATTTATATCACACATTTAAAGACATTTGATGATATATAAATAGAATGGTATTTGTTCATTGAATTAATTTCTGCACACACATTCTACCTAAATATGTAATTAAAAGCTTTTTCACAGATAAATATTGTTACTTCAGGTTTTGATCTGGATACTGTTGTTTTACCATCCAATAAAATAAAACTTATTTTTCTGCAATGAATATTGTTTTTTAAATAAAATTAAGTTAAACATGAAATTCATTACTTTAAAACTTGTTAAAATTTCTCTTACTTTGTCTCACAGAGTGAAATCCAAGTGCTTGAAAGATGGCTTAGTCGTTAAGAGGTTTCACTGCTTCTCCAAAATACCAGAGTTCACTCTTCAGCATCATATCAACTGGCTTACAACTTAAATCAATCTTTCTCCAGGGGATCTGGCATCCTGTTCTTTCTACTGTTAGTATATTCATCCATGTAACATTGTATGTCATTAAGAGCATTTGCTGCTCTTGGGGCCTGTGTTCATCTCCAGGCAACAACAAAGTTCCTCTCAACAGCATGTAACCCGAGATTCAACCTCCTCTTCCGGCCTATGTAGATACTGGTCATTCACATGGTGCATAGACATATATGCAGGCAAGTACAAACTCAAACTCAATACACACACACACACACACACACACACACACACACACACACACGCACGCACAAACACACACTACCATTGAGAGTGTGGTTGTTCATGTCTTTAATAGCAGCACTCAGGAAGTAGAGGCAGAAAGATTTCTGTGAGTTCCAAGGCAGCCTGATCTACGTAGAGAGTTGCAGATCAGCTAAATTACATAGTATAGATGCCTTGACACAAATTACAAACAAGCAAATTGCAAAATTAAAAAAAAACAGAAATTACCCACATAATAGATAAAAGTATGATTTTAAATATTCTATATAACTTTTGCTGGTAATTTTATTGCTTGTATCTTTTTTTGCAATGAAAGTGATACTGTCTTCATAAAAAAAGTTTGAAAGGATTTTTCTTTCTATTTTATGTAATTTTAGTATTTAAATTTCACTTCTATGAATATGTGGCAAAATTATTCCCTGACTTTATTTGGAGATTGACTTTATTTAGTTAAAAAATATTTTATTACTGCTTCAATATGACTACTGGTTACAGATATGTTTAAATTATCTATTTTTGTCCAGGGCAGATTAAATAGGACCTATCCACATAGAATTTTACATATTTCTCTCAGATCTTCTTATTTAATGTAAGATTTGTTTTAAAATTTTGAGAATGTTTATTCTTACTATAATTAGTAGTGATAAATGATAAGTTAAAATCATACCGTTACATAAATTTTCATGGCCTCCCATTCTTCAGAAGTCATTGGTCACTGGCATAGGAAGGTGAGGGGAAAAGAGGCACTGGCAGGGATTGGATAGCCATGAGTGTAATGGAATCACTTCTGGAATTAGCTTCAGTGAGACAGCTCAACTTTATTGGGGTGAACAAAAGCTTTATTGATATTGGAGAGTGGGAAGAGATTTCCAGTCTGGGTGTACATTGTTGGCGAGGACAGTGGAGCTAGGAATGTTTCATTTACATGAAGATCAATTCTAAAAAACTGCAGTGCAAATTATCTTAATTATTTTAGGAGAGAGGAAGTTGAGCCTATAATCTGACCATAGAATCCATGACTGTCTTCAGAGCTATGGGAGATGAGGCCCTGTGCCGGAACATGTAGGCTAAGAGCAGGGAGAGAGCGTTCCTAACTCTTGTCAGACTCAGGGTGAGATTTTCCTAGTTTGGGACACATCTCAATCTGACTATTATTCCAGGCCAGCTCTCCAGTTGCCACTACCCACAAATTTGTAATTAATATTTGTAACAAACATTTTAAAATTTTGTTGACAGATGTTTTGTACAATGTATAATTATTACCTGTTTGTATAATGAGACAAAACTCAACATCAATTTCAGTCATGGACTTCGTTATTTATGTGATGAGGGAGTATGACATTAATAGAAGATAGAAAAAGATGCATTATTGGTTCAAGATTGCTCAGTTCTTTTATTTCCTCAAGGGTTACATTTCCTGAGGATGTAGCTATCTGTCTTCTAAATTATTTTTTATTGGTGTGTCATCTGGCACCTCTATTAGGTTTTCATTCCATTTTTCAAAAGTAATTAATATAATACTTGAGGAAGATGATTTATTACCTACCAATTACACCCATTGATGCTGACAATTTCAACTTAAGTTCTGATGTTTGTAGCTATGGAGTTCTCAGAGTTATTTGGCTTCTTGGACAATATATCATAGCTAAAATGAATATATTTTTTCATCCTATTTGATAAAAAATGAGGCAATGTTATAATTAGTCAAAAAAGAAAGCAGAGTCAAGATAGGCTTGATCAATTCACCATAAAACTACCACCTTAAAAGTTTAAAGGAGTGAAAATGAGTAAGATGCTACCCATGCAAGGTGACATTCCACAAGGGAATTTGTAAATGGAGTCTCTAAATACTTGATACTGGCTTTCTTAGGGAAACATGTTTTAAATGAATGTATTAGACTTAGGAAATTGCATATTTTAAAACTTGTGGATGTTAATACTTCCAGAAATGTAGTCCCCTTTCTGAGGTCATTGCAATATTTTAAGAACATGAGCTGCTGTATCACTGTGTGCAAGCCTTTCTCAAGAGGACCTTTGACATGCTGTTAGTGTATTTGGAATTTATTCCTTCAGTAATGTGATATTATGTTCTGAGGCAGCCCTGATCCCTGACTCGAGGATGATATGTCTGTATCTTGGCAACATGTATTATTAAAATATCTTAGAGGACAGTACTGGTCAGAGGATATCTCCCTATCTAATAGAATAAGTAAATGCCCCAATCCACCTTTAACTTGCACAGAGAATTTGCCCAAATAGCTTAGAGTTCTTAAACTGAGATGAAATATCTTCTCAATTTAATCATGCTGAGTGGAGAACAATCTTATTAATAGCTATATAAAATAGCTGCAGAACTGGATTGGAATAGAAACATATATACAGATATTTCTACACACACACACACACACACACACACACACACACATATATATATATATATATATATATACATATATATACTCATAGAATTGAAATTTAACTACTAAAATCATATAATTTATATGTAATTACATAGTTTATTTAAATATATGCACGTATACAATAAGCAAATAAATAAATGTAGTACAAACATAAGTATATATACATATATATCCATATATGTATGTATATGTAAGTTTCTCTCTCTCTATCTCTATCTCTATCTCTATCTCTATCTCTATCTCTATCTCTCTCTCTCTCTCTCTCTCTCTATCTATCTATCTCTATCTCTATCTCTATCTCTATCTCTATCTCTATCTCTATCTCTATCTCTATCTCTATCTCTATCTCTATCTATCTCTATCTCTCCTTACAGGGTTAGGTCCTGATCTTTTGTGGGATTTTTTTGTTTCTTTTAATGTTTTTCTCTCTATAATTTTTTGTTATTATCAAATATTGGTCTTAAACTGGATATATTCTCCGCTCTATAATTGTTAAATTAAACATTTGTATCATATAATAATTTGATTATTTTGCTAACAATATTTTCTAGTGATATATATTTTCTATTTGTATATAGAGTGCATGGGTAATATTTAAATACATGAAGATTTATAGTTTTCTATTTTAAAAAATGCATTTATAGATTAATTATCAAAAACAACCAAGAATAATTTCTGTATTAAATTTTAATGAAATAATTTTTTTTTCTTACTCTAACATCATCCTATTGCTTCAAATTGCCACTTTCAATTTTCTATGTGCTAGAAGTCAGTCAGGTTAGTGTAGTTTTCTATTATAGGGTTATCTCTTCACTTCTTTTTCTTCCAATTCTTTTTATGTATAGTTTTTAACTACATCTAAAATAAAAGTATATAAAACTTTAATACTCTTCTGTAAAGGAATTATTTCTCTTTGAAACATACATCACATTTATTTCTGTAGAGGTTAGTGGTTGCTAGAAAATGTTTTTATTGATTTTCTGGTTTATAACTCTGAGATCTGATTAGTTAAATTCTTCTAACTCACAGTGAGTGCTACACTCTCTGAGCTGGCTTTATAAGTGTGTATCAGATAGTGACAATGTTCAAGGTTTTAGAATTCTTCAGGAGAAAGAGGTACAGATTCACTATATCAATAAACCAAAAAGAAGCTAGGAAATGGGTTTGTCCATAAATGTACCAAGGACACTGAAATATACCCCCAACTTAGATTGGAGTGTGCTCTTGTTTATGTGTGAGATATATAGCTGAGATGGAAAGAAAAAGAAAGAAAGATGTGATGCAGATTATTTTGGGGTTCTTATGTAGTAAAGAGTTAGTATCATTAGGCTGAAAGTGAGAAAGTAAGCTTTCCAAATAGAATTTGGAATTCAATACACAGGGAAACACATAGCAGGTGCAAATTGAGTGTAGAGAAAGGTAATCAATTTGAATGTAAAATATATGTTGAGGCTGAGATCTCACTGAGTTGATTGCTGTTTTATTTGAGTTTGACTCAAATTAACACTTCAGGGTTTTTTGCATTTTATTAAGTAATTTATTCATTTTACATCTCAGTATTAGTCCCCCATCCTTCTATTCACCTCACAGCTCCTCCCTCATTCTCCCTCCCCTCCTCCTATGAGAAGGGAGAGGTCTCCACTGGGTATCATCTCACCCTGGCACATCAATTCACTGCAGGACTAGCTGTATCCTCTCCCCTTGAGGAAAGACAAGATAGTCCAGTAAAGAACCACATTTAGGCTACAGATTCAGGGACAGCCCCTATGGTTGGGAAACCTGTGTGAAGACCCAGTTGCACATCTCCAACATATGTATGTGTGGAGAACAAAGGTCCAGCCCATGTATGCTCTTTGGTTGCTGATTTCACTTCTGGGAGCCCTCATGGATCCAGGTTAGGTAATTCTATTGGTCTTCCTGTGGAGTTTCTCTTCTCTTTGCTTTTCTCAATCTTTCCCTCAACCCTTTCACAAGACTTCCAGAGCTCCATCTAATGTTTGACTGTGTGTCTTTGCATCTGTTTTCATCATCTGCTGCACAGAGCCTCTCAAAAGACAGTTATGCTAGGATCCTGTCTGTGAACATAAGCGAGTATCAATGATAATGTCAAAGATTGGTTCTCGCCCATGGGATGGGTCTAAATTTGAGCTAGTCATTGGTTGGTCAATCCTGCCATCTCTGCTCCATCTTTGTCTGTGTACATCTTGTAGGCAGAACACATTTTAGGTCAAAGATTTTGTGGGATGGTGTCAATATTCTTCAACTGGAAGTCATACCTGACTACAGAAAGTTGCTACTTCAGCCTCAGTACTTGCCACTTCTAGGAGTCTCAGCTAGAGTCACCCCCATAGACTCCCTGGAATTTCTCTCCCTGAACTACTGTCTATGTGACTAAATTTTAATAGTTTTGTTTAAAACAATCAAAGTCAATGTGACATAGGTCTCAGTATTAGCTTATTCATCCTGCTACAAAACTCTATTATATTTAGAACTTATTTTCAATTCCCAATAAAAAAACTTATTTATGTAAGTTATCAACACACTTATATTTTCAGTTTTGCACTGAAGAAAGTATATAGGATACATTTTCAAATATATCAAATTTTTTTCCTTTTTTTTTTTAGTTGAGCAAAACCACATTACTTTATTATTCCTCAACAAATTTGGATTCAGTTAAATCAGAATTCATTATTTGATAATAATAAATACTTGATTCCTTTCAATGGGTATGTTTCAACTATGGAAATAGAAGATGAGATTAGTAGTTTCTGTCATATTATTAGTGATTGTAACATGACATTTTGAGAGAATATACATCAAATAAAATAATTAAAATAAAATTGAAATAAATTGTTCTATGTTATGATGGCTGCTGAACCTGTATCAGGAAGATCTGATTCTGTTTTCTGTGCAAGTTGGCACAGGATATGGCAGAGTATTTTCATGTGTACTGAAATCAAAAGACTAAGTGAAATGCAGCCAAATTACCAGTGGCAGAATAAGAGGTCTGGACAAAAGCATGTCTAGATTAGATTAGATCCAACAAACCTTGGACCCAAGCAGTGAGACAGCTTTTATATTTGTGGTAAAAGTAATTTTGAAGGACATGAGTAATAGAAAGAAAATGGAAGTGATGTAGTTTGAAGGTGAAATGGTAGAACAGATACAGATAAATTTGGTTTCATAATAACATGTAGTTGAAAACTTTTATCTATATCAATCAATTTCTCTTGATTCTTTAGAAAATTAGTTCAGCTTTTCCAATTTTTCACAACAAAAACAACTAAAGGTGTAATTGTCTATCTGCTTATTTATTTTCCTGCTAAATCATTATCTTTATTATGTGATTTTCCTTTCCTAGTGGTATGAGTATGTGTGTCTCCCCACACTCCTAGCCCTCTTTTTCTCTCCTTCTTTTCATGTTCTTTCTGTGTATGAACACTTTATCTAAATTGGTATGTGCAACCTAATTGATATTCCCAGATGGATAACTGTCTCTAGAAAATCGATACATTACTGAGACATAATAGCATATAAGCTTGAGTACATCAGATTCTTTTAATCTGAAATTTTTATTCAACATTTAAATAATAAATTGTGAAAAATTTTTGAGTGGGAGATATGGCCTTTAAGGAGGAAATGAGTAATTTCCTTAAAGAAACACAGGAAAATACAATCAAACCGATAAAGGAAGTGAATAAGACTGTTCAAGACATGAAAATAGAAATAGAAGCAATAAAGAAAACACACACTAAGATGATTCTGGAGATACAAAAAGCTAGGAGAGAATAGGAACTATGCACATAAGAATTGACAACGGAATTCAAGAAATGTAAAAAAGAATCTCAGGATTAGAAGTTAAAATAGAAGAAATTGATATCAGTAAAGGAAAATAATAAATCTAAAAAGTTTCTAACATTAAATATCCAGGAAGTTTGGAATACTATGAAAAGAACAAACCTCAGATTAATAAGAATAGAAGAAAATGAAAATTTACATATGAGTTCTCAATGAGGACTATAAAAGCCAGAAAGACCTTGAAGGTCCTCAGAGATTACAAATGTTAGCCCAGACTTTGATACCTAGGAAAACATGCAATCACCATAAATGGAGAGAACAAAATGTTCTATGACCAAACAAATATAAATAATATATTTCCACTAATCCATATCTACAGAGGATACTAGAAAAATGCAACACAAATAAGGTAACTGTACACAAGAGAACACAAGAAATAATTAATTTCACATCAGTAAAAGAAAAGAAATACAAAAACACACACACGTACAACTTACATCAAAAGAACAAAGATTAAAAATCACTGGTCATTAATATCTCTCAGCATAAACGACTCAATTCCTCGGTAAAAAGACAAAGGCTGACAGAGTGAATGAGCAAATAGAATTCACCATACTACTGCATGCAAGAAACACATCTCAAAAACAAAGATTGTGTAAACATTACCTCAGAATAAACTGCTGAAAAAAATACATATTTCTATGCATTGGTGTTTTGCCTGTGTATATGTCTGTGTGAAGGTATTACATGCACCCTCTTCATAAAAGTAAATTTGAAATATCATGAACTCATCTGTGTATATTAAAAAGAAATTAAATGGCAATAACTTAAATTTTAAATCTTTTGGTTTTATATGCTTGGTGTCACATCCAAACAGTTAATTATAAAAATGTATATTTTTACAGCTTTGTGGATAAAAAAACACAATTGAAAGTACCTTTTGATTTACTGGCTACACTCATTTACTTTGGTTTCTATGACACAGTACCACAAATTTCATGTCTACTAAGAAGACAGACATGTTATTCTACATTTCTGTAAACTATATCCCTGGACTGAGTATCACACAGTTTGGATAGGGCTGGGTTCTCTGAAATTCTGCATTAGGGTTTGGACTCAATTTCAGTGTTTGAAGCTGCTTCCTCTAAGTATCCCCACCTCTTACACAGTGTACATAATTTGTTCCAAATTTCTAAGTGGTCTAAATATTCTCTTTTTTCCCATTAATTTATTTATTTTCTTTATGTCTTGATCCATTCCCCCCACCCCTTCTTCTCAGAGAAGGGGAGCAGCACACAAAGTATCATTAGGACTAAATGCATTCTCTCTCACTAAGGCCAGAGAAGGCAGCACAGCTAGGAAAAAGGGATCTAAAAGCAGGCAACAGGACTCTCATATAGGGCCACTCCCATATCCTCCCACAACCTCCCCAGTCCCATGTTTTCAGCATATCCCATATATGTCTTCCCACCTATTTTCCCCCTCTCTCCCAGCTCTCTTACATCCCCAACCCTGCTCTCCCTTTATCTGATCTCTACACACCATTCCACAAAGATATAGTAACCAGAAACTGGAAATAACTCAGATGCCCCTCAACTGAAGAATGGATAAAGAGAATGAACAATTTTTACACAATGCTTTACTTCTGAGCTATTATTTTTCATTCATAGGGATATTTATTTATTTACACTCCAGCCATTGCCCCTACTTCCCATTCCTCCCACAGTTCCTGATCCCATTCAACCTCCTACTTGCCTCTGAGAGGGTGCTCTCCCCTCCCCTGCATTTTCCCTGAGGCCTCAAGTCCCTCAAGTATTAAGCTCATCTTCTCTTACAGAGGACAGAGCAGACACTATTCTATATACATGCCAGGAGGCCTCAGACAAGCCTGTCTATGCTGCCTGGTTAGTGACTCAGTTTCTGGGAGCTACTGGCATCCAGGTTAGTTTACATTGTGATCTTGCTATGGGGTCACCCTCCCCTTCAGGTTCTTCAATCCTTCCCCCAGTTCAACCACAGTCCCTGACTCAGTCCAGTGGTTAAGTGTAAGTATCTGTGTCTGTCTCAATCGGCTGCAGATAGGGCCTCTTAAAGGACAGCTATGCCAGACCACTGTCTGTAAGCACATCATAGCATCAACAATAGTGTTAGGCCTTTGTGTCCCCTATGATATGGATCCCAAGTTGAGATGGTCATTGGACCTCCTTTCTTTCAGTCTCTTATCTATTTTTGTCCATGCAATTTTTTAGACAGGAACAATTCTGGTTCACAAATTTTGACTGTAGATTAGTAACCCCATGATTCCACTTGAGCTACTTGAGTCTACTGGATGCTGATTCTTTGAGTGTCCTCTCCCTAATGTTGGGCATTTCCAGAGTTGTTGTTTCAGCTTACAATCCCACCTGCAATGGAATTTTTAGCTGTCTCCAGATCCTTGTCACCATCTTCTGTCACTTGAATTTTTGGTCTGAGCCATTCAGTTTGGTGTGAGGTTGAAACTCAGCGTCATTTTGATTTGCATTTATCTGATGAATAAGGACTTTGAACATTTTAAAACTAACTGCTTGCCCAGTCACTCGAGATGCTTCTGATGTGTGAATTCTCTGTTTAGCTCTGTAATCGATTTTTGAATTGAGTGATTTGGATTTTTAGAGGTTAACTTCTTGAGTATTTTATATATTTTGGATACTAGTCCTCTATCAGATGTAAGGTTTGTGAAGATTTTTATCTCAATCTGTAGGTTGTTGATTTGTCTTATTGATGGTGATTTTTGCCTTTCAGAAGCTTTTCAGTTTTATGAGGACCCATTTATTAATCTTAGAGCTTGAATCATTAGTGTTCTGTTAAGAAAATTTCCCCCTATGGTAATGAATTTGAGAATGTTTCACACTTTCTCTTCTATCATATTCAGTGTATCTTGTTTTGTTGGGGTCCTAGATCCACTTGGACTTGAGTTTTGTGCAAGGTGATAAATATAGATATATTTATTCTTCTACATACAGACCACAAGGTAGACCAGCACCACATGAAGAGCTTTCATTTTCATTTTCCAACTGTATGTTTTTGGCTTCTTTGTCAAAGACCAAGTGTCCACAGGTATATGGTTTTACTTCTAGGTCTTCAATATATGTTGTTGATCTGCATGTTTGTCTCTGTACCAATACCATGCTGTCATTTTAACTATTGCTCTGTTATAGTATAGCTTGAGGTCAGGGGTGATGATCCTGGCAGAAGATCTTTTACTTTTGAGAACTGTTTTGGCTATCCTGTTTTTTTGTTTCCCATAAGAAGTTGAGAATTGCTCTTTCCATATCTTTAAAGAATTGTGTTAGAATTTTAATGGGGATTGCATTAAATCTATGGATTTCTTTTGATAAGATGGCATTTTCACTATGTTAATCCTACCAACCCATAAAACATGGTGCATCTTTCCATCTTATAATGTGTTCTTAGATTTCTTAAAAATTTTGAAGTTCTTGTCACATAGATCTTTCACTTGCTGGGTTACAGTCACACTAAGATATTTTATATTATTTGTGACTATTGCAAAGGGTTTTTTTTCCTATTTTCTTTATCACCCTGTTTGTTATTTTTATAAAGAAAGGATACAGATTTGTTTGAGTTAATTTTATATCCTGCCACTTTGCTGAAGTTGTTTATCAGTTGTAGGAGGTCTCTGGTGGAATTTTAGGATTGGATTATGTATACCATCGTATCATGTGCAAATAGTGACAAATTGGCTTCTTCCTTTCCAGTAAGTATCCCTTTCATAGTTGGATGTCTAATATTTCCAGCTAGAACATCAATTAACATATTGAATAGACAGGGAGAGAGTGGGAAACCTTGTCTTGTTCCTGATTTTAGTGGGATTGTTCCTAGTTTTTCTCCATTTAATTTGATGTTGGCTCTCGGCTTACTATATATTGCTTTAATAATGTATAGGTATGTGCCATGAATTCCTGATCCCTGAAATAATTTTAAATTAAAGAGGTGTATATTTTTGAGGGCTTTTCAGCATGTAATGAGATAATCATGTGCCTCTTTTCCTTGCATTTGTTTGTATAGTGGATGAAGTTGGTGTATTTTTGTATATTGAACCCTCCATGCATTCCTGGGAAAAAGTCTACTTGATAGTGGTGAATGATGCTTTCAATGTGGTCTTGGATTTAGTTTGCAAGAATTTAATTGAGTATCTTTGCATAAATATTAAGAAATTAAAATGGCCTCAAGTTCTGTTTTTTTGTGGGTCTTTGTGTGGTTTAGGTATCAAAATAACTGTGTCTTCATAGAATTAATTAGACAGTGTTCCTTCTGTTTTTATTTTGTGGCTTGTTTGAGGAGTGTTGGTATTATGTGTATTGTTTCAGGAGTGTTGACATTAGCTCTTCTTTGAAGGTCTGGTAGAATTTTGCACTAAAACCATCTGGCCCTGAGATATTTATTTATTTATTTATTTATTTATTTATTTATTTATTTATTTATTTTATTTATTTTTTAATAATGTATCTGTTGAGGCTTGTTTTGTGACCAATTATATGGTCAAATTTAGAGAAGTTTCCATGAGGTATTGGGAAGAAATTATATTCTCTTGTTTGGGGTGAAATATTCTATAGATATTCATTAAATTCATTTGGTTCATAACCTCTATTAGTTTCAGTGTGTCTCTGTTTAGTTCCTGTTTCATTAACCAGTCCATTAGTTAGACTGGGTTGGTTGTTGACCTAGAAGTAAAACCATATACCTGTGGTTAGTTAGTGAGACTGGGTTGATTAAGATCCCACTCTTAATGTGTGAGGTTCAATGTGTCGTTTGAGCTTAATTAAAGCTTGTTTTACAAATGCGGGTACTCTTGCATTGGGGCACAGATGTTCAGAATTGAGCCTTCTTGGACAATTTTTCCTTCAACAAATATGAAAGTGTCTTTCCTCATCATGTTTGATAACTTTTGGTGGAAAGTCTATTTTATCAGTTATTAGAATGGCAACTACAATTTGTTTCTTGCGACCATTTGCTTGGAAAATTTTTTCTAGCCTTTTACTCTGAGATAGTGTCTGTCTTTGTTACTAAGGTTTGTTTTTTGTATACAGCAAAATGCTGGATCCTGCTTACATGGATCTAGTAGAAAGACTGTGTCCCTGGTTACTGTGGACAGGCAGACAGGATGTAAGATATGTGAGGGTCATGGGCCACTGATCGGTTCTGGGTGGAGAAGCAAACTGGAAGGAAGGTGGAGCTCAGGAAGGTGGATAAGTCCCAAATCAGCTGGACTCTGTGAGTGTCCCAGCAGGTACCAGTATTTGGGAGAGATTCTCTACTGTGTCCCTGGTTACTCTGGAACTCCTGGGAAGTACACTGGCTATATGATAGTGAAACAGACTTTATGCTCCTCACCTAATAAAATCAGAATATCATGAAATTTTCAGGCCCATGGATGAAACTAGAAAATATTATCCAATGTTAGATAAACCAGACCTAGAAAGACACACATGATATGTACCCATTCATAAGTAGATATTAGATGTAATAAATAGTACAGGATAAATATGCTACAATCCACAAGCCAAAGAAACTAACTAAGAAGAAAAGACCAAGGGAAGATGCTAGAATCTCATTCAGAAAGAGAAATAAAATAGACATCTGGGTGGGAGAGAGGTTGGGAAGAGAACAGAGGTAGGTATTTCTAGCTTTGCATTTATCTTATTTATCCTTAAACATATCTGTCTAGTCATACAGAAATCCTTCTCTACTTGCAGAATTTTTATTCTTATACCTTTCTAATGTTTCTCATATATATTCTTGCTATCATTTCTTTTTTCTCTTTTCTTCATCTTGTTCCTTGTTCTCCTCCTTTCTTCTTGTATTTTATTTTTGTTGCTTTCCTTTGCTTTTCTGCAAGGTATATTATTAGAGTAGGGCTATTATATTTTTTTTGTTTTTCTGTTTTGTTTTGTTTTGCTTTTTTACCCTGTAGACAAAAATTAGAGAGCAGAGTGGCTGGTGGCACATTCGGGTTCATGTTGCAGAGTTTGAGTTCATTTGTAGAGGTTTCAGAGAAAAAGATGAGGATATTAAACGTGCCATGAGTGTCTGTAGAGTGATGTTGTAATGTACCCTGTCTCTGAGAACTGGACTGAAGGGATACGGAGGAACTCCATTTGCCTATACGAAAATCAGTTATGACCTTGAGGAGATAGATCATTAACACTTTCAGAATGTTGGACGATAACAACAGGAATTTTTCTTCTTAATATTTTTCAATAGTACAGATCAGACCTGTACCTTGAAAGTCCTGTGTATTTTAGGTAGTTCTTTGATGTTAATTAAATAGCACTTCTTTTAAATTTTAAAAAAAGAACCTCAAACTTATTCATTGCACTATTGAATAAAGAAAGGTGAATATTACAAAAAAAATCAACCTTTACAAACTAATTATAGGAGCTAGAGAGAAGACTTAGTGGATGAGTACACTTAAGTACACTTGTAGATCTGGTAGAGGACTGACCTTAGTTTTTATAACCCATATGAGATATCTCACAGCTACCTGTAAATCACAGGACAGGAAATTTGCTATATCCTCTGGTTCTGTGGGCACCTCGATGCCTGTTCCATACACAATAAATATATACAAACATGCACATTAATAAATTACAATGAATAGATTTATCTTATATTTGCATCCCTAAGATAATTAGTTAGAGCAAACAAAAGAAAAGCTGGGCTAGTATTTCCTTCAGAAACTATAATTTCATAACAAGCAGTATTTAAAACATGAAACAATGTTTATATATTTTTATTTACAAATTATTTATTCTAATTCAGTGGCATATGGACTTAGAAAAGAAATATTTAGCTTGCTCTCCTAATTAAAGCCTCCTTCCTAAACAAAAACACTACAAAGTTAATGGAACGTAGCATATGAGAGCTGAGAATCTGGAAACAACTTATTTCTTAGTTTTGGCTATTGATGATAACAAACAGTCAAATTTTTAATAATCTATAAAATTTCAGGTGCTTTCCGTGTGTGCGAGTGCGAGTGTGTGTGTGTGTGTGCGCGCGCGCTCGTGCTTCTCAAGTAGTTGTGCTTTTAATTGTTAGAATATGGAAACAACTGAGATCCAAAAGCAAGTATCTTAAGAGAGAAAATAAAAATTAGGTTCTGTTTGGATGACCTTGATTTAGACAACACATACTGATGCTTCTCCCAAATTCGGTACTTGAAGTAACTAGAAACCCCAAGTTGCCCCAGGAAGAGGACACAAACAATGAGTATCATGGTTAAATTCCTTAGAAAAGTATGTAGAACAAAAGATATTTTGTTAGACAGCTTTTGAAACATTTACTTATAACTCTTATTTATCATTTTGCTAAGGATATTCATTTCACCATTTTTTTTTAAAAAAAATCAAAAATTTAAAGGCACTCTAGGAAAATGTGTACAACATCTTGCCTGTATAGCAAACTGGTGTTATATAACACAAACAAGTATTTTGTTGTGTTTTGCTTTGCCTTGTTTTAAATATACAGGAGGTAGTCTGTTTACACAATGTATTTCTAATACTAAAATAAAACTTTAAAGGTTTTCACATTCTGCAATTTAGCTCCAATTAAGAAGACATTTCAGAAAAACATACATGTTTGCAAACCAGAGAAAGTCACTTTGTTAAGATTGTGTTAATCTGGTGCCTTATTCTTCCATCTTTTCTTCAATAATCACTTAGCAGCTAAGTATGCAACTGTGTTAATGATCTGTTTACCTAAACGCTTTCTATAATTACGATTAGGTTTGGCATTTATTATATCATCTCAGAGGAGAAAGTTCCTTTAAGTTTTGTGATTTTACCTTTTATTTAATTTTCCAATAAGCTAGACTGCTCATGATATTTTAACTTTTTTCCCTTGGAACTAAAGTAAAGTTACCGCTATTCAGGAAACTTCTGCCTCTATGGATACACTATACACTTCAAGGAGCCTTAGAGGTGTGTAACAGTTGGAAGGCCAGCACTCAATATTTATCCTGAAGTTGCCATGGCTACTAATGCAGGCAAAATTTGCTGAACTAGTTCAAATTAGAGATAACCCGCAAAACACAAGGGGTCTCATTAATGGTTTCAAAAATTAACCACAGGGAAAATTAGTGGCTGGATGTGCTATCTTGATTTTCCTTTCTGTTGATCTCAATAAGATAAGTGAGACTATTTAGGAAAATATACATGTTTTTAGATATAATTTTGATAAGTGCCATTCTTACTATTAATGAGAAGGGTAAAAGAAAATTATTTCAGTTGATGTTATCATCTAAAACGTTAATGGATTTCACGTGGTTTCTATCCAGGTTTTTTCACATCATACTTATTTTTAGCTTATACAGTTTCAATTTTAATAATCTTATCAATTAACAAGAAATTTGTTATTGACACATGTATGTATTTCATATGACATTTTCTTACATAGACATAGATGGTTTTCTCATGTCCACATCTTCTTCATCTACTGTCATCTAAAATAACAAGTCTGATAATTTTATGCTGTTTGACTCATGTTTAACTTCTTTAACAATGGACCTGTAATATAAGATAAACATCAGCTGCAAATGTGTATTTGAGTGCATATGAATATGTATGCATATGAATGATATGCCCAACAGTCTTGTCAGGATAAAGGGGGATTGTTTCTATGGTTAACTTATCTTTATTCATGTCCTGATAACTAACAATTACTTCTCTTTGTTAAATGATACATTGCTACATTACCTGGATTTATTTTTTAAATTAATTGGTCTCGAAGAGTGTGGTTAGAGAAGTAAAATTGTCAATTTTATGAAAAAGGTTTTTATTAATTTAACCAGTAGCAATTTTCATTGGAAATTATTGAATAATGTATGCAACTCGTAGGTAGAAGAGGAGAAATAAATGATGTGATCTAAAAGCAAATAAGACACCTAAGAACCTTGACGCCTTTGACATTGGAATCCCAACTGTGATTCACTTGATTGAAACATTTGAAACTGGGTCATTCTGCTTTCCTTGTTTTCTTATGGAGTATACTGTGGATGAGACTGTGGCTTGAGAGTTATAGCTAGAGCTTTCTATGTATCATCATTTACTTAAACAGTACCTCAAATTCACCTATACATTTCATTCATTTTAACATACTAGTGGATTTTATATTTTCTTAAGGAGTAGAAATTGTGCTTATTTATTTGATTATGACTGCATTATGTTTATCATGTAAAATTACACAAACTTCATTTTCCTGGTAAACAATCCAGTTTCTAACAATGCTGTTTTGTAGTTTTCACTCTATACTTATGTCACTATCATTATCATTATTATTTAGAAGTTTTAGCTTACATTTAATAAGATTTTATTTTATTCTAAGTTTATAATCTGTTTCTTAATGAACACTAGTTTATGTAGTAGTCTCCTTTATCTATCATTATCTACTTGTTTTCATGTTGGGAATTATCACCTGCTTTCTGTTCAGATTCTTCAGCACAACTCAACTCCTCTTATCCATAAAATCCAAGAAACACTGTTTATTTTATGTTGAGCTCACATTCTACATCCTCATAGCAGCACTGAATATATGAATAATTGATCATTTATCAAAATAGCTTAGAAAACAGTTTTGGTGGAAAAAAGAAATTATATGTAGCCTGAGTTCATTTGATTAGCTAATGCCATTTTAAAAGCACTTTTACCTAATTCTAAATTGTTGATATTTTAACACTAGCCTCACTTATTCAGAGGCCTGGGGCATATTAATGGAATTTAGTACTCTAAATGCTGCCTCTGATATAAGTAGTATCTCTTGGATATCTTATTTTTTGGAAATAACTTCATAGTGTTCTTAAAATTATCTTTCTTAGTTTGGTACAAAATGTAGACCGTCTTTCAGTGATTGGTACTCAGTCAGTGTAGCTCTATACCAACAAACACACAAAGTAAACAGACACCTTACATCATTCATTGTCAGCGGTCATGAAAGTCATCACTGAAAATCCAGTATTTTTTTTATTCTTCCAGTAAATTGCTGAATAAACAAATATTTCTCTTCACCTTTCTGACACAATGTTGCCTCTTCTTTTAAGCACTGGACAAGCTGGCATTTATTGTTTTTACTCTTTGGCACAAAACAACATAATAACAAATGGGAATTAGCTTAAGTAATTGCTCATGAATAATCCTATAGGGGGCAATCATATTTGTTGTTTTGTTGTGCAGGCACTACTCAGATTGTATCACAAAGACATGCTTAGAACAAAGAATTGTCACTGTAGTGTCGGCCCTTCATTACAGAGATCATACTCAGAAGGAAACGGTTTCTGTCTTACAGCTTGAGTAGGTTGTAGTTTGAATGTAGTTTGTAGGATGAATAAAGATGTTCATTAAGGAACAGATTCCAAGGGTGGGGAGGTGGGAGTGGGGGTTAGGTGGGGGTACATCCCTCAAGAAGCAGTAGGAAGGGGATGGGATAGAGGATTCCTGGGTGGTGGGGGAAATGGGGTAAGAGGATACAATCTAATATGTAAATATAATATCCAGTAAAAGAAAACAGAAAGAGGGCTGCAGATGACATGGACATAAAGCTAGTAATCAGCATTATTCCATTTGTTTTCATGTTATGCCTACATCCAATTTCATGCTTTGGTTTTGTTCAATATACTTTGACCAAAGTACATAAGCAAATAAACACCTTTCTCACAAAAAAAATGCATGAAATGTAGTCTATAACTTATTATTTTTTGGTTTTTGTTTGAATTTTTATTAGGTATTTTCTTTATTTAAAATTCAAATGTTATTTCCTTTCCTGGTTTTCCCTCTGAAAACTTCCTATCCCAGCCCCCCTCTCCCTGCTTCTATGAGAGTGTTCCCACCCACCCACCCACTCCCACTTCCCCATCCTGGCATTTCTCTACACTGGGGCATCTAGCCTTCACAGGACAAAGAGCCTTGTATTAATATCACTAGAGTAATTGCAGAGTAAAAACTCTATAACACAGCAATATTAGCACCAAACTGTATGAAACTGTATAATTTACTATGAAAATGAAGTTTGTGTAATTTACATTGATAAACATTTTTACAAAAGCATAAGTATATTATTTCTTTTTACTATTACTCAAGGAGGTAGCACAAAGTTAATGTTTATGCAAGCAACAACATTTAGAATGTTCATTTTCATAGTACTAATAATTTATCATTGTTTGTTGGGCCCTGAGTCAAACACAAATTTGAGGATGAGTCTAAGAAAATTCATTATAAGAATTAATAGAAAAAAAGGTACAGGTCTAAATATTCCTCTTATTAATCTAAAAAATATAAAACAATGTCAACTAATTGATATTTTAAGCAATGAATTTCAAAAAAATTATTTCTAGAAGTCTAGAAAAGTAATAAATGATGATTAATTGTTTTAAAATATTTTGAAATTATTCACATTCATTTTAGTTTAAAAATGTTCATAGTAACTAGCTATTCAATAAATCTGGCTACATGTATAAATTGTATAAGGATAAATATGCTTATCAGTCATTTAAAATAGTGCTCATTTTATAGTACAATTATTGAAAATCATTTATTCCTGTTTTTTTGAAAATGTTATTTTCTATAGTCAGTTTACTCCACAGTTGCATACCAGATGTTCTTGACCTATCTAGCTCAATAATTAATCATGGTGTTCTCAGAAGTAAAATAGATAGAGAGCCTGAAATGTTATTGCTCCATCTGAATAAGCAGGGAAATTTCAAAGTAGAGGTCAAAGAAGACTAGCATAGAATAAAAGTATAATAATTTTCACACATCACTCTGTACTGTCTATGGAAATGGGAACTGTTGGGTTGGACATTTGAAATTCTCTTCGGATTGGGAGAGTACACAGCCAATACCACACTAGACTGAGTCAAGCTGTTAGATTTTCTTCTGAGATCACCAGCAAGACAGGAGTCGTTCCTACTGCTGATACAGTAGGAGGATGTTTAATCAGAATTATTTTTCAAAACAGAAAAATTTTAAAAGGAGAGGGACACTTAACAGTTGCTAATCTAAATTAATATATATGCTTTCTAAACACTCAAACCAACTTAAAAATTCAGTAAAAATGAACAAGTAAGCCCGTGGCTATATCATAGTTCTAGTATTTTTGCCAGTATTATAGTATTCAGGCCATAACTACCCCAATAATTACTTCTTGAAATTTCTCCCATTGGGTAATAAGTAAATTGTATTTATATTGATTTGCCAGTATAATTCTGTTAGCATTTGTGATCATGTCCAGCTCTGTTGATAACCAGACTCAAGAGAACTTACACTTATAACATATGGAGTTTGAATTTCTGAAATCTATGTAATGGTATACTATATAGAATCTTTCCCCGCCTTTCTCCAAACCTGGGAAAGTCATAAATCTCCTGCGTTCCTTGAAATTCAAATGTATGTCTATTTCCCTACTGGAAACCCCTCATTATTTGGTGATGCTTTGCTCCCTAATGAAACTATTTCCTCCCCCAAAACTGAAGGGTGTGTCTCTTTGGCTCTGGGTTCCACCATGTTTGCCTGTTGTTATGAGAACTTTAATCCTCTTGATATATTCATCCCTCTTAGCTTCCATTTTTATGAGTTAGGAACAGAAATAATGCCCATTTTCTTTCACATACATAAACTAAAAGAATGAGCAATAAAGAAAATAAAGACATTGCTATGAGCTAAGAAGGGAGATAGTAGTAGGAGAAAGGGGGTAAAAGGGTGGAAAATAATTTGACCAATGGACAAAACATATTACAGAAATCTTACCTTGTAACATATTAATTTTCACAATTATCATTTTTGTTTTTATGTTGTTGCTTTTTGTTTTGTTTTGTTTTGTTTGTTTGTTTTTGAGACAGGGTTTCTCTGTATAGCCTTGGCTGTCCTGGCACTCACTCTGTAGACCAGGCTGGCCTCAAACTCAGAAATCCACCGGCCTCTGCCTCCCAAGTACTGGGATTAAAGGCATGCACCACCACCGCCCGGTATGTTGTTGCTTTTAAGGCAATGGAATATTCTTATTGTCTTTGTCATGTGGACTGAAATTTAGTCATGAATAAAGTATTATGAAAATTGTATCAAAAATGAGAAAGAAAAACGATGAAAGTGTCTTGCCATCAGCCAAGTTATAAATCCTTGTTTTATTTTAAGAACTAATGCAGTATGGAAAAAAATAACTTCTTTCCTGTTCATACTGCTGTGCTTTCTCAAGCTCAGCTTGTTCAATTCTGATATGTACAACAGGATATATCTGCCAACATTTTGATTTGTCTTTCAACTTCCTTAATTCTCTGTTGTTGGCTTAATAATAACATAAACAGTAAAATAAAATTTAATTTTCAATTTTAGTCTATTTCCATAAGCTTTCCTGTTCCAAATTTATACACACTGCAGTTTTCCTTAATATACAGAAACATTACTCTGAGCTGTAATATATAGTAAGAAATATAAAATGAATATTATTGAAATATTTTAATACAGTTGACAATTTTACCAATGTTTCTTTTTTAATAACAAAAGATGGGCTAGGGTTATAGGAGCTTTAATAATGAATAAGCATGAGAATAAGGTAGTTCCTCATATTCCAGAGATTATTAAATTTTCAATGAAAAAAATATTCCTATTCACTGTATCCATATTTGGAAGGAATATAATTTGATGAATATATAAATGAATAAGCCATTTAAAAATATCACCTTTGTTTCTTTTCTTAATTTATTCTTTTAAAATTTCTGTTTGCCTGTCAGTCATTTTGAATGGACTGAAACTAAAACCATTAGAATCTTTTTTTAAAAATAGCAATTGAAATCCTTAATTAAGCTACCAGTGAGGTGACATCATTATTGGAAGTTATTCAGTGTGTGCACAGATGATTTATGTTATAGTGTAAAAGGTTTAAAATGCTCATTTATAAACTGAGTGCACTAGCTTCATTTTCTCCATTCAAACTCAATAGTTCAGAAACATTTAATTGCTGAGGATCTTTGAATGTGATTTATATCACTCAAAGTATTCAACTAACACATCAAAGTACTCAGAATTTTTAGATAGCAAGTAGCCCTACATATTTGCAATTCCATACTTTCCATTTAAATTGACTAATGATAAGTAGAGACAACTATTATTGACTATTGCATGTATCATGGAGCATATCTTAACTTACATAATCACACTGCTAATGTGTTTGACACTGTGATCTCTTGTCCATTTTCTTTTGTTTTCATACTTAACACAGCTTTTCTTTTTCATATTTATAATGATCAGCATGGATTATTTAAGTTGTGAATTTCTAACTTAAAAATGAAATGTTGATCAATATATGTGTTTATCACTGCTTTCAAAGAAATGAGGGCACTCACAATTACAGATCCTACCTAGTTGTCATTGACAAACACAACGGCCCAACATACAGAACCAAAAAACCAGGTGTTCAATTCCAACTAATATATCTACAACATATTTTCTGCACCTAAGACTAAAGGAATAGTGTAGAACAAAGGAAAATAAAATTGCAATACCCAGAGCACACAGAAAGTGCTTTGAGGTTGTGTCTCTTAGAAATGACATTTCCAGGCTTGGTGTCTGCAGATGGGATGGCACTATCACTGATGCCAAGAAACACTTGCTAACAGGAGCCTAGTATGGCTGCCGGTGAATGGCTCTGCCAGAGCTTGACAAATACAGATGCTGATGCTTGCAGCCAAACATTGGACTGAGAGCAAGGCCTCAAATGGAGAAGTTATGGCAAGGACTGAAAGAGCTGAAGGGGTTTACAACCCCATAGACAGAACAATATCAATCAACCAGACCTCCCAAAGCTCCCAGTGACTAAACGGCCAACCATAGAATACACATGGAGGAACCCATGCCTACAGCTGGATATGTAGTAGAGGATGGTCTTATTTGGCATCACTGGGATGGGAGACCCTTGTTCCTGTGGTCCCCAACTTAGGGAAATATTAGGGCAATGAGACAGAGGTAGAAGGTTAGGTGGTGGAGCAACCTCATAAATTCAGGAGATAGAGAGTTTGTGGAAGGGAATCTGGGAAGGGGGATAACATTTAAAATATAAATAGATAAAATAACCCCCCAAAATAACCAGAGAAATAATAATATTTCTAGGAGAAAAGTTAAGGAATGTACACTCATGGTATCTCCACAACATGGCTGTTGACATAGATACAAACAATGACAAAATTGACAGAAATGTCAGCACTCAAAAAACAATCAATCAAACAAACAAACAGAAAACCACAGACAACTAAGAGATAGAGAGTGAATATTTCCCATAGCTAAGCAGTAATTTCTTAATACCATGTAGTTAGGCTTGAAGTCGTATGTACAGAAACAACATTAAACATTTTACCAAGACACAGTACAGTACAGAACTCAGAAAGGTCAACAAGCAGAAGGGCCCAATGAGGACATCTCAGTCCCATTGGTAAGGGAGAAGAAAGCCATCACAAGTAGGGAGGGACCAAAAGATCTGGGAGGGAAAGTGGGCAGGGGTTTGGGGGAGAGGGGAACCTGATCTGGTATAGGTGAGGGAAAAGGACTAAAACCCTAAAGGCCAGCAAAAATAATGGAAATAGGCAATCTAGAGGTAGGACTTTGGCGGGACACTCCAGAATGCACCAGATTCCTGGGACATGAGAGACTCTTAGGACTCAAAGGGAGGGACCTTGGGTGAAATGTCTGATAGTAGGGAGAAGAAACTTATAGAGCCCATCTACAGTAGGAAGACAGAGCATAAAATGAGGAAGGGGTTGCCATCCAATACTCAAAACTGACCCATTATTGTTCCTGTTTAAAATAATTACAGGTATAAAAGTGGAGAGGAACATGAGTAAAAGAAGGTACAGCTACAGGCCCAAACTTAAGGGGAGGTCCCAAGTCGGAACACTATTACTGAGGCTATGGAGTGCTCTCAAAAGGGGCCCTATCATCACTGCCTTCCAGAAGACCCAACAATCAGCTTAAAGAGTCAGATGTAGATGTTTGTACCCAACCAATGGACAGAGACTGCTGACTCCTCTTATTGAATTAGGGAAGGGCTGAAAGAAGCTGAGGAGGAGGGTGACCCTGTAGGCAGAACTGCAGTCTCAATTAATCTGGACCACTGGAATCTCTCAAACACTGGGCAACCAAAAAGGCAGCACATACCAGCTGATATGAGGCCCACAACACACATACAGCAGAGGACTGCTGAGTCTGTGTTCAATCGAAGATGATGCACCTAACCTCCCCCTTTTTTTGAAAAATTTTTGATTGAATATTTTATATACTTACAATACAGATGTCTTCCCTGTTCTCCATTTCCCCTCCCTAGAATCCCCTATCCCATACCCCTTTATGCTTTTACATCATTTTGATTACATGCATGTATTAAGGTCAGTTCTAGCTTGAGGATCTAGCAATACAATAGATGCAAATAGTCAAAAAAACAATCAATACAATAAACACAAATAGTCAAAGAAAAAGCAAGGCATTAAACCCAATTAAGTGAACTTTCCAGTGATCACTGCTTCATTTTTTTTTTAAAAAAATGGATATTTTATTTATTTACAATACAGATGTCATCCCCATTTCCCCTCCCTAGAATGTCCTATCATATAGCCTCTCTTCCTTTATGTTTTCATATATTTTTGATTATATGCATGAATGCATTAAGATCAGTTCTAGGTTGAGGGTCTAGAAATACAATATCTATAGTCAAGGAACAAGCAATACAATAAACACAAATAATCAAAGAAAAAACAAGGCATTAAACCCAGTTACTTGAACTCTCCCATGATCACTGTTTCTGAAGCTTTATCACGATGACCAAAGTATCTGAGCCTACTTCCCTATCCTAGCCCAAAGTCATTTTCATGTCTGAAGCCTACTTCCTTGTTCTAGCCTAAAATTAGATTCCTGCCTGAAATTACTTCTTTGTTCTGGTCTAATGTCAGAATCCTGCTTGAAGTCTACTTCCTTGTCCTTGGCCCATGTCAGCTTCTTGCCAAGCAGTCTAAAAGGCTCTCCACCTCCCCCTTTTTTATTAGGTTAACAAGACTGAAGTTATCTTAGGTCATTCTTACAAGAATGCTTTCCTCACCCATCATGGGATATGCATTATCAAAGGGTAAGATTCTGCACAGAATCTTAGCAACCTCAGACATAAGTAATCACTGTTTCTAAGGGCTTTTCAAGATGAGCAAAGTATCTGAGCCTACTTTCCTGTTCCAGACCGAGTTCATTTTCATATCTGAAGTCTACTTTCTTGTTCTAGCCTAAAATTTAGATTCCTGTCTGAAGTTACTTCTTTGTTCTACCCTAATGTTTAGGTTCCTGCCTGAGATTACTTCTTTGTTCTAGTCTAAGATTTAGATTCCTACCTGAAATTACTTCTTCGTTCTAGCCTAATGTCAGATTTCTGCCTGAAGCCTACTTCCTTGTCTTTGATCAATGTCATATTATTGCCAAGCAGCCCATTTTTTGTCCTTGGCCCATGTCATATTCTTGTCAATCAGCCACAAAGGCTCTCTGCCTCTCCCCCTTTTTTGCTTCATTAACAAGACTGATGCTCTTTATACTATTCAAATTACTGGAAGGAAGGAGGTTCAGAATTAAAGGGTAAGAAGCCATCTTGAGTGTCATGCCAAATACCATTAGATTCACATTAATTCTACAATTTATACTGGTAGTCATTATAATTAGAACAAAGTTTAAAGACACTTGCAGTGTATTTCACATAATTCTAACACCTTTCTGGAAGTTTTAACAATTCATAGGGAGCTTATGAATTTCAAGAATGCTACTCTGCTGAGTTTTGATGCAGTAGATACTGCAAATAATATTACCCATGACCTGAGGCCATTATTTTTATTTTGGTCAAGATCTAAAATGGCATATATAGCTTGTTCATGCTAGCCCTTTTTGTCCTGTGAATACATTTATTCCTGCCCACCATGTTAAAGATCGACTTTAACATCAACATGTTAGCAGCCAAAGTACATGACTTGAACCTGAAAATGGACCCCCAGACAGAGTTATTAAATTAACAGGCTGGCAAGCCAAAGACGGGTAAAATTCTGCACAAAGCCTTATCAACCTAAGACATAAATACATTGCTTTTGATAAAGCATATTTCAAGACAGGTAAGGAAGGCATTCTATTCAGAACGACCTAAGACAGGTACATAACCCTTAATAGACTGGAGGTTCCAGGGTGTTTAGAGGTCAGGTACAATGGGAGAGGAGGGTAGGAACAACCTAGTCGAGACAGGGGGTGGATTGGAGGTATGGGTTGTGGAACAATCAGAGGTGGATGTGCTGTGCAGGGGGATAAAACCTGGAATGTAAAAATAAATAAAAAATAATAATAATAACAATAATAATAATAATAATAATAATAATAATAATAATAAAACCAAAACATGTTACCAAGGTTCTATATACACACTTACACACATATGTGTGCTAGCATTTGTAATAAATGTAATTCAGCAAAAAGAAGCTGTGAATTTGAAAGGTACTGGAGAGCATGAGATGTGTTAGAGGAAGAAAGGAAAGAGATAGAAATGGTATGTTTTTATTATTAAATTAAAAATTAATTATTTAAAAAGTTAATTATATCACAACAATAGAAGAAAAATCATAAGATAGTTACTTAAGTTATCTGATGCACTGAATATAACATGTAAACTCTGGATTTCATGAAAAAATATTAACATGCAATAAAGAAATGCCACACCAGTGTCAGAACATTGTTGAAAATCTTTTCAGAGTTTTTTACTGTATGTTAAAAAATTCCTTTGTTAAAAACATTTACACCTAAATTAGGACAAATTGGAATTTCAGCTAGATTTTTGTTGCTGTTAGGTTGTTTTTTGTTGTTGTTGTTTTGTTTTGTCAGAGAGTTTTGTGACTTGTATCTGAATGCTGCATTTGCTATTATTCCTAGATGTTACTATGATTTATGAGATACTCATGACACCTTATTCAACAGTGTGAATAGAAAACTTGTAAATTAAGCCTTTTAGAAAAACAAGGGGTGATACAGTCATTTAATGATTGTGCTGCCTATGCCTATGTAAATAAATGAATGTATAATCTTTGTAACTTTAAATAATGATAGAGCCAAGATAGTTAAACACAGATGATGGGAGAAGGAAGAAAGATCTAGAAAGAATGGTAGAATGTTGGTTCTGTGAAGGAGAAAATGAGAAAGCTTGAAACGAAAATGTCACAAACACTACATTATTGAATGCCACTATATATAAATTTAATTCAACTTATGAGTGTTATTAACACTCATAAGAAGAATGGCTTTAAACTCCAATTATCAACCCTTGTAATGCAATTATTTTCTTTTTTTTTAAGTTACATACTATAATTGATCATTTTTTCTTTGAAGAAATTCAACATCTGCCTTGAAACAAAGACTGAACATGAACTGGTGGAGAAGGCTATTAAATTTCAAAGTCCCTTTGAAATCATGTTGGATTAACCAATTTTGATGTCTCTTCTTTAAAGTATTTAACATTTCCTCATCATCCTCAAGTCTCCATTTTTTTTATCATAGTTTTTCTAACTTTTATTTATACCTTCAGATTTAGGATATCTTATATTTAATGAGATACTGAAACTTTATGCCATATTTAGCTTATAGTGAGTTCATATTAGTGTATATTTTTTGAAAAGGTAGAAAATATATGTATATATATATATATATATATATATATATATATATATATGTGTGTGTGTGTGTGTGTGTGTGTGTATGTGTGTGTGTGTGTGTATGTGTGTGTGTGTGTGTATGTTTTAACATATTGTTTGTATCTGTGCTATTGCTCTTTTTTATTTTTTATAACCTTACCTTATTCTTCTCTTAACTTCTGAAATTTTATTAATTAATAGTGTATTCCCCAGTCAATAATGAAGTATACATAAGTATTATAAGTATTGTAATATAAGTATTATAAGATAGAATAAGTATATAAAGACCTTCTCTAAAGTTTAATGGAAATAAAAATATTATAAAGATTTACATTTATAAATAAAAATTATATCTCCTGAAATATCACAATAACATTTATATTAGCTCTACTCTTAACATCATATTAAAAAGACAAAAATTTCATGTCCTGAAATTCCAGAGTGCAGGAATCTGATGTAGAAGGGTTAAAGATTGTCATATGTTCCAATTCAGCCAAGGGGATAAGGTTATTTTTTTTTCTTTAATGTTGGTTTGAAATGTACGTTGAGTTCATGTCTCAAAAAGAAAAATGGAAAAGGAAGCAAGGAATGTCGAAAGAAAATTGTAATAATGGTTTCTAATTTTGTATCAGGTATCATACTCTACCATCTGCATTTGGAATGTTGAGAAAACTCAAATAACTTGCTTGTGAAAGCTTTGGCCTATCTCACTTTCTCTGGGATACCTTTGTCTCAGTCTCCTCACATAAACATACTGATGAATTCACCTTCACTGAGTCCTCTAGTAATTCCCATACTGCCCTGGTCAACTAATTTCATTTGTACTTGGTAAACTTCCAGGACAATCAACTTTTCATTTCTTTGCTGCACTTTCATTTCTATGGGTGGATTCTTCATTTGATTATCTATAATCTTAAAGTCCCTTGATTTCATTAGTAGGACAGAGGAATGCTACATAAGGTTGACTCTCTTCATGAAAACTAAATAATAGGCACAAAGTGACTGCTATCTAATATTAAAATAGGATCTGTTTGTGTACTGATTATGATATATATATATCTCATATTTACATTGAAATTAAGTAGAGTGAAGAGCAGAGAGTGAAATTTTTCATCAGGCAGTTATCTAATTCTGGGTCCCTTTTGGGTAGTTTTATTGGTTGACTGAAGGCACCTAAATGAAGAGAATGGAAAGGTCACATGGCTTCAATTAAGACAAACTGAGAGATTGTGACACATTTTATTTGTTATATAATGGAATTGAAATACATGGAGCTGGAGATCTATAATAATGTAAAAAAATAACTAAAGTTTTAACTGTTCAAATGACAGCAGAAAATAACAGAAGATATATTAATGATGATATTTCTGAAAATTGAATAATAGAAATAATTTTTAAATGAGTTGTTTTCATCATTTAAGTAATTTTTAATTTTTATTTTATTTTTAATGGAAAATATGTATAAACTTGTTGTATATTCCATGATGTGTATGTGTGTGCATGCTTTTGAAATCACTTTAAATTTTCATTGTAATTTCTAAGTAAAGTACTGTGCTTGATAGCTTTTATTGACAACTTGTACAAACCTACAGATGCCTGGATAAAAGAGTCTCAACCTGAAAAAAAAATGTCTTGATTAATGATTGACATAAGAGTGCCCTACATATTTGGGCAGCATCAGCTGTAGGGATCAGTTACTGGGCTATATAAGAAATATAACGAAGAATAAGAAAGAGAACAAGCCAGCAAATAATATTTCTATATGGTTACTGCCTCGGTTCCTTCTTTGAACTTTCCCTTGAGTTCTTTCAGGGATGGACTGAGACCTGGAAGTGTAAGCTTCACCACCACTATTGCTCTTGGTCTCCCCCAGATCACAGCAACAGAAAGCAAACTACAATCTTATCCTTGTGATATGCATAATATTCATTGAGCCTGGCATTGTTTTTCTGTTCTTACTTTGAATTTGTTGTTAGTCATTTTGTTTCTTACTTTGATGAGTTTCAAGATGAAGTGGAATAATTGTCTTTCCATTTATCCTTTTTTTTCCATGTCACTAAGTTTCTTATTTGACAACATGAAATGTTAATATTTTTATAAAATACAATCTATTCAAGAATATTATACATTTGTAACTGATTGTAACTTGAAATCTATCATTCATGTCTTCATTTATATCATCTGGATGGACTTTAAAAATTTAAAGGCTATCATAAGGAGATATGTGGCATTAAAGATAATGAGACTTTAAAAATAGTAGAAAATTTAGCATTAATATGAAGAAATAAAAGTCATATCCACTGACCAATGCAAATTGATCCATTCTTACCTACTTGTACAAAGCTTGAGTCCAGGTGGATAAAGGACCTTCACATAAAACCAGATACACTGAAACTAATAGAAGAGACCGTGGGGAAGAACGTAGAATACTTGGACACAGGAGAAAATTTCCTGAACAGAACATCAATGGCTTATGCTCTAAGATCAAGAATTGACAAATGGGACCTCATAAAACTGCAAAGTTTCTGTAAGGCAAAGGAAACTGTCAATAGGACAAAATTGCAAACAACAGATTGAGAAAAGATCTTTACCACTCCCACATCCGATAGAGAGCTAATATCCAATATATACAAAGAACTCAAGAAATTAAATTCCAGACAAGCAAATAATCCTATTAAAAATGGGGTACAGAACTAATCAAAGAATTCTCAACTGAAGAAACTTGAATGACCAAAAACCACCTAAAGAAATGTTCAGCATCATTAGTAATCAGGGAAATGCAAATCATAATAATCCTGAGATTCCACCTCACATGAGTCAGAATGTCTAAGATCAAAAACTCAGGTGATAGTATATGTTGGAGAGGATGTGGAGAAAGAGGAACACTCCTCCATTGTTGGTGAAATTGCAAAACTTTCATAAAATGTAGATAACCATCACTACCTTACAAAATCAGCACTGATTATGATTCATTAGTAGTAGTATAAGAATGACTTTTACTGTATAAACTTGTACTCAGTTTGAAAATTTTTAATGAATATCTCATTTTCTACTAAGGATAAAAAGAAATATTGTGCTTTTATAGAATAATATGTAACCAATTAAAATTAAATTTAGAATTAAGATTAAACTTGATAGGGGAGAGACTTTGAAAATTATGCTATAGTAAAGATAACAAAAAAATGATCTTTTTCAGACTCTGGCTTGTATATATTCCGCTGTGCATAATATCACTAGTTGTGATGTCATACCTATTTTTAATGACATCTACAGCCTAATCTCTAGAATATATGAATTGTTTATTTTTTAATTTAATTTTTTCAATACATCTCAACTGCACTATTCCCTCTCCACTCCTCTCCTTCCTGATACCCCTGTCTCACTTCTTCACCAGATTTACTCCTCTTCAGTTTGTTTCCCTTGAGAAATAAGGTGACACCCTCCCTGGCATTATTCATTGAAAATAAAATAATAAGATACAATAAGACTAGGCACATACTCTCATATCAATACTGGTTGAAACAACAAATCAGGAAGAAAATTGTCTCAAAAGCAGACAAATGAATTAGAGACAACTGCACTCCCACAGTTAAGAGTCCCATAAAAACAGTAGTATAACAACCATAACATATACACAGAGGACCTAGTACAGACCCTTACAAGCTCTAATATTTGATAGAAGCAGATTTGTAGTCATTTTCAGATTATAAATTTTAAAATATGGGGATTATTCTGTGTTATCTGGGCTGACAACTTTTAATTATGTGAAGTTTTTAGAATAGAACATATATTTACAAAGTGGAGTAAAAGACAAAGTAAGACTACACAATAAATGACTGGAAATTGAGAGCATGTCAGAAAAGAAATAGTATGAAGGGGTTCAGTGAGATGCTGGGAATAAGTCTCGGGTCCATACTGGTTGCTCTGCAAGGGAATAGAAACATTAGTCCTACATGTTGTATATGTGCAAAGATGACATTCGGCTAGCAATATGAGAAGGTTTGGCAGGTTCTTCATCTCTAGAGCCTAGGAAAGAACCATGTTAGTGACACTGTAATTTTGACTTTGTGATATTTTAAGCATTGCACTTCTGATCTTCAGACAATGACATTAATGAATGAGTGCTGTTTTAAATCCACGGTAGTGTGATAATTTGTTAAACAGAAATAAAAAAGGAAGACACAGCATAACAATATATATTACTACATGTATTTAAATAATTATAGTTTATCTACAGTTTCTGCTACTGTAGAATTTATTAAAAATTAGAAATTTGAATTTATTCACTCTGAAGCTCTTTAAAAAGGTTTTGCAAATCTTGATTTGAGGGAACATCTACTTAAGTGTTTGTAATTTCAGAATGATGTGAAATAGGCTAATATTAAAATAACAGACCATCATTTATAAAGGAGACTTCACAGTCTATCACTTTTAAGTTTTTATATAACATTTTAGTTAAAATATTATATGCCTTTTAAGAATATTTTATTCAAAAATATTTACTGCCAAAGAAAATAAATGGACTCTAGAAAGTTATTTATTCTTGAACTGTATGATACAGTTTCAAGATCAAGACAGGAATGAGGTCTGATGTGGACTCTGGTGCTGAATTCTCAAATGGCATATGTCATGGAGACCAACATTTTCTGTAAAACTGCCAAGGCATTAATAAATAAAGAGCCATCAGGACCTGACTGGCCTCAAAAACTCTCAATTCTCATCATCATTGAAGTGATAACCATCTTAATTTTGGAAGAAATGCATTAAAATTAAAGCAAAACTGTCTCACAAGGTCAGAGTGCTCTAGACTTATCAATCTTCCTATTTACAATATTATTAGATTGTTTCTACCTTCTCCTATTGCACACAGTACTAGTCGCTGACTTATTTCATTAGTGGACATTTCAGTTATGTTCAAGGATGGCTAATTTCTCCTTCTAAAATAAATTCAGAAGTGAAGCAATTAAAATTTGACAAATGTGTATCTTTTTCCTTTATGGTATTAAAGGAGAAATTATTGTGTGGCTTATTTTCTGTTCAGAGGTTTGTTGAAATAGGAAATAATAAATTGATTTCTTGGTAGTAAAAAAAAAGTGAGGGTTGAAATTGGACCATGTTATAAAGAAGTTTAATTAGAGAGAGTTAATGTTCCAAGCAGGATCTATATGCTCTGTTTCTCATTTCCAGTCTTTGCAGAGATTCTAAATCTTTTGTGACTGTTAGCATAGATTTAGCCATCACTCTTTCTGAAAGTGATTTAAAATGTGTTCCTTATTTGACTTATTTATATAATAGTTAAACAAAGAAAGCCTGCAGACCTGTAGATAGCTACAAGTAAAATGGCTGAAAACATAAATAAAAAATAAACTTTATATTGTACATATCATTAGAATTCTATTATACATCTCCCATGAATCACCGGCATTTATTTTAGAAAGCAATTAAATACAAATACTTATATATTCAGATTCTTATGCTCATTTGTATTTAATGTGCCTTCTCTAAAAAAAAAAAAAAAAATGAATGGGTATATGAAATGTTGTGCTCCCAAGTAAGACTTAACATTATAAGGTCTTTAAAAACTTACTCAAGCAATGTGCCTTTAATTTTCTGTTGAGTAGTCAAATAAACAAAGGCAGATATAAAGAGAAAAATATCCCTTTTATTGAAAAGGATATGAGGATATATATTAAAATTTCTGAATTGAAATGAGCTTTTGTATGCTGTATGTGAATTTTATATAGTGTATATAGTCAGATTTTACATATGCAATGATAGGGAATTCAGTTGAAAAGTTATCATGACATTCTGCTAAAAATGAATGCACTTTTAAACAATGTCTTTCCCACTGCAGGTGAACTGCAGAACCTTTAAATGCATTAATTCCTTCATACTTCTATTACCTGATAATACTTCACTGAACAATGTGATAGACAAATGAAATATAAGTGAATTGAGCATTGGGTATGTTAACACTTGTCTAAAATATTTTTAAATTTTTTTATTTATTGAAAATATATTTACTTGTTACTCAATAACATATTGATCATAGGTTTTCTTTCTTCTACTGACAAAAAAATATAGTAAGATAACACAAAAATTATTATATATAAGTTGGACATGGTAACCCAACAGGAGAAAGGTGTTCCAAGAGCAGGCATTAGAGTCACAGTTAGGAATCCCATATATGGAAAAACAAAATCCCAGGAGAGTGAAAACAATTCTCACCAGTAAAAGAATTCCCAGGGAATTACCATTCCTGAACTCAAGCTATAATACAAAGAAATAGTGATTTAAAAAAACCACATTATTGGTGTAGAGATCAACAGGTCAATTAAAAGAATAGAATTGAAGACCAAGAAACAAATAGACATAGGTATCAAGACTTTATATTTGACGAAGAAGCCAAAACCAAACAGTGGAAAAAAAGAACACATCTTCAACAGATGATGCTTGCTTAACTGGTGATCTGCATGCAGAAAAATGGAAATTTATCTATATTTATCACAGTGCGCAAAGCTCAAGTCCAAGTGGATGAAGGGCCTCAATGTAAAACGAGATACACTGAAATTAATTGAAGAGAAAGAAAAAAGTAGCCTCAAATGCATCAACACAGTGGGAAATTTCCTGAACAGCACATAAATGGCTCAGGCTATAAGACTAACAATTGATAAATTCAACCTCATGAAACTAAAAAGCTTCTGTAAGGCAAAGGACACAGTCAATAATAGAAAACAGCAACCTGTAGATTGGGAGAAGGTCTTCACTAACCCTACATCTAATAGAGGGATAATATCTAAAATACACAAAAAACTCAAGAAGATATACTCCAAAAAGCCAAATAGTCCAATTAAAAAATGGGGTACAGAGCAAAACAAAGAATTCTCAACTGAGGAATTTCCAATGGCCAAGAAACACATAAAGAAATGTTGTACATCTTTAGTCATCAGGAAAATGAAAATCATAACAACCTTGAAATTCTACTTTACACAAATCAGAATGGCTAACATCAAAAACTCAAGCAACAGCATGTGTTGTCAAGGATATAGAGAAAGAGAAACACTCCTTCATTGATGCTGGGATTGCAACATCATGTATGTTGGCACAATCACTCTGAAAAATCAATATGGTTTTTTCTCAGACATCCCATGTATAGTCACCAAAGGTAGACACTGATGTGGATGCCAGGAAGTGCATGCTGACAGAAGCCTGATAGCCTGATATAGCTGTCTCCTTAGAGGTTTGACAGAGCCTATACACATAGGCAGAAGCTCACAGCTAACCCTTGAACTGATCATGGGGTTCTCAATGGAGGAGTTAGAGAGAAGAATGAAGAAGCTGAAGGGGTTTGCTGCCCCATGGGAGAGCAACAATACTAACCAACCAGAGCTCCCAGGGTCTAAACCACTAGCCTGAGAGCACATAGGGAGGGACCCATGGCTACAGCTGTATATGTAGCATAGGATGACCTTGTTGAGCATAGGTGGGAGAGGAGATCTTGGGACCTAAGAAGGGTGGATACCCCAGTGTGGGGAAATTCGAGGGTGGGAAAGTGAGTGTGTGTAGGTGGGTGGGGGCATATCCTCATAGAAGCAGCAGGAGGAGGGGGAAGGAGATAGAAGGTTTCTGGGTGGGTGGGTGAATAGGGAAAGGGTATGTAAAATGTAAACAGAATGTCCAAAAAATAAAAAATAAAAGAAGACCCAGCTATACCAATAATGAGCATATAGTCAAAAAATTCTCTACCATACCACAAAGATACAAGCTTCATGATGTTCATAATAGCTTTATTTGTAATAGCCAGAAGCTGGAAATAACCTAGATGTTACTAAGCTATAGAATTGATATAGAAAACGTAGTTCATTATACAATGGAGTTGTCAGCTATTAAAAATGAGGACATCATGAATTTTTCAGGCAAATGAATGGAATTAGAAAATTGCATTCTGATTGAGGTAAGCCAGAACCAAAATGACATGCATGGTATGTAGTCATTGATAAGTAGTTAATAGCCAAAAAGCACTAAATACCCATTATACAACTCACAGATTATACGAAGCTTAATAAGAAGAAAGGCTCAAATATGGATACTTTAATCCCACTTAGAAAGAGGAACAAAATAATCACAGGAAGGAGAAGGAAGGAGGGACCTGGGAGGGAGAAGGAGAAAAAAGGGGGACAAGATCAGGTATAGGAGGAGACAGGAGAAAATCCCAGAGCACCAGGAGAAAGAATGAAAATATGTAACAGCAGGGGTAGGGACAGAGGAACCTCTAGAATGTCCTAGACACAAAGGACTCAGTGGGAATGACCTGAGCCTAAAAGCCCAATATTGGGGAGATGAAACCTGGTGAGACTACCACCAGTATATAGACAGGGCCCCCAGTGAAGGCATGGGGCTACCTACATACCTTCAATTTTTTTGACCCAGAATTGTTCTTGTCCAAAGGAAATTCAGGGACAAAAATGAAACAGAGACTGAAAGAAAGGCCATCCCCTGACTGGCACAGCTTGAGATCCATCCCATGGGCAGGTACTAAATAAACACTACCACTATTACTGATGCCATGTTGTGCTAGCAGTCAAGAAGGAGCCATGCAGACAGCAAGGTTGTCTTTTGAGAGATTTTGCCAGCACCTGACTCAGACAGATTCAGATACTTACAGCCAACCATTGAGCTGAGGTCAAGGATTCATCCATCCATACTAACTCCTAGAATCATTTTGCTTCTTAGCACTTTTGAGAGGAAAATATATTGTTTAGGAGATCTATACCACAGTAAGCTACCTCACCATGTTTAAGTTCATCTTAGGCTGCACTGGACTACCCATTTAAAATAGAAGAAACAAACAGAAAATTGAACATAATTGTTGCAAGATGTAGGTGTTTGAGTGTATACTATAGTCACATGATAGTGGTGTGTGATGGAGAAAAGTTGATTTAGCAAGGTTAATCGCATTTGTGTAGGTGATATTTTACTATGATTTTACCATAAGAGGCAGAGGCGCTAACATTATTCAGACAAACAAACAAAAAAGCTGATATTTTAAAAGTACATTTACTTATTATCTGAAAGTTTCATATATGTATTTAATCCCTATGGGAAAAGTGGTTGTCATGGAATACTGAAGAATTAAGATCAATTTTTCAGAACCCACTAATTTAAAATTTGTATAGCTATTACAGTGAATATAAAGACTATAAGATGTTTTAGATGAATACCACCAAAGGAGAACATCTCTAAAATTATAAGACTGGTATGCTTATGTATGTAGTTGTCAAGAAAAAGGATTCTATCTTAGGCAGTACAGAAGACAAGAATCTCTCACATGACATATTGTTGTTGTTGTTTTCTTTTGTCTCAATGTGTGCACATGTAACGCGCGTGGTATCCCTGCCCGCAGGAACTCACACGAACACGTGGGGAATCCTTTCATGGTGATTTTATTCTTTTAACCTGAGTGGGGGAGACAGAAAGAGTAAGATAGAGGAAGAACAGAAATACAGAGAGGGTTACCCGCAAGAGAGAGAGCCGCATGGCGCGTCTCGTTTTTATAGCCCGTGGGCGTGGTCAATCATGGTTAGCTGTTCACTCAAATTCCCAGGTTCCTTTGCGATATACATGCGCAGTTCAATGGCGTGACGCCGGGAAGTAGGCGTGCCCTAAGACCCTGTGCCCACAGCGATTACGTTCGGCTAGGACTGCCCTCTACATCCGCCCCTTTTTGTTTATTGAATGACTGGATGGCGTCTGGTGCGACTCTGAATTATCTCTCTTGTAGAGGAAGGTAGAGGTCTAGTCCCTTGTGCAGAATATTGGGATATTGTAAAGAATTTCCACCCTGGTCGTTGAGTCCATGAGTGTACTTTTATCTACCCATCCCATTGCCTTTGACAGGGAGAGGATTTTGGCAATTCGACCTCTGTGCAACTAGACATGCCTTCAAGGAATCTATCTCTGAGGAACATCCTTTGTACATCACAGTGTACCTCTACCCAGAGATGTACAGAGCGCAGGCTTTTGTCTCACTGATCCAGTGCAATGGGTAGAACCCGTGGAGTGCAACAGCTGAGACCTCAAGCGCTAGTTACTTTGTAGCACAGACAGCCAGACCTTGGGGGAGGAACTTTGTTTTAAGGCAACAGGTACTTGGGCAATTATCGCCTAATTACACTTCTGTTGGGTTTTTTGAGTTTGCAGACCAACCAATAATGTTTTTACAGCCCAGGGTTATACTAAACAGGCCTGTTCTTCTCCACACTTCCCCTGATAAAAAAAAAAATCCCTTTTATCTTTATTAACAACAGGCCTATTCCCACCCAATTTTAAAAGGAGAGGGCTGAAGATCTCTCAGGTTTTCCTCGAACTCTGGGATCCAGTTGTGCAGTAAAACCTAGAAAAGGGGAATCTCCGTCTCAGCTCCGCCTGTCCCACCATCAGGAGTGACAGCAGGAGGTTCTTCATCTCTCTGGGCAGCAGGATCAGGCTGAGACTCCAAGATTCTTCGTGTTAAGCGTTCCGGCAGCCAAAATGGGTTGTCTTCCTCCTGTGGAAACACACAAACAGCTCCCCGGGACCGTATTAAGATAGGATCCGGGCCTTTCCATTGTCCAGTTAGAGCATCCTTCCACTTGACCATCTCTTTTGGTCTGTTAGGTTCTAAACAATGACGGTCAGCTGCCGTGTGGCCTTGGCTGTCCAGATTTAAAAAATTAAGGGTGAAAAGTATTATAGAAACGGTGACTCGTGGCACTGAGGGTAGAGCTTCCTCAACTCCCCCTTTTTGCTTTATAAAATAGGACTAAAGGTGTAATGAGTCCACTCTATAATACCTTGTGATCTTGTATTAACACAATTACAATTTTATAATAGGATGTTTTAAACTTTACTTGTAGATGTAGAAGGATGAATCCACATTAATGGTTTCTTTTGTCAAAGGGCTGTTATGGGCATATGAGTAGTAATAACACAAACATCCAACAATCTATCAGTTTATATAATTGATCTGTTGTTAACTAACAGTTTACTCTACTTTCAATAAAGCTATCTCTCGTTTATAGTCAATTGTCAAGGGGAATTAGGACTTGTATCTCTTGAAAAATATCAAACAGAGGGTTAAATCCTCCTATGGTAAGCTTAAGATGAGGTTTTAGCCAATTAATATCTCTTAACAGCCTTTAAAATTTATTATCCGTGAATTAAAATTAAAAGCAAACCATTTTTTTTTTTTTGTATGTACACTTGTAAGTCAGAAGATGACGCTAGACACCACCAGCAATGGTTGTGAGCCACCACGTGGTTGCTGGGAATTCGATCTTTATATTTTTATAAGTCTAGCCTTTAACGGCTGAGCCATCTCTCCAGCCCCAACTATCTATTTTTATTATAATTTTCTATGTCACAACCTGTTTAGGATATAACTGAGGTCTTAAATATTGAAAAGATATTGCCTTTGAATTCTTTTGGAGTAGCAATTACTCTAAGGTCTTTTAAAGCTCGTTATATTGGAGCAAAGGCTTGTAGAAAAACTCCTTTAGAGGAAACCGCTAATAAGGTATCACACAATGAATATACACTAAAAGATTTAAATTCTTAATTTTTAGTATCAAAGTAACAACAATATTTATATGTAAAGCAATTAACCATTCTTCAGGGCAACTATTTCTAATGATGTCACTTTATGGGCTCTTAAAAATTATGAATTTACCAAATGTAAACCTCTCACCTTTACCTGAAAAGTAAAGGAATAGTATAAAAACATCTTTAATATCTATAATAATTCTATATGTTTTTACTGGAATGGCAACTGGAGTAAGCAAGTTAGGCTGTAATGCCCCATTAATTTCATAAATCTTAAGTTTGAACTTTCTTTTGGATTAATTTGATAGCCAATCTTTTTTAGTTGAGTGAGAGTATCAGATAAAAGCCAATCTTGTCCTCTAAATATTGTTATATATATTGGAGGAGCTCAAACATCTCATTTTTAACAACTTTGGAAGAAGCGGATGTAAAAGGAATTGAAACAAACTGAACAATTTTTATTAGTAGGTACATTTATAACTCCTGGAGGGAAATAGGCATAATTTTAATGTCTCCAGTATTATCATAACTCTTTGCCCACAGACTGTTCTAAAAGTCTTTGGCTCTTAGATTTATCCCTCTTCTAGGGAGAAACAAACAAGGCAAAAGACGATTTCCGCACCCATTTCTCGGATCTGGTCGTGAAGACCCAGGACAAAAGAAAGGTTTAGCACCTGAGCTTTCGCAGAGCTCAGTCTGCATAGTCTTAATTCAAATGTAAATGTTCTTAGCCTCTGGCCTGTTTTCTGAGGCCTAGCCTTTTGTCGGCCGGAATTGCACTGTAAATTTTTCTTTTTTAACTTAGATTTAAACCTTAAAAGATATGCGTATCTTTTTTCTATAAACATGGGCAAATCAAAAAATCTCAAACTCATGATTGAACTACCAACTGTAGCCAATGGAATATTGGCAGTTTAACTATGATTTTATGTTTCTTCTCCCACATTAGAGCATAACCATAATTTTAAGAAACAAAGCCAATTTTTAAACTATCTATTTTCTCTAAAATTAGTCTCTAAAACTAACACCAAGAAGATTACCTATATGTTATAAAATCTTGTTGCCAATTCTTATATATGAATGCATGATAGTGCAGCTTTTAATATCTCACTAAAAAGACATTGTTCTTAAATTTTATCTTTACACACCTGGTTTCTGAATGACTCTAACACTGAGTTACCAATCTTAAGCCAACCTTTGTTGCCAAGGTTGTAAAAAATTTTTTAATCATACTCAATAACCTACAGGTTGAAAATCTATAACCAAGACATGAAGAATATATTTATACCTTAAAACTAATTAGAAACAAGAATGAAGGGACAACACTTCTATATATTTGGACCAAACAAAATTTCTCGCTTTTTCTAGTTGTAATTTTAAGAGAGGAGCACCTTGTTACAGCAATTCTTCTAAGACGAATTGTAGAGTGAAGAATTATGAAGACCATCTTACAAAATATATACAGGCTCACTAGCTCCAGGAAGGTGTAACTGAATGTAGGCTTTTGAGCCTTACTGCCCTATCCATTCCTCAAGCCTCAGGGAAGAGAATCCACCTATGGGTGGGGTAGGCCCAAAGCAGGAAGACACATTTCTGGCCACAAAGAAAAACGAAAGCATGTCCAGACAAGTCTTAACTAGCCATTCTGCCACCTCTGTAAGTCGCTTACACTAGAAATAACCAACTGTGTGCAACCGCGCCAAACCTTTTTGTCTTTCTCTACCCCTACTCAAAAATGCCCCCTGCCTCTGGGGTTCGGGTTCGAAATCCCCCGTCTCCTGCGTGGGACGGGTTTCAACCCAAGGCCCTTATTATTAAATTACCATATACAAATGCATCCTCTCAAACTCACGATTGAGTGTGCGTGGGTGAGCACCGGTCCAGACTGGAGGTAGGGTCCTTTAAAACCACTCTTAGCTTCCTTACTGAATCTAAGAACTTGTTGTTCCCTTTAAAAGCAGCTTATACCGACAATTAGCTGTTAGAAGGCTTTTTATTCAGCTCAGCTCAGCTCTAGCTACAGGTGTTAAACAAACTTATCAGCCGCTGCTCGGCATTTTAAAACTGTCTTTGAAAACCAAGTTAAACTCGAGCAAGGGTTGAATCAAGCAATTTAAACGATCTTTTGAACATTAAACATAGAACACCATAAGACATAGACCACCAATCATTCATACAATGAGACACGTGGACAGAGACACACACAGAGACACGTGGACATTGGCGCGCCAAAGACAAATATTACGGTGGATCTTTTCCGAAATGAGTAACAGCTGGTTTTAGCCTACAAGGGTCGAGATGAGCGAATGCATCTGGATACCATTTAATAATCTTTGTAGAGGATGTACCAAAAATCTTGTCTGCCGTTTTAAAGATCCTGCCTGCCTGCCGTTTTAAGAATCCTGCCTGCCTGCCGTTTTAAGAATCCTGCCTGCCTGCCGTTTTAAAAATCTTGCCTGCCTGCCTCCGCCTTCCAAGTGTTGGGATTAAAGGCATGTGCTACCTCCGCCCGGCGGCCTTCCTCTGAAAGGAAGGAATCTGAGCAGCTTGTCCGCGTAAGGCGGAAGAGTGCTGGGGATCGCAAGTTGGGAGGACGCGGCTGGCTGAGACGCCACGCAATTCCCACTTTCCAACTTCTCCCGTTCTCCATCTTGTAGCGCTCGCTGGTTATCTGCATGAATCTCACAAAACTCTCCCGGGGCTTGCTTTCCCCAAATTCTCGCTTCCGCCGACCGAGGGTCTGCGGAAGGGCCTGAACCTTTTCGCGCATTTCTATTCTCTTCTTGAGTGGCTAGCCTTTTCCTCAACTCTGTTTCTGACCGTCGGCCCGTTTCCACGATCTTTAAGTGGTTTTTTCCCTCCCATAGAGCTAAAAGGACTAGTATGGCCACTGCTACCACGGTGGCCAAGGCTATTGAAACTCCTGTCTCTTGGGGGAGGAGCTGGCTCAATTCCAGACCGAACATGTCTCTCAAGAGTTTACCTTATCACGCCACCACGATTCTGGATCCACTCGGAGTGCAGAGATCGCTCGCTCGGTGCGGTGATGTTATAATCCCGGGTTCCGTGCACCAGATGTAACGCGCGTGGTATCCCTGCCCGCAGGAACTCACACGAACACGTGGGGAATCCTTTCGTGGTGATTTTATTCTTTTAACCTGAGTGGGGGAGACAGAAAGAGTAAGATAGAGGAAGAACAGAAATACAGAGAGGGTTACCCGCAAGAGAGAGAGCCGCATGGCGCGTCTCGTTTTTATAGCCCGTGGGCGTGGTCAATCATGGTTAGCTGTTCACTCAAATTCCCAGGTTCCTTTGCGATATACATGCGCAGTTCAATGGCGTGACGCCGGGAAGTAGGCGTGCCCTAAGACCCTGTGCCCACAGCGATTACGTTCGGCTAGGACTGCCCTCTACATGCACATATGATAAATTGCAGTTTTATCTGTTTTGTAATTTCCTATGATTTTTTCCTTACTCTAAGTAAATGACAGTGTGCCTATAGAATGTAATTACAGGTATTTTCTATTGCATGTTTGCAAATTTTTGAGGTATATAATACCAGTATCCACTCATAGCTGTGTTAATAGAAGAGATTAAGGTGTTATATACTACTTTATATCAAGTTTTGTGAATATAATTGAGAAAATACATTTTTACAAATTTACTTTGCTTATGGAAATTAATTCAAGGTAAAAAATATAAAGATAATTATTTCTTAACTTCACAAAAAGTGAATCAGATATGATTTTATTTTATACCTGAAATACTTCCATCTAAAAATATTCATCCAATTCTACTTTAGAAAATGTAGGTGTTTGTTGGTCTAGCAATCCTGAACTACACACCAATTGCAAAATATCTATATAGGCTTGTGGATAATTATAGACTAATCTCATTGCTGTTTTGACATACTATTCCAGGCTACCATCTCTGTGAAAGCCAGGATCAATACCTACAGGAAGTAAAGTAAATCCTTAGTTTTACCTTTGACTTGTTGGAAGGATGAACCATATAAAAGCCATGTAGCATCTTTCCTCTGAAAATCAAGACAGGTGTGACAGAGTCTTGTTGGTATGCATAGGAGACAAAAAATTTACAAGTGAGTTACCTGGTAAAATAGTTAAGATGAGCTTGCCTTATTTTTCTCTGTATTCTTCTTGATCTACTCATTTTCGAACGTGTGGAATCAGATACTCATTGTTAACTTAAAGGTATGTCTAAACATGACAATACAAACAATGTTGACATTAAAAGTTCACAAGGAAAATCCATGCAATTAAGTTACTATATTATGTATAAATATACAATATTATATTGTACACCATACATTTATTATATATAGTATATAAGTAATTTACATAAATGTATGTAACTTTATGATATTTTGTTGAACCATAATAATAGCTCTTGTCAGCTTCATATGGTACTCTTGGTCTGTGGGTTACAACCTGGACAGGCATGTATTAAAGAAAAAGTCCCTGGTCTCTCTAAATGATTCACACGTTACAGATTCACCAAGATATTTAAGCATCCATCACATTATTCTGTATCACATCCTTGTTTTAAGTGTATGTGAGTGATCTGATATGCCATTTTAAAAAGGCTCATGCTGACCTTAAATGGGAACATTGAAGTCACTCAGATTGTGGTGTCCTTGGAGCCAAATCTCTCAGGAATAAAATGGTTTCTAAAATATAAACTTTAAATCTACAAAAGCGAGTTAATGGACCACCTTTCACAGTGCGTTCGAAATCTTTTAAAGAGGCAACAAGTTGAGGGCTGGTCTTCCTTGAGAACTGCAACAATAAGCAGACTTCAGGAATTTCAGACTATAACTGAAAAATCGGCATTACCAAGATTAACTCTGAGTAAAGGAGATCTAGCAACAAAGGACGTGCAGTTCCTATCTCCTCTGTCTAATAGAGCTCTGCTTAAAATTACTTTTTTATTATATTTCCATCAGACCAATAACAAAGCAATAGGGACTAGCTCACCGAATTGCATAAAACTATGTGTCTTGACAATTTGGAAGAATCGTCAATGTTTTGTGTATGTAGACCCCATTAGTTCCTACTTCTGAATCCATGTGCATTTATTTAAGCATCCATCACATTATTCTGTATATATTCTGTATATACATTATTCTGTATATATATTGTAAATATACAATATTCTGTATATTTCCCCCTGAGAATAAAATGATCATTTGTTGAAATATGAATTTGCAGTGCTCTCTCCATAACCTCAAATAGTTGAACAGATGTTTCCCATCTGGTGATGCCATTTGGAATGTTTTTGAACCTTGAGCCGAGGATCACTTCTAAAGAAAGTATGACACTGGAGGTGGAATTTGAGTTTTTACAAAGTAGCCTCACATTTTACTCTTTTTCTGCTTTCTGACTACACAGAGAAAACTCATGCCGTGGTAGTCTTCTTTCATTAACATAATGGTCTGTATCTTCTGTGTTATTCTCAGCCAAAATAAGTTCCTGTCTGCCTTAGGTTGGTATTCATCAGAAAATTATATTAAAGTAAGAAAACAGTAAATAGTACAGACATTTGTACCAAGATTTAAGCTGTTGGTGTGTTAAAACTGATCATATGACTTCATATTTGTTCTGTCAGGGGACTGTGGTGGATTTAGGGATAAATATTGTATACAAGAGCTCCATGGATTGTTATAGTGGAATCTTGGGAAAAAAGAATACACAGAGATATGCAGAGAGTGGTGGTCCAGCTCATAATGTTGCAGAGAGCAATAAAGTTTTATTGACAACTTGGGTGCTCACAATGACACTATATTTTGGTAAAGAATCTTGCAAATTTTGTCCATGTCTTAAGAATTTCCAAAAGATCAAATTAAAAAGTAAACAGATAATTATTTAATGGAAAAACATTCAAGACAGCAAAACATGGGACTGAGACAGCCTGTTATTGATTATGGTTATACAGGGCACATTGATAAAGAGTAAAAGAGAAACAAAAAATTGCTGTTCAGAGAGAAAAAGTGAAGTAGAAAGTATAAGGCAATTGATCAGCTTTAAAAACAGATTGTGACTTTTAAAGAAATTAATACCATTAAAGAAAAGCCTTAGACTTGGTACTGAAACAATTAGAAATGTTCACTAAGGGTAAAAATTCACACAGGTAAAGCTCACACTTTGAAATGGGAGAAACCACAGGACTTTTTTTTGGAAAGCTACTGTTAGAGAATATTTTCCCCAGGTTCATCACATTTAACTGCTTCAACTATTCCAAGGCAACCAGGCTCCATCCTCAACTGATTGCAGAACTTGAAAGCATAATCCAAGCAATACCAGTCTTGTAAGCAAGAAAGATTAAAGATTAACATTGCCAGTATCAGAATGTGAAGCACTCACTTCAGTAGTGACACTAAGACTTTAGTGATGTCAGAGCCACAAAACCAATAAACCAATACTAGCAAGAACTTCTCATAAGGAGTGTAGTCAGAGAGAGAGAGAGAGAGAGAGAGAGAAGAGAAGAGAGGGAGGGAGGAAGGGATGGAGGGAGGGATGAGAGAGTGGTGTATTGTAGGCAGCAAATCTGGAGAAGAATTGGGCTTGAAGCTACAGGATTTGGTGTTCTGTCTTGTCTTTCTTAATTTAACAAGCCTCACCATTCTGAAGCTATACTTTCTCTACCATGATGGACCTCTTATGGGACTGTAATCCTAAGTAAATCCTTTGATTCCATATGCTGATTTTTGTCATGGCATGCTATTACAGCAGCAGAAATGAATATATTATATTACACTTATCCATCTTGAAGTAGAGGTAACCCTGATCTCATAGTCATGGCAACGGGACAAGCAGAACAGGACAGCATCACTTAGGTAACAGTACTAGGTTATTATCACACCCCGATAGAACTGAAGGTGGAGCAGGAGGAGAGTCAGAAGATCCTCAGTTAGATTTTGTGCTAAAGTTTGTCTTGGCTACCTCCAGCTTCAAGTACTATTGGGAGATTCTAGAGTATAAAGAAGGGCAAGGGTAACAGGTCATGGGGCTCTGTGGTGAGGCTTCAGTTTTGACAAAGACATCATTCCAAAGGAAACTTTGTTGTTATGCATAATTTTGTAGATCACTTTTGTTTCTCTAAACAAACCCTCACATGTACTTTATAAGTAAAACTAAGAAATTCACTGGATTTCCAATTTTGTCATATATGGAAATGTTACTTTATTATGTGAGTAGTGCCCCATCAGAGGAGAGACACATCATGAGCCCACATGCAAAATCAAGCAACAGCCTTGTATTTTTGGAGATACTGTGTACTATTATTTTATTGTTGCTGTAGCAAAATGCCTAACGAGAACTTCTAAGGAAATTTGGTGTGTTAAAAAAAACATTAAATTTTGTTTTTCCTTCCCTGTCCTATTCCCAGAATGTGGACCCTGAGGCTAATTATTTATTATTCAATGTCTAGGTCATAAACACATTCTCTGACTAGCTCAGAACTGATTTGACCCATTCAAACTTTTCTATGTCTACCAAGTGTTTAGTTACCTCTCTTCAGTACAGGCACTCTTCTCGCTCTTAGCATCTCCCTGAGTTCATCTACCTGCAGGTTTATGCCAGTCTATACAGTCCATCTCTCAAATAGTCTCTTTAATCTCTTATTATTTTTCAGAATCCTCTCTCCCTGCCAGTGCCAGTGTACCACCTTCTACTTACTAATTTAGCTTGTTGGCTTTTTTTTAAATTGATGGATAATGCTCATAAGAGAATCTCTTCAAAATGGTGTTTTGAATTCGAGTCATCCCATAGGCTAGTATGTTTGAATAGTTGGTCCTTAAAAGGAATTCTGACATAGTTGAAGGAAGTCTGTTACCTATGTTAGACCCAATTTCTTTTCTCCTTTCTTCTCTCTCTCTCTCTCTCTCTCTCTCTCTCTCTCTCTCTCTCTCTCTCTGTTTCCTCCTCCTTTTTCTTCTCCTCTTACATATTTTCCCTGATATTTTTCTTTTCTTCCTTTTCTTTCTTTTTTCTTTTCTTTTCTGGTTTTCATTCTCTCTTTTCTTTCTTTTCTTTTCTCTTTTTTCTGTCTTTTCTTTGACTTTCTTTTCTTTCTGTCCTTTTTTCTTTAAGTCTTTCATTTTTCTTCTTTCTTTTCTATTCTCTTCCTTGTTCTTTCTCTGTCACTCTCGATGACTCTCTCCCTCCATTCCTTCCTTTCTTGCTTCCCTTTCCTGCTTCTCTGTCCCTCCAGCTTGCTGTTAAGATTTAAGCCCCTGGCTACTGCCACAGAGCCATTTTCCCCACCATAATGAGTACTGTAATCAGGTGTCATATTCACACATTTTCTTTTATAATTTGCCTTGACCATTGTGTGTCACCACCACAATTGAAAAGAATCTAAGAGAGGAAAGAAAAGTTTAGTTTTGTTTATGGTTCTAGGAATACACAGCCAATCATGACTGTAAGGCATGGTGGTTAGAACAATATTTTGTGTAGTCAAAGTGCAACTGTGGTAACAATGCAGAAGTGGGGGATGAGATTGCTTTGTAAACCTTATAGCATTTTCCGAGTTGTATAATTCCCACAGGAACGATCCATCTCCTGAGGTTTCCACAATCTTCCATAATAGCCAGCCTACCTTGGGATTAAATGTTTAGATACATGAACCTATAAACTATTAGCCTATTTCTTTTTAAACCACAATAATTATCTCTCATGGTGAACAGGAAGTGATAACTAAAGTGTGTCTGTCTATAGCTGCAGCATTTAGTAAAACAACTTGTTAGATCTGCAGTGGTAAGGCAGTAGAGGTGTCAGACAGAACTAGGCCAACTCATAGTTTTCAATGTATTACACTCCTTACTTCATTCTCTCAAGTTAATAAAGTTTTCATAAACTTCTAAAAAGTACCACTAACATGGAATCAAATATTAAAATATTGCATACTATGTGAGACATTTTACACTTAACATCATCTCACTTTTTAGCCACAGTGTGAAGCAGTGTTGTCAGATAAATAAAACTAAAGTCATTCCCTTTATAATTATATTCTGAGCAGTTCTGTGGTACCAAAAACTCTGCCTTAAAAGTAGTCTGATTTCATTCTGGGTAAAAAGTTTACCATGAATAAACTTCTTAAATATGGATATTTAGTTTAATGAGATATTTTTCAGCAGTGGAGAAACAAGGCAAATTTAACAAAAATAGGTGGATTTGATATATGTTTAAAAAGACTTTAATTATAGTGAAAGAAACATAGAACAAATAGCAATCCATAAAAATCATGATTAAATTTAAAATAAGCAAATTTAAAATTTAAAGATACCAGTGATTCAAGGTCATCTATTTTTAGACTTCACATTAACCAGCAAAGATACAGTCAAATTCAGGCAAACTAGAAGATCTCTTCAAAGATTCCAAATGGCAAACTCAAAATCAGAGGGTGTTTAACATAGATTAACTCATACATAAATTAATTAGAAAAATACATTTAATAGCAGTAAAAGCAAAGAAAATAAATAGCTCACAACTTGGTTCATATCACAAACTCACATGAGGATATTTCAAATGGTTCCATGAAAAACTGACAGAAACCTGTGTTGTGAAGACAAGGTAGGCAGCTGTCTAGAGGCAGACCACAAATTTTCAAAAGGTTTGCATTTATGGATTTTATGGGATAGGGTGTGAATTCTTATTTTTCCTTTTTATACATTCTTCTCTCATATATTATATCCTGACATCAGCTGCTCCTCACCCATCTCCTCTTCTTCTATTCCTTTCATCTCCCTTGCCTCTGGCATTTATCCCTCCACTTCCTTTCCTACAGAGCAGGCAACTTCCAGGGACATCAATCAAATATGATATAACAAGATACACAAAGACTGGGCACATATTCTCATGTCAAAATTGTATAGGGTAACTCCACTGGAGGAAAGGGGTCCCAAAAGAAGGCAAAAGAGTCAGAGATAGCCCTATTCTCACCATTAGGAATCCCACAAGAAAACAGAGCTGCACAAGCATGATATATTGGCAGATACATACAGGTTATCAGATCTCTGTGAGTCTACTAAGTCCCAGTTAGTTGATTCTGTGGGCCATATTCTTGTGGTGCCCTTAACAACTATATCTTTTTCAATCATTTTCTCCCTCTTCTGCAGGACTTCTGAGCTCATCTTCACATTTGGATATGGGAGCTGCATCTCTTCCTATCAGTTGTTGAAGAAGTCTTCCTTGTCTTTCTGACAATGATTGTACTAGGCTCTAAACTCAGCACATTCTACAGCCAGGACAAACTGTAGGGTGGATTTGTGGGTTGGTTGGTATCCCAGTATGTCCACTTGAGTTCTTGCCTGGTTACAGGGGATGGTTGGTTCAGGCTCCGTATACTCCATTACTAAGAGCCTTCACTAGTCTCATCCTTATAGAGCCTACAGAGATCCATTTACACTAGGTTTCTACCTTTTTCCTGAAACTTCCCTTAATTCCAGTTGCCACATCAATACTCTCTCTGTCCTCTATCTTCTCACCTTGTAATCCCGTCTCTTTACATCTCGACCAACCCATAAACAACGCCCCCCCAAAAAAATCTCTTCTATTTCCCCTTTCCAAGAAGACCTCAATCTCAGTGCTTAACAAACAAAACAAACACATGGAAGTAAAGGAGACTAGAAAGATGGCTTAGCAGATAGTCCTTTACAACCAAGCCTAAAGACCCAACTTAGAATCCCACTACTCAATTCCTAAATGTTTTTCTCTGAATTAAACACACACACACACACACACACACACACACACACACACACACACACA
>JANHMN010000001.1:250735369-250756069 GCA_030674055.1 Rhabdomys pumilio | reverse complement strand
ACACACACACACACACACACACACACACACACACACACACACACACACACCCTAAATGCAAAGAGGAAAGTTGTTAAGTAGAAAGGTTTCCTGTGAGAGAGAATGGGATGAAATAACAATTGAAAATGAACATGAGTAAATTTAATATACCAAAATATGAAAAAATTCAAAAATAATTGCTTAAAGCTATTTAAAATGTATGCCAGGTTAAATAATATACAATTATTCCCTTATTTATATAAAATATATGATTTTGAAACATATGTTCTTTTGTAATAAATATGGCAATGTAAATGCTATTAATAAAACAAACTTTAATTTATGGGAACCAATCAGCATTCTGACATGGTGTAGAAAAAGAATTATTCTGTGACAAGATTGCAAGCAATAACTTGTTATCTTGCTATATTTATTTCTGGAAATGTTGCTATACTTCTTAAAATACAAATAATATGAGTATAAACTAAACAAATTATGTTTGGTTTTTTACATATTTTATCTTTTCTAACTTGTGATAGCATATTAGCAATTTTATTTTACTTTTTCCATACCACATGTAAAACTTTCCTTCACATCTCATTATTTTATATGTATAAACATTATATTTAAATTCTTTATAATTTTATAAATGCTACAAATTCCTTCTGCAATGCAGTTTAGTTGTATTTCTCTCCTTCTATTCCCACCCTCCCACCCACCTTCTCCTATTTCCTCCAGCTCTCCTCCTCAGAGAAGCTGAAGTGCCTCTGCTAGGTACCAACCAAACATGGCATATCATGGCACATCATGTTACATCAGTACTAAACTCATCCTCTCCCACTGAAGTCAGACAAGGCGGTCCAGCTAGGGGAAAAAGATTTAAAGACAGGGAACAGAGGCCAGATCAGATACAGCATAAGCTCTAATTATTCAGGGATGCACATAAAGAACAAACTGCACATATGATACCTTTATGTATGAGTAACCTAAGGCAGCCTCTGCATTCTCTGGTTGGTTATGTCACTGTGAGCCCCCAGGTTGGTTGGTTCCATAGGTTTTCTTGTGGTGTCCTTGACCTGCTAGCTGCCTCCATTCTTCCCCTGCCTATTCCCTAAGACTCTGTGAATTCTGCCTCATGTTTGGCTGTGGGTTTCTGCATCTGTTTCCATCAGCTGTTGGATGAGGCTTCTCAGATGACAATTGTTCTGGGCTCCTGTCTGCATACATAGCAGATATTATTAATAGTGTCAGGTCCTGTCTTGCTCCACTGGGATGAGCCTCAAGTTGGATCAGTCACTGGTTGGCCATTCTCTCAATCTCTGTTCCATCATTATCCCTGTATATCTTGTTGGCAGTTTTGGGGTTGAAAGTATTATGAGAAGGTTGGTGTTCTGCTCCCTCCACTGAAGTCCTAACTGACTACAGGGGGTGGCCACATCAAGCTCCACATCCCTTACTGGTAAGAGTGTTTTAAAACTAAACATTCCAGTTTCAACAGAAAGATAAATACAATCTAATAGATAATTTGTCACGTGAAAACAAGGTTGGAGTACTGGAGTGAAATTTCTCTTCATGAGTACATGATTCTAAATATCATGTTTTTCACTTTGCGGTCAGAGAGAAGGTCAGTTCTTCTGGGAACAGTAATATACACCCCAATATCCAGCAATTGTGAGGCTGAGGCAGGAGGTTAAAGAGGCTATGACAAGTGTAACATATGCAATAACCTCACGGCCAGTCTAGATTTCATAAGACCCTGTGTCAAATAGCAAAAATTATTCACCAAAAAGCTTCTATTTTACAAATTTAGTTAAGGTATATATGTTTTCTAAAATAATAGCAGTGGGGAGCGGAACTCAAGATGGCTCCTGGCTGGGTGCCAGACGCCCCTGGCGTGTTGGATCACCATTTCAGGAAGCCTGGGTGGCACATAGGCTAGGCTTTACTGCACATGCATTCTGCTTGTTCATCGTTACATAAGATGGGGCCATGTGACATATGCGCTCAACACCAATCAAGAATGACTGCGTGGCAGGTTCTGATTGGAGAGGACACAGAGATTTAAGGACTGGGAGCCAGAGCTTGGGGGCTTTTTACTATACTTCAAAGTTCCTGAATAAACCATGTTGGGAAGAAGAACTCATGTTCGTTGTCTTCTGTCTGCTGGTCGGATCAGGAGGCGACAAATAGTAAGATTATTTACACCTGAAATTTCTACACCTGAAAATAATATTCTTTTTCATAAAGATAATTATAATTTTGAGTACACTGACATGTTTATTGTCAGTTGGGTTTCTAATTCTTTCCACTGTCCTATGATATAATTTATGACATGAAATTGTATATATTTATACCCTAGCCCTTCTAATTACTTTTCCAATTGTAAGAGAATTGGGATTCTAAATAAAAATCCCCAAGGATCTTAAAAAGTTAAATATGTGTAATTGATTAGCTTCAAATTCACAAGGTAATTTTAAAATTTTCTGTGGTGTCCAAAATTAGAAAGGTTAAGGTTAATTGCATGTTACTTTCTGTTTCATATAAACTTAATTCTCATTTATTCTCACCTTTTATTCTAATTCCTCTTCTTCTTCTTATACCTTCTCCTCTGATTTTGTTTCTTCTCTTTCTTAATCATTACCTTACTATTTTCTGCCTTTTAACTAAATTTAGATTTAGCCTGTATTCAGTAATAAAAATTATAAATATTAATAGGATATTATTTTATGGCAATTTAATACATATTATTATTGTTGTTGCTGTTGCTTCTGTTATTTTTATTCTCATTCTCAATCTTACATTTACTTTCTTTATTAAACTAGCTTTAACCTGTATATAAAGGTGTAAAAATTGTAAATACAACTGAAAAAGCACGAAAATTTCAATATTTACATATTACGTAGTAAATAAATAAAAGAAAAATATATAATTTGAAAACCCATGTGGGTTAAATATATGTTAAAAATAGTTTAAATGCTAATGTTTTATTGTAAGACAATTTCAAACATTTGTATAATATGTTTTAATTTTTTAGAACTAGCCTATTCCTCTTTGTCCTTCTTCCATGAAATAATTTTTTCTCAACCCTTCCCTTACCAATTTTATATTTGCTTGATCTACTGAGTTGAACTAGTGATTCATACCCTAGAATATGTAGGGAATTTTATGTAAGAGAAAGCACAACATACCAATGATTACACTATTAAAAAATGATACTACTTCCCCAAACAATTAATTGTCAATAGTACCTAAATTCTGTCTTTACAACTTAGTTAGATGCACCACACAATGCTGAAATCTTTTATCACCCAATTGTGCTATAGCATGCTGAAATATTTGTTCACATATAATTGCAACATATTAACAATGATTAATTATTTTAATTTACTAAATTTTTCTATACTAATTTGATTTGATTAAAAATGTGGAATGGTAAATTTTAAAAAGAGTTGAAAAGTTTTATACCTTTTATATCAATAAAAAAACATTTAATTTTTAATTGAATTTCACATTTGTCATTAAATACATGATTGCGAAAAAAACAACTTTAAGAAGAAATTAGATATATCTGACTAAATGTAGCTTTGAGAGAAAACTAAACAGATATTTCCATGAATTCTCTCAATGTATAGAGAATAACAATTAAGAAAGAGTAGAGGAATTTACCTGCAGCAACACGGCTACTCTGGTAAGGGATCACATCCATAGAGCTAGGTCTGTGTAATCCAGCTGGCATATACACGGGTCCTTAGTTCTCACCTGTAACCCCAAACAATGACTTCTAACTAAGGGCAGACTAAGTGACAAATTAGAGAAAGATTTGACAGACTGAGTCAGGGATACAATATGCCCAACTCTAACACACAGGAAAGAAAGACTACTTAAGACAGCGTTGCAGAGAGTTCCTTGGGGTAAGCTGGATCTTTGTTCGGATATTTCCAACCAGCAACCAGCATCCATTAACCAGCAACCAAACAACAACAAATAGAGGAGGAGAAGCAGTAGCAATCCCCAGTAGCAGGAGAGTAGCAGCAGCCTCCTTTTTTAGAATGCTGGTATTTAGATGCCCTCTGAAGAGTCTCAAGAACTCCAAATGTAAACAGTCTTCAGCTGGTAAAATCATGCCCCTGCCAGAGCATGAGACAAATTATAGTTAGTGGCTGCAAATAAAGTGAAGCCGCTCCATATCCCAAACCTGGAACTAAAGGAGAAACATTCACATAACACTTTTGTGGTTTTTTTTTTTATTGGATATTTTATTTACATTTCAGATGCCAATCCCTTTCCCCATTTCCCTTCCCCAGAAAACCCCTATCACGTGCCCCCACCACCTTTTCCAATTGGCTTTTATACAATTTTTTAAATGTTAATCAAGGGCTTTGTAAGTATGGTAATGCTCAATCAGAAGTGTAACCTAATACCCAACCTAGCTATGTAAACTATCTTTGACTAGTGGAGACACGTGAACTTCTGCCTCCATGCTCCCCCTCTCTTTCTCTCTCTTTTTCTCTCTCATTACTGGTTGTGGTGGCGCACGCTGGTAGGATTTGCTGAAAGGAGGCAGAGGCAGGAGGATCACGAGTTCAAGGCCAGCCTGAGCTACACTTTTGTGTTTTTAAAGAAACAAATTTGTCACTACAGTGCTTGGCCCCAAATTAAGTAACACCCCATTTATAAAATAGTGAAACAGTTACTTGTAGTTGGAATTTTGCTTTAAGACAGAGAGCTTCCAAAATACTCTATTCAGAGTCAGAACTAGAAAATTTGAAAGGACAGGGGGCAAGAGAATAGGGGTAAAGAAAGAGAGAATGAAGAGAAAATAAAACATCAACTCAGATTCAAACAGTACTACTTACATCATTCACCAGGTTTATAGTTCAAACAAACAGGAAACCAGGAATCTGTGTATAACTCGGATACTGGAAAATTGTTTTGGCATGTAAAATGTGTGTTGACTAGATCCTTTATAAGTTGGTGACACTACAGGCAAAATTCTTATATGTCTCTCTGACAAACAAGGGGAAGTGTCTGGAGAATATTCTTTGAGTCTGGAAATACCAAAATGACACTTAGTAGAGTGGAAAACTCTGGTTCAAAACCATATAGTATTTTATACTGTACAAGTCTATTCTGAACAATAGACAAAAGTCATATTCATCTGTTCCTCAGAAGAGAGATACTTTATAGCAAAGGCTTAATACTATAAGGAAACCCTCCATTCTAGCACCTGGCAACTAAAATAAAGCCTCTAGTCATAAACAGCACAAAGGTCTGTACAAGAAGTTGAGCATCACAAAGGTTCTTTTCTCACAGTAATATACAAACATAAGTAGAAGAGAAGGAAAAGGAAGTCGCTCCAGAGATACAATGACAGCTGCTTTGAGGAAAGTAGTAGCTCAGACACCTTGCAGCAGCACTTGGCAGGAGAATATACAGATGGTCAGCACTTACACAGTTCAGGGTGACAGCATAACTACTACCTGTATCCATGAACACACAAGTGACTGCACAGTAGTGGACTGTACCTGCATTTAGTTGTGAAAGAAATTCTCTCTTTCCCTCCCTGACTTCCCAATCTCTCCGTGTCTCTGTGTCTCTGTCTTCATCTCTGTCTCTCTCTCTTGTGTGTGTGTGTGTGTGTGTGTTTGTGTGTGTGTGTGTGTGTGTGTGTGTGTGTGTGTGTATGAATGCAGGAGTACTTGAGACTTGTGTAATGGTAATTTCAAAAAGTATCTAGCTTTTCTTTAACTCCAGCTGACTTCCAATAATGAGACTGAGACTCAAATTTAATTAGATTTACTGCACAATACTTGAGTAAATATATTCTAATTCTCTAAACTTATCTGGATATCTCTCAACCAAAATCCCTTGGCTTTGGGTGTGTTCTCCCATGATATTTCCCGGACTCCCTTTCTTGGTTGAATACCACTTACTCTTCCCTCTCTCTCCATCCAAATGCAAGAAGAAATTCTACCCTATTCTCTCTTCTGCCCAGCCATTGAGTGATCAGCTTTTATTGACATGGTAGAGGGTAAATGGTAAGCATTGTTTATACAAACTTGAAACAGAAGATATATTAAATAAGCAAGATGGTACACAAAAACATTACACTTATACTTGTGCATTTGTTTGTGTTGCATGCTGTGTAAATACACAAAGTTGAAAGATTGAAATAGGTCGCCTCATCATATGATCACTTCACTGTCTGATACAATATCTTCCATTGAGCTAAGAGTTCACCAACTGTCTAGAATGGATGTAAATATCTATCACTTCTCTTAGGGCTACAGTCACAAACAAGCAAGGTGCTACAAAACACAGCTTCTGTATGGATGTTGGGAACCAAACTGAAATCTCCTTGCTGTGTGACTGACAAATTACTGAGTGAACTTGGATGCCAGGAACCTCTATATTTTGTTTTGAAAAAAAAAATTCTTTGTATGTCTCACCAGTCTCACTCATGCAAATACTCACATTTCCTTATGTTCGATGTTAGGTTTACTTGGAAGCAAACTTCACAGAAAAAGACACACAAGAGAACTGAAGAAAACCCTTGATAATGAATGTTTATGGGAAGAGGACAATCAGCAGTGGCCTTCATGGTGTAAGGCCATGACCATGACAAACAAAATGCAGATTGTCGGATATGACAAAGAAAAAAATTCAGATGGAAAACAATTAAAAACTAAAAGCAAATATTTGAAATATTAATTTATAGACATGCATAGACATGTAGACACATAAATACTCATATACATTTGTGTGTGTTCTAAGACATTATTAGAAATTATATTACAATCATTCTAAGTGTGTTTAATAGAAGACTACATGAAATGCTCTTTGTTGTTAATTTTGATTTGATTCAGGTCTAGGAGAGAAGACTCTTATGCTTGTAAACTTATCAAAATTGGACACTAAAACCCTGAAAGCAGACATGCTGTCTCTGCAAATATTTGCCTTCTGATATTTGTCTGAATGAAGAATTGTAGTACGGGTTATAGAGCATATGATATAGCCCAACTGGGCTGATTTCTACCAATGATAGTGGCCTGAACTGTAGAAGGAAGTTTTATTAATAGTATACTCTGCCTCAAGACTTGCAAATTTAAATATGAGCAATGATCCATCAATAAGGAATCTGAGGTCAGAGTCAATCTCCACAGGAGTATTTAATAAGCAGGAGCGTGGTAGCAAGTATTTTTTCTAGTCTGAAACAACTAGACCGGTTAACCTTGTTAAGGGCAGAGGCAGAATGCAAAGTGTCCTGGGGAGTAAGAAATGAGAGTCATTTCACTGTATAAGAGAATGATAGTTGGTATGGTGAGAATTTTGTTTTAGAATAGTAATAGTTCTGGATTCATGAAAAAATATGAGGTAAAATAGGATCCCACACTAGGTTAACAGAAGAATCAAGTTTCATTTTATCACTCAAGATAAATCCAACCAGTCATGGTTATCAAATAAAATTATAAGTATAATAAGTAATAGTACATAATAGTTGACATGAAAGTTGCTAAGAGTTTTAGCATCTGTATGATAAAATGGTTTCTGTAGCTATGGATATAAAGAGAAGAAGGGGACTGAAGTCCTTTTAGACTACAGATGTTCATGCTTGTGCATTCAGTGCAGTTTTCACATGCAAATTAATTAGTTTGTAAAGAGATCTTGTAATTTTGGAAACTCACGGTCCCTGTTGACTGCAATATCTCATTAGACATTGACTTAGTTTATTCTCATTTGCTATTTTTGATAAGTGTGGATACTGTTAATCTTTAATAAAATAAATATTTTCTCTATTAGCTAGCTCGTCACTTAAATAATTAACTGCCAACTTCCATAATTGAAAATACTGAAATCTTACCTTTTTACAGAAGGCATAGGGTAAGAAAATGAATTTGCTTTAAAGTTGTATTTATCATTATATTTTAAAATCATTTTTTAAAATCAAACAAAATATTTTAAACATATTTTTCAGGTTTCCCCAACTGCCTCTTCTAAAATATTTCTTATCTTCAAACATCTTTTTCTGCTCAAAAACAAAACCCTAAAACAAAACAAAGAAATCCAAGACACAACAAAAACTAAAATAAAAAGCAATGATAGAAAACTCAAAACCTACAAATGTTAAAATACGACACACTCACACACATACATACATACATACATACATACATACATACACACACACATACACACACATCATTGAATCTATTTTGTGTTGGGTAATCTATCTTAAAGTTGGTGTCTGCCTGGAAAATAATGTTGTACATTAAAAACAGTTTCTTGAGTTTATTGGTTATAGATAGGTCTTTGAGTTTACTTTCTTTTCCACAATGGGATTTTTGTCTGTTTGGAATTTGTATAAGTTTTGGGTACACAAATCACAATCTCAATAAGTTAATATGTGAAACAGCCATGTTGGGTCTGGAGTACAATGTTTCCACAACCTCTGTTTTTACAATCTTTCTGCCTTCTCTTCTTCATATATCCATGAACTTTGAGAGTAGCGCTTAATATATGCATTCATCTTGAGTACTCCAAAATCTCCAATACTGTGTGCAATACAATTGTGGATTTCTGTATTAATTAGCATCTAATGCTATTAGAAGCTTCTCTGATGAGTGTAGAGTGATGTGTTAGTATGTAGGATTAGCAAGAAAACATTAGGAGTCATTTTATTGTTACCTTCATTCAGTAGAATATTAGCAGACTTTACACTAGGGGTCATGACTTACATAGTCTTTGGTTTGATTAGATTTACAATGTCAAATATAGATTTTACCTCTCATAATGGACTTTAAAATAATCAAAAAGTAGTTAGTTTCTTCCATACCATTTGTGCTGTTATTGTACTAGTATATTTTGCCAACTGATTTTGACAGGTTTTGTAGCTGATTGAGACTGCTGATTTCTCCACTGAGAGTGTGTGGAGCACATTCTATCAGTATGAATGCTAATCAACCATGGAAATCCAAAGACTTCCACCTTTTGGTGTCTTTTTCACTATCCTAAAGTTTTTATCCTACAACTGTTTTACTTGCTTTGATGTAGTTACTCTAAGACCAGTTATGAGGCTATTGTGAAAGACTTTGTTTCCATAATTTTTAACATTTGTATATTTATCATTTTTATATAGAACAACTACTGATTTGTGTGTGGTGACTTTTATCTTGTTACTTGGATAAAACTATTTATTACCTGTAGAATTTGTCTTAGTTTGTTTTGAAAATCTTTTATGTATGTAATCAAATCATCTATTAATTGGATCCCTTTTCCATTTTTGACAAAATATTATATTTACATAAGAATAAAGTATAAAAGAAATAAGACTTTTATGTATTTCTGGGAATCAATATAGGAGATTTCAATAAAGCTCAATGACTAATGATGTAGTTACTTTGGTTTAAGTTAATTTTTCCTACACAAGCACAATTGAAGGCCAAAAATGTGAATGAACAGGTTCCAGTGAAAGGCAAAGCAGGGGTTTACAACAATAATACACACACACACACACACACACACAAACACACACACACGGTACAGAGAAAGAGAGAGAGAGAGAGAGAGAGAGAGAGAGAGAGAGAGAGAGAGAGAATAATAAAATAATGACGTAATGTTATTGGATTCAGGTACTACTAGGAAAGTAAAGAACCTTACTTTGTTGCTCTTGATGTGTTTTCTCAACTTGACTGATACTCTTGCATGCTGCTTTATTTTAGCATTCTTTTTAATTTTTTGATATTATAATTAGAATTGCAACATCTCTCCCTTCTTTTTCTGCAGGGAACCATGGAATTAGCTGACCTAGCAGTCTAGAGTATCATGCATCATAGGTTTTCCAGGTTGAAGTCTGTAGCTTCTAAGATACTCTGTGCCTTTCGGGTCCTGAGAGACCTATGCACTCCATCAGGCAGTGAAGCATTCAGGTTTCTTTGTTTTTCTCTGTATGTTACCTTAATAGTCAAGGAAGCATGAAAGCTTGCTAGGACAATTGGTCTTCCATACTCATCTCCTGTGTGCCTCGTATTGCTTGAAGGCTTCATTGTATCCTGTCAACTCTAACTGTAATGATTCTAGAAATTGCCATTATATTGTTTTCTGATAAAGATATTAAAAAATCTGATTGGTCTCAATAAAATTGCCATTGCTTTAGTTTTGCGGTAGACCCTCTAACTTGCCTGGTTTATTCCTCATGGCCATATGAGATGACCTACGATAAGTAAGAAACTGAGTACAGGCATTTCTACATTTCATCCTTCCAAATCCTCCCATAAACCCCCTTTCTGTTTCTCAAATTCATAGTCTCTTCTTGTTCAATGGTTATAATACACATGTGTATATCATATATTAATCTATGTCTATATCTCTATTTATTTATCTAAATTTTATTTATAACTATATCTATCTATACTCCTAAATATATCCTTCTCAGTCTGTGTAATATTAATTGCATATTTTCAGTAATGACCATTTGCTACTGTATAACCAATTGGTGTCCTCTTTTCTGAAGAAAACATTTTTTTTCTGCTCTCAGTGTTCCTTGCATACTGGTCATGTGTTTTCTGTATATTGTTCTTGTGGATTCCTCGTGGACCTATGTTTGTCCACTCTTGGCTGTCTATTGCTATTCTTGTTCAGCTCAAGTTTGAGCTGTCACATTTTAAAACTTCATAGATAAAGCTTCTGATATTAATAGGATAAGCAATATCACAGAAAACTTACTGATCTGGCTTTCATGGTCTTCCTATCACCTATTCTGCATGGGCTGTTCTAATTGAAGAGCAGGGCTTAACTGGCTTGAGCCATGACCTTTAGATTTAGTCTTTCAAATACAAATTAAAATCACTCATTAAATTTTGCTTAAAGGATATTATGGAGATTTTGATACATTTTAAAGAAATATCTGTCGTTACACTGCCTATATTGATAGGGCTTTGGACTGGGAATTATCACTGTAAAGTTCCATGTTTGGTTTACATCAAAGAAATCAAATCTGATTTCGTCATTTCCAAGAGCCATCTTACACTTCAAACCAGATCCCTCTGGTGTACGTTTATTGTTATTTCATTCACAAAATAAATCTCTCAAACAAATTTGAGCAGTATTTCCCAAAGCTTAAAGGAATATTTTTTTCAGTTAAGAACATAATTATGACTAAGGGCTTGAAGCAAAATATGTGTGATGTTTGAAGTTACAAGTTGGATGATGTGTTGATACTGTAAAATATATCGAATGTAGATGGTGGGCTGTCAAAAGCCGTTCTCAAATGTATCAGAAAATCTTGAAGATTATTACGTTGCTTGGCTTGTTAATGTTCATCACAAATCCTTACTTTGAAGCTCAGTTATTAGGATGCATCATATGTGAGTAATGTTACAGGAGGAGAGGGATTATCGGGAAGACTTTCGGGAGAAGATAGTGGCGTCTTGTCTTTTATATCTCTACTAACTCTGTGTATATTATAATTATCATTTATATTTATTTTTCTCATTGATAGAAAAATTGCAAATGGCATCACTACCATATCCATGCTTTTCAAGTAGAATACTTTTTGTGTATTCTCTGAAAACTTTTATCCATAAAAGTTTTATATTTGCATAGATCAAATGCATTCCTGATTCCTTCTGTTCAAACATTTACCTTTTGATTGTGTCTCCTATGTAGGTTATGTGTATTAACAAAATGAATTAGAAGAACTATCAAGTATATTATCATATTATTTTACTCACAACCATTGTCAAATGCACATTTTTTCCTAAAAAATTCTTCTTGTCTTTTTATATTATTAACCACATAGTATTGTTTTACATTTTATTTTGAAAATTTCATGTTCCTGCAGTATGTACATAATTTTCCCATTTTTTCTTCAGCCCTTCCCATGTACCTTCTTCAAATACATACTGATTTAAGGTCACATTATAAATACAGTAGGCCTATTTCTTGTTTGTATGTACATGTTTTAAAAATTAATTATGAGGTATCAGATAATTAGGTAGCTCATCAATGTGAAAACTAATTCTTGCCCTCTTAGAAGTCATTTATTTATTGTCTATATTTCTTCAACCAGGGATTGAACCTTGTGAGATTTCTCCATCCATGTTGCATGTCACCTGGTCATTGTTCGGATATAGCTTAGGTAATCATATTATTGAGATTTCAAGAGTGTAGCTACCTGGTCATATATAAAGGTCAATCTTCCAGCAAAGTTTCTTAGGCCTCCAGCTTATGCAATTTTCCCCTACTACTTTATCATGTTTCTTGAGCCTTATTTGTGGAATTTGTTGTGTTCCCATACTGGGGCTGATAAGTCCATTGTCTGTTGTGCTATGCATTTTTATGAGACATGGATCTCTGTAGTGTTCAGTTCACTGGGGAAAAACAGTTTATTTGATGAGTGATGAAAGTTTTAGATTAGATATAGATTAGATAGATATAGATAGAGATAGAGATAGAGATAGAGATAGAGATAGAGATAGAGATAGAGATAGAGATAGAGGTAGAGGTAGAGGTAGAGATAGAGATAGAGATAGAGATAGAGATAGAGATAGATATTTCAAAATGTTTTAGGAATTATACTGCTTTAGGAAGTAGAAAAGTAGGTTTCATTCTAGGATCTCTGCTGTCATCATCACTGGGAATTTGGCTAGGGTTCCAGTCCCATGCAAGTTTTCTTCCCATTGAATAACATTAATGGCAAATATTCAGCTGCTGGTTACAAAAAGTAAGTGCCTTCTTCAGGAATATTTTGATATGCTGGTCATTGTTATGATTCATAAGCTTCATAACTGTGTAAGACTACTGATTGTTTCTACTGGGAGCATTAATAACACTGTTCTGTACTATAAAATATAGTATTCAGAGAGGAAGATTTGGTTCAAATGTCCCAGTAAATGTCCTCTGAGAACTATGACCAATGTGTACAGTGACATCAGCAGTTAGAACTTTGAGATGTTTTATATGTATCTTTTAAGAAACTTTGCCCTACTTTTCTAGATTTTTACCCACAGGTTAATAGTGAAAGGAAATCATTGTCAGTTTCATTTCCAGGTCTGTCTAGTTAGTCTCATTTTCCATCAACATTTCCTATAGTCAGGATCTGAGATGCTAACAAGCCTACATATTGCCTTATGTTAGGTTGTGTGTCACAAAACCAAGGTAATTCTGAAATAGTTGACTGCTTTACTTGGTTTAAAGTAATGTTTATTTATGATAACTAACTAAACTGAAGTGCAACATTTAAAATATGTACATACATATGCCCATGTTATATGAAAAATGTGCATTAACCACATACTGACATTTTCAAATTTTGGGAAAGTTTTTGGGAAGTGTAGGGATTTTGGCAGGATGGACCAGTTGACAGCTGGAGAAAGACTGTAATCAGGAGAATGTCTAGGTATAAAGAGATAACTGAACTTTAGAAAAAAAGGACTTTCTGTAATGTAAGTTAATTTTGTTAAATTGCTCATTAGTTTTGACCTGAAAATGTTTTAACAAAGTTATAACTAATTCAAAATTTGGCTTGAGGTATTTTTTTCTTTCAGCCAACAATGTTGCCCATTGAATCTGAGAAATATGATTGTAAACAATCACTTTTATCCGAATCCATTTCTGTATATAGAGTCTACTCAAATCCCAAGTTGTTCTTAGTGATCAGCTGCCAGTAAGAATGATCACAAACTAATCATGATTACAGCAAAAGTGCACGTGAGAAGTAGGTGATTTTCTTGGAAAGAAATGAGTGAATATCTGGAAAAATACCAGAATGACATGCAATGATTAATGATAATGTAATGATAATGTAAAAAAATTTGTGATTTTTGGTATTGGGCTCCCAACTTAGTGAGTACATCCCACAAAACATAGAATCAATAGTCTACTCCCGCTCACAGATGCAGAGCCAGAGAGAATAATCTCTCTGGAGAAAAGCCAAGCTCCCAAAAGAAAGAAAATTGAGATAGAAGGAAAACTTGTAGAGATTTATTGATGACCAAAAGCAAAATTTGTACAAGCAGATGCTGATTCAGTAAGAATTACAAACTCAACAGTATGAAAGGCTGGCAGGGAGCAAAAGGAACACAACTATGTTATATTGTATTTTTTCTTCCTATACCAAGCAACACTTTTAGTCAGCAAAATGTTTTAAAAATTACAAATTACAGCAAAACAATGTGAAAATGTATATTTGGAATCTAGCAGCAATGTCAAGTGCATGATACTTATAACAGAATGCATTTGCTAAAATAAAAACACATATCCAGCGAAGTGAACCCAATGTAAAATTTCAGACCTAGTGATGGCACTAGATTATCATAAATAAACTGTAGACAATGATTCTCAAGGAGCTGACAGCTTGTGTCCACAGAATCAGGCACTATAGAATGTAAAGCAATGGAAGTTCTGAAAAAAAAAATCTATGGAAATATATCTGTGCTACCCAAACAGAAACAAGAAAGAACAATTTATTCAAAGACTGCTATAGCAAAAGATATAAAGCTACTATAATTTGTCTCTTGGCAGAGTCTCAAAGGGAAACAGAAAAGTTGTAAGGCCTGTGGCAAAAACACAAAGGCGACAAATATGTCTTGCTTGAGAACTTCTGGCATAGGAAAGCTGTGTGTGTGCCATCGAAAGGAAGTTCACCTTTAGTGATTACTTAGACACACAGCATTAGTTCTTTTTCCTGTTAGGACAAAATACCCTACAAAAGTAAAGGAAGCAAAATGGATTTTACTTGGACTCACAGTTCAAGGATACAGTATAGTAGCTTGATGCAGCCATGAAAATGTAATTCAAAGTCAAAAAGCAGAGGGCACTAAGAATGAAAATCCTGCTGTCTTTCTTCGTTTTTTTCCAGTGGACTCAGAACCCAATGCATGGAATGTTCATAACCATATTTAAGTTGCGTCTTTTCACTTCACAAACTATCTAGGAACTCCTGATCACAGATATGCACAGAAGACTCTTCTCCTGGTATTTTAGTATCCTTTCAGGTTGGCAGGATCAACCAGCACAAATACATACTGTTTTTTCCCCAAGATTTAAGTAGTGCAAAACTTAGTGGAACTTGGAGTTATCATTCCCATTCTTGTATTATGAGCCTGTCTGCTACTAAACATCTTGGTTGAACTTCTGAGTCAGTTGTGTGAGATGATAGTTTGACTCCCTGGAAATACTTACTATTAAAGCAAATTTTGTGAATGTTATTGAATATTATTGAAAACTTTATATATCAGATGTTAGAATGTCTAACAAAAATAGATGCAAAGACACTAAAATAAATAAATATTAACCATTTTTGCTATTTTATGATGAAACCCGCCTTTAATTCTATCACTGGAGAAGACAGAGGAAGGTCTCTATGAGTTTAAGAACATCCTATTCTAAAGAACAAGTTTCAGGCCATCCAGAGCTAAACAGTAAGACCATCTTTCAATGTAAATAATTAGATGGAATTTAAAATAATGACAAAACAAAACAAACAACAACAAAATAAAAAGAAATTACCTTTGAGAGATGAAACAAATAATTAACTTTCTACAATATTACTATGGCCGTAGTGTGTGGTAGTCTTTCAAAGGAACAATTGTCACTGTCTATACAATGTTAGTGTTAATTATCCACTGAAGTATGTAGAATTGGAATTCTGAGCATGATCATGAGAGATTGCAGAGACTGCATTAACTGAGGTGGAATAACTAGCCCAGTGAGATCACAATATTCCCTTGGTAATGATGGGTGGGATCAAAGACTGTATGAGACAGACAAACTAAGCTATACATATATATAAGTTATACATGCCTTTATTTATTATTCTCTGCCACTTTCCTGCAGATGCTATGTGACTGATGCTTCAAACTCCTGCCTTTGAGACTCCTCCTACAGTAATGGACTACAATGGACTGTGGGGCAAAATATTCCAAAACAATTTAATTACATTCATCACAATGTTTGATTATAGTAATAAGAGAGAAAGCAAGGAGATGCATAAGGATATCTTCTGTGATATTTGCTCCAGGCTTTAGCCAATAAGAAAACTGCATATATTCAGTCATAAACAATGAGTTAATACAGTCCATTCACTATGTTTATCATTTTGGTAAAACTAACACTAATATTCTTCAAAATGCCTACTGTATGATTTTTGTGACACAATACATTTTTGTTCTGAGTCTGAAGCATTTATTTTTTTTCCTATAAAAGTATTGAGGCTACAGAACATATCAGAATACATAAAACAAGTGTAAATGATGTAACATTTTAAAATGCATGTTCAAAATTTATTGTCTTAATAGAATTTCTACAAAAATAATAGAGTATACAAATACTCAAATCTAAGTTGCTTGTAATAAAACATACACTATCTTATAATTGACAAAGGTTAGCTTTATCTTCCTCTCAGTGTATTTTGCATAAATATAATTTCCAAATATAGCCAGAAGCACATTACTTAAAGATAGTACTATTTGTTCATACAGAAATAAAATAACCATATTTTCTCTTTTTTTCTCCAAAAGTGATTTTTTTTTAATTTTTCAAGAAGAATGAAGTTCTTCAAAAAATTTTCTTATTATTTTTATTGGATATTTTATGTATTTACAATACAGATGTTATCCCCTTTTCCTATTCCCCCTCCATAGGATCCCCTATCCCATCCCCCTTCCTCCTTTATGCTTTTATACCATTTTGATTACATGCATGTATTAAGGTTAGTTCTAGGTTGAGGGTCTAGCAATACAATAGATGCAAATAGTCAAGGAACAAGCAATACAATAAACACAATTAATCAAAGAAAAAGCAAGGCATTAAACCCAATTACATGAACAATCCTGTGATAACTGTTTCTAAGGGCTTATCAGGATGACCAAAGTATCTGAGCCTAATTCCCTGTCCTAGCCCAAGATCATTTACATGTCTGAATCCTACTTCCTTGTTAGAACAAAATTTAAATACCTGTCTGAAATTACTTCTTTGTTCTAGCCTAATATTTAGATTCCTGCATGAAATTACTTCTTTGTTTTAGTCTAATGTCAGATTCCCGCTTGAGGCCTACTGCTTTGTCCTTGGCCAATATCATATTCCTACCAAGCAGCCCATTTTCTTGTCCTTTGCCCATGTCAAGTTTTTGCCAATCAGCTCCAAAGGCTCTCCTCCTCTCCCCCTTTTTTTATTTCATTAACAAAACTGAGCCTGCATTAGATCATTCTGACAAGAATGCCTTTCTTACCCATCATGGAATATGCATTATTAAATCATTGCACTCCTGTCTTAAGTTGGTAAAGCTCTGTGCAGACTCTTACCCATCCTTGGCTTGCCAGGCTGTTAATTTAATAACTCTGTCTGGGGGTCCATTTTCAGGTTCAAGCCATGTACTTGGCTGCCAACATGTTGATGTTGTTGAACACAAGCTTTAATACAATGGGCAGGAATAAAAGTATTCCCAGGACAAAAAGGGCTAGCATGATCAAGATCAAGCTATATATGGCAGTTTTGAAGCTTGACCAAAATACAAATACGGACCTCAGACAATGAATAATTTTATCTGCAGTATCAATGCTCAGCAGAGCAACATTCTTGAAATTAGTAATCTTCCTATGTATAATTAAAACTTCCCTAGAGGTGTTAGAATTATGCCAAATACACTGCAAGTGTCATTAAACTTCTCCCTAATTATAATAACTACCACTGTAAATTGTTGAACTAACATGAATCTAATGGTATTTGGTATGACACTCTAGATGGCTACTTACCCTTTAATTCTGAACCTCCTTCCAGTAATTTAAATAGGATAAAGAGCATCTATCTGTTGTTCCAAATGCCTATCTAAATCCTCTGGTATATTCAACACATTAGTAACATTTTTTGGTAAATGATTAACAAAGGTAGCTGTCTTAACTTCTTGTGTCACAGCAATTGCAGAAGCAATGAGGCTAGCAATTAATGTAATTAAAGCTGTTAAACCAGCAATAATCAATCCCACTATGCTCTTGCTTCTGATTAAAGCCTGATACATTTCTTCCAAAACTTTCAGGCTATTTTTAGAATACCAAGGTTCTGTGATACTCAAGGCACTAAAACAAAAGTTGGTTGATAGGCCTCTAAAACTGACATGGCGAATTTTAAAACACAAACACAATTAGGTGTACAATCAATGCAACTTACATTAAATACTATAGAAGAAACAAAGGTATTTTTAAATTGAGAATTAAAAGAGCCTTAACACCTGTACAAACACTTGTTTGAAATCCAGATCCTGTTCCAACTTTATCTCTTGCTAATATATCATAAAGAACTGCAGCTAATTTCCATATATGTCTCTGAAAATGTAGAACCAGCCTTCCAAATCAAGACTGTTATTTCCAATATTGGATTAATTTCTACAGTAGTCAATGATTGAGTCTGAGTAACTGGTCACACTTAATAACAATACATGAGGCATTATAACTTCTCCTTTTGAGTCTCTGTTCCACATGGTCTACGAACTTGAGGCAGTGCAGCTCATATTGTTCATTGATTTTATAAAAGGTAATGATAATATGAAAATAATAACAATATTATCCAAAAATTAAAATAACACAATTTTATAATACCTTTCAGGTTTCTTTTATGTGAGACATTATTTTAAAAGAATATTGTTTTGTATTTTGCCATATTATTGATTGTCATCTCTGAGAGCTTTTAGGTTTTGACTTGTGTTTGCTGCCTTAATATAATTTTGATTATGAATAATCAGTCGACATTTGCATCTTTAATGTTTAAAATTGAATTATAGAAAGTAGAATTAAATGTAAATCAAGAAATAATGAATTATTTTTTTAATAATTCCATTTCAGCATTTTAAAGAGTACCTTGGCTGTCAATTCTTAAATATTAAATGCAAATATCTAGCAATAAAATGGTTTCTTATAGCTTTATTTCCAGAATGAAGACTTGTATTATTAGATTTTAATAAAATGCCTTTTATAATTATTAAACATTTTATAATTTAATATTCAAATATTTAATAATCTGAATAATTTAATTATTAATATTTATTAAATTATTTTAAAATATATTCAACTGAAAGTTTAAAACCAGAATCTATTTAGGACTAATTACTACAACAGTATTTTTTGAGAATTTTTCTATATTTGAGACAGTGTATTGCATTCTGTGTCTTTGGGTAAAAAGCAAAAACAAAATAAATCAGGAAAAAAATCATTCTTGAGATTAAATTCCTAATGTTTGAGAGAAATGTAAAAGAACAAATTATCCTACATAATACACTATACATATGAACATATGGGTATACAGACATTGATGAAAATGAACATAATTTGATTTTGAATGTATATGAATCCTTACAAAATTGAATGGTGAAGATTTTGTTTTACCAGTTTTTTTCCTTTTTCTTTTTCTGAAGGATATTAAATTTTTCAGGCAATCAGCAACTCAGAGGTTCTATGCTGATATTCGGTGCCACTATGATTTGTTCATTTGATTATACACCTGGATATTTAAATTCTGAGATTTTTCTGTATGGGAAAACAAACCCCATACAAATTACTCAGTAAATCGTACCATGCAACATTATTTATTCTTTAAAACAATTTTGAAACCTTATACATATTTATAAACCACTGTTCAGACCTTTTCTTGAGGTGAGAAAATATAACTGTATCTAATACATATTAAGAAGAATAAAAATTTGCTAAAAATTTTGACTATCCAACAACTGGAGTTCCACCAAACCAGTTATGGTATTCCACCAAAATGAATTTCTAGTTCTTGGAGAAATAAGCAAATTTCCTCAACTGAACCATAACAACACACTTTGTCTGAGAAGAATATTGTATGATACAATTATATGACATACATATACTTCTATTTTTACCCAAAGATTGAGAACTCATATATTTGGCTTCATTAATATTGCTTATAAATTTACTTTAAAAACACTGTCTTTACATTTAAATACAAAAAAATTGATACTATAATTTTTAGGGATCAGATACAGGTGAGCATTCAATATTGTGAAGTAAAAGTGGATTTTATTTCAAAGTGTAATAAAATACTATAGTAGAGGAATGTTTTCTTAGTTTGCAAGCTCTAATTCTAGATCAATAAGGAAAGGACTGTATTACATGACTATAGACCTAGACTCTGTCTTTACCTACATATACCTTCTTAATTTAACTCCTAAGAACTGTAGTAGGAAACACAGTGGTCAGTAATGTGATTAAGGTTTCTCAATTAGAAAATATCAGCTACTACAAGGTTGAACATGGTTGTATAGGAAGATTGATGAATCTGTCCCCTTTTCTCATGTTCCAAAAGCAACAGTGTTTCAATTATTTGGTCCTTGAACTAGGAGGCAGTTAGGAACCTGGTCTCATTTCCCATCAATTCATGATGTAGAAAATGTAATCAATACAACTGGACTGTCACAATATCATGTGCTTAACCACAATCTTCTCCAGCCATCAATTCTGATTCTAGTCATTTTTAAAGACTAATATGGGCTATTGGATATTTACCTGATACCTTAAGTTATATTTCCATATCTCTTGTCTACTATGTTTGAGAACACATATGTATCACTAGCACTGCAAAGAATAAAAACAGTCATTCAAAATATGGGACTAAAGTCTTAACTCTGATACAAGTTCTGATTTCCTCTCTTCCTTCCTCTCTTTCTCTCTCTCTCTCTCTCTCTCTCTCTCTCTCTCTCTCTCTCTCTCT
>JANHMN010000001.1:250693536-250735359 GCA_030674055.1 Rhabdomys pumilio | reverse complement strand
CTCTCTCTCTCTCTCTCTCTCTCTCTCTCTCTCTCTCTCTCTCTCTCCAATATAAAACGTTCTCACAGTCTCAGTGTCTGGAACTCCTAGAATGCCAAGGACCAGTCTCTGTCTTGAGAGAGGTTCTGAGAGAATGGATGTCAGGAATTGTCAAAGCCAATGATGCAAAGTCAAATCGTGGGTAGCAAGATTACAAACTGACAGCCTAAGTTCTTGAGACAGCTTTCTAGATTGCACTCTCTGTGTTCTGCTCAAGACAGCTTTTACTTGCTATTCAAAAACTCTTTGGGTAACTCATCTCTTGCTGATCAAAAGCACAGATTTTATTTATGTATCAGTTCAGTCATTACCCTAGATTCCATTTTGATTATCCCATGAGTCAGTATTCAATTACCCTAACACCTTCAAAAGCACAGATAATAAGATAGGTAAGTTAGACCCTACTCAGAAATTACCATTCCCACCATAACTGGGCCTGAATCTTTAGATTCCCTCTGTCTCATTTTAACAAATGCTTAGTATTATATTTACTGTTTCAATATGATAAGTGAAATCATTAAGCTCTGACGGATTAGCTGTACTTTACCTGATGGCTATTATTGGCTTAGATGTTCATCTTATCCTCACCTTGGCTCAACTCATAGTGCTTAGTGGATAAAAAGGGGAAATGTTTACATTAAGCAGAAAAACTTACAGTGGACTGTATTTCATCCTTAAAATCTAGGAGGGAGAATATGAACAATGACAGTAAAATCAATGACACTTTTAATACTAGAAAAATTAACAATGAAAATATAAGACCTGGAAATGTTGTTTTGATGTACTTACAGTACAATTATAGAATACTTAATGACTCATTGGTTAATTAAGATAAAGTATTGAAAATGAAAGTGTAAGAAGTCACCTCTAGCCTGAGCTTGGAAAATTTCCTTATTTGGTTATTTTTCTGGTAAGATTGTTGTTGTAGCCTTGAAAGGTAAAGACAGGGAATCCTAAGAGAAAGTTGGCTATAAGTCTAGACATGTCAGAGAGATCTGTGTTTGATTTAAGGAGCTTGTATCATTGAATAAGTTAAAAGTTGTAGGACACTATTAACCTCAAAGCCCTACATAGACACATGCTAGTCTATCCATGCCTCTGTGTGTGCACTAATGTACAACATTCATTTTCACAATAACCTCCATCCAAAAAAAGAAAGGAAAATAAATTGATTCCATTAAGATCAACCTCCTACATTATTTGTGAGTGGTACTCCTAAAGATATATAACTACATGTCACCATATGTCAGCCCAAATGCAAAGACACAGAACACAAAGTAATGTACTATAGACAAGTATCAGTCTTAGAATTGCATGTGTCAGTAGTAAAGTAAGCAAACTATAGAGCAAGTAAATAGTTTTCTAAATCCGTTTTCCTCTGTCCTTCAGTCATGAAGACAATAAAGAGTTGAAATTCAAGAGGTATAAAACCTATGTAGAACATAAATAACAACAAAATACAAAATGCTAACTTTTGAGGACCAAGACTAGCAGATATTTGCTGCCTTTCAGTAAGTATAAATGAGGCTAGGTTGAAGAAATATAGGTGTTCTCATAAGATCATAAGATCATTCTTATGAAATATTTAAATTACTGGATTTCAACTTTAAATTCTTCAGAACCACTCACTTTCTCAAAATTTTAACTTAAAATGGCAAAAATAATTTTATTATTAAACCAAAGTATAACAATACTTTTAAGATCCTTATCATAATATATGCCCTTGAAAATTTGATGTTATACATTTTATATGAATTTAGTAGAAACAAGTTAATAGATATGTTATGTAGAAAAGATTGTGTAAACCCTAGATATTAGAGAGAACACATCTTCAAATGTCTACCTCTACTTATAAAATGAAACATGATGTTAGATATCACATTCATTAATATAAATACTGGTGACAAGCACATAGCAGAGAGAGAAAAATAAGTAAAACAAATGAACAAATGCAGGTAAAATCATCCTTGTGGATATGAACTCTTCAATCCCTCTTCTGAAAAAAAATCTCTGGGCACACAGTGCTGTTTGACTTGATATCAGAATACTAAAGTTATGTAAATGATAGTCTCTTTGTCCTCCACACCAAAATACATAGTTCTGTTGTCCTGTTCTGCTGTGTTCTCACCTCTTCTCCCCTCCCCACATTTTTCCTTCCATTGCTTCTCCTTCATTTCTCACTTTCTTTCTGCTTTGTATTCTTTCTCTGGTTTCCAATTATTTTCAATTTTCTCTCCTATTCCATCTTGTTCTGCACTGTATTTCCATTTGAATTAGTCAAACATACTCAGTGTTCAATTTACTGAAAAATGTATGTGTCATGAGTGATTTATATAACCCATCCCAAATCTATTTAACAACAAAATCCATGGAAATTAATTATATTCACCATTGTTGACAAATTAAAGCTTTTCAGAGTCATTTCCCAGGGAATGAAAAAAATTGAGTTTGTCTAGAAGAAGGATGATTCTCTCTTCTGTTATCTCAGCAGATAGCCTCACCTCTTCATAGGATATAAAAACAAAAATTCCCATAGAAAGAATGAAGGTAAAGTTACCTTAGTACAGACAGAGAAAAAAATTGAAATTTTTGAATTACTAGAATTATCAACAAAAGAATCAGTAATGGCTTTTTGGGATGGAAAGAAAAGTAACATAGAGTAAGAGAACTTGTAACACATGACTAAGAGGAAAAATTTATTCTGTATTAGAAAATATGTCAATATGTCTCTTTGTATGCCAAGATCAAGCATTTCTATTGCTTTCGTATTTCTGCAGTATAACAGAAGTTCCTGTTTGCTTTCACTCAACCATCCAAAATTAGATATTAATCATTCAGACTACAGTAAGTTTAGCTGAGCTTCATTGAAAGTGTTATGTCATAAGAAAGCTGAATTTCCAAAGTTTTGTATGGTCTCATCGATTATCAGCTTCCTTTCATTTCACTTTTAGGCAGACCTGTCATTTATGTTTCTTCTGGTTTTCTATTCAAAATTTCGATCAGAACATAACATCTGTGATTAACAACAGCCTCTTCTGCCTGTTTTCTGTACGTGACTTCACTGCATTAGCATGTATATTCACTTGAAAATGTGTAGAGAACTTGATACTCAAATTGTATTCCAAATATCTTGGTTTTGTCTATCTATAATGAAACTGAACTGGTGGAAAGGTTAATTAAATAAATTCTCCTTTATATAAAAGTATTGGCATGCCTTTTTGCATTATAAGTATTTTTAACATTATAATTACACTAAATTTAAAATAAATTGATTACACCTCATTAAAACATGCATTATGATCAACTCAAAATTTCATGAATGCCTTGTAATTCTTTCTATTATAGCCACACTTCTCTTGGATTGGTTGTTTCTTACACCAGGTGAGTTTAATGGCATAATGTTTAACTTTAGCATGTATATAATCTTCCATATAATTAGAAATTTAAAATCTCTACAATACATATTTATTCAAAAGAGGCATTTTTTCTAGTTTTCAGACTATATGATTTAGAAATCAATGACAAGAAAATACAAACAGCATTTCTCCATCAGAGCTAAATATTGATTATTTGCTTCTTCTCTATGAATTATTTAGGTTATTTGGGGTTGGTTGAATCTTTAGTTCCAGATTTGGAGGTAAATCTGCACTTGTGAAGTATTATAATTTACATCTATTCTGAAACTCACTGCAATACTTTCAATGATTTCATGATAATATTCTTGAGTAGCCACATCATTCTACTTTAAAGTAACTCAGAGTTTTTATTTCCTTTGGCTGCCCCCTGTAGGATTAGAGATATAGAAGTTGCAGGTTTGTTCCCTGACATTGCTACTCTGTTAAATTTCAATGTAGCTGTCAATTCTGTGGAACACTCTAGCATTACTCTCTATTTCATGTAAGAACTCAAGAAATTCAATTCAAGCTGTTTATTTGAAAAAATGACTTCTTACACTGTGACTGGAAAATACACATTTGCCTTTATTCAATACTCTCCTAGAGCATGCTATGACAAGGAAATTTCAGTTTTGAAACTGATATTGAAAGAGTCACTAAGCAAGAATTGCCATATTAACATCAAAAAGGCAAAGGCAGTAATCTCATTATTAATGTCTTTGTCCTAGTCAACTAAAATCAATCATTGCACCAATCTTACAAAATATACCCCTCTTCGTCCCATATCTATAGCTGAGGCATAATATTTATTTATAAAGAAAAATAATAATTTTATTCTCAAGTTTATTTTTAATATTCAATTTCAAAAAAAAACTTTTCAACTTTATTACTGATGTTATAAACATCATCTTCCATTCTACTAAGAAAAAGTGATGGTTTCTTCTTGTTATTTTTGTTGTCAGCTGTGGAATTATCTTTGTATGGCTATCTTCTTTTTGATTTGTCAAAAGAAGGTTACTTTCTTGTTGTTTCTACAATGTTGTTTTCCTCCTTGTCTTGGAGTTTTCTATCTATTATCTTTTATAGGGCTAGATTTGGGAAAAGTTATTGTATAAATTTTGTTTGCCATGAATATCTTGGTTTCTCTATCTATTGTAATTGAGAGTTTTACTGGGTATAGTAGCCTTGGTTAGCATATATGTTCTCTTAAGGTCTGTATGAGATCTGCCCAGGATATTCTGACTTTTATAGTCTCTTGTGAGAGGTCTGGTGTAATTATGATAGGTATGCCTTTATATGTTACTTAACCTTTTTTTTAAATGGTTATAATATTCTTTCCTTGTTTTGTGCATTTGGTGTTTTGATTACTATGTGATGGGGGGAATTTCTTTTCTGGTCTAGTCTTCTTGAAGTTCTGTAGGCTTCTTGTGTGATCATGAGCATCTCTTTCTTTAGATTAGGGAAGTTTTCTTCTATAATTTTGTGGAAGATATTTACTGGCCCTTTAAGTTGGGGATTTTTGCTACCTTCTATATGCATTATCCATAGATTTTGTCTTTTTATTGTGTCCTGGATTTCCTGGATGTTTTGTGTTAAGAATGTTTTGTATTTTGCATTTTCTTTGATAGTTGTGTCAGTGTTTTCCATGGTATCTTCTGCACCTGAGAATCTAGCTTCTGTCTTTTGTATTCTGTTAGTGATGCTTGCATCTATGACTCCTGATCTCTTTTCTAGTTTTTTTTTCTCCAGTGTTGCCTCCCTTTTTGATTTCTTTATTGTGTCTATTTTCATTTTTAGATCCTGGATGGTTTTGTTCAATTCCTTCACTTGGGTGATTGATTTTCCTATAATTCATTAAGGGTTTTTTGTGTTTCCTCTTTAAGGGCTTCTACCTGTTTACTTGTGTTTTCTTGTGTTTTTTAAAGGGAGTTATTTATTCACTTCTTAAAGTTCTCTATCTCATCCAGAGAAGTAATTTTAGATCCAAGTCCTGCTTTTTCAGTGTGATGGTGTATACAGGACTTGCGTTGGTGGCAGAACTGGGTTCTGATGATGCCAAGTAACCTTGGTTTCTGTTGTTTATGTTCTTATGTTTGCCTCTTGCCATCTGCTTACCTCTAGTGATACCTGCCCTTGTTCTCTCTGACTGGAGCCTGTCCCTCCTGTGATCCAGGTTGTGTCAGATCTCATCAGAGTCCAGCTGTATCTGTGAACCTGTAATCCTGAGATCCTAGGTGTGTCAGAGCTCCTGGTAGTCACACTGATTCTGGTACCCTGAAATCCTGGTGTGACCAAGCTCCAGAAATCCTGTGATCCTATGATCCTGGGTGATAGAGCACCTGAAGATAAAGCTTCTTCTGGATGTTGTGGGACTGGGTGTATTGCTAGCACCCAAGATCTTCTCAATGCACTGGCTCATACTGGAAGGAACCTGTGCCACTAGCTGGATTGGGGTTCCTGCTTGCCATTATTCCAATGGTTCCAGTTACTCTCATTGTTGGGGCAGATGTTGTGGCCTCCTCACCTATGATCCTGGGCATGTTAGAGCACCTGAGAGTTGAGCTTCCTCCAGGTTTTGTGGGACTGGGTGCAGAGTTAGCATCCAAGGTCTGCTCAGGGACATCTTACATTCTAAATTGTTTTACCTAAACATTTTATATATTCCTCTTCATTTGTCTTGTTTCCTAAATGACAATGTTGAGACTAATTTCTTTGTTTCTATTTTCAGATAGAAATTTTATTGTACATATTTATCTGCTTATGACTGTCAACTCTCCCCCAAATTAGTAAACAATATCATACATTTGTAAGAAACGACCACCTGTTATACTTTATGATACAGGATTTCAGCAATTCACTTTACATGCTGCTAAATAATTAATAAGACATTTGAGTACATCCAAGCTTTACATAAACTTAATGACAGTACAAACATCAGTTAAATATAAGTCAATATAATACACTAAAAACATGGGGACAAAATGTAAAAGTTTACTGTTTTAATATCACATTTACAATTTGCCATTTGCTATATATAAACAATTAATTTTATTTGCTTACTGTATTTGAGAAAAAAATTATTATGAGCAACAAGAATTTAGGTAAAGCTTATTTAAATCACATGCAAATTTTAGACAGTTTAGTTTTAGTGTTAATATATACAGTTTTATAGGGTTTTGACCAGACATTTCTCAACATCTTCTTTGAAGTGTTGTGGAATACTAGTAAGGCTTAGCTTTCAAACGGTGCCCTTGCAACCATAGCAATAGCATGCTAGGTCCATCAATGATTCTGCCTCCTTTATGAAAATAACCTCGGGTTTCCCAAACAACATTATAGTCACTAACATAATGTTCTTATGTTCATGATCTATTTCTTTGTTCATATGTGGTAAAAATAAATATATACTATATATATTTATAAATACATATTTATATATACATATTTGTTTTAACATATATGTGTGTGTGTGTTTCTTTCAGTTTATTTTAATTTATGACTTTAAGTTTTGTATCATATTTTAGATTGGTGTAAGTTTTTTCCTTTATGAAGAACATAGGATTAATATTAGAAAATTATTCTCTGTATCTATAATTTTCTTCTTAAAATACATACTAATTACATTGTGTATCAATTTATCTTAGTGCTTTAACAGCATTTTTTATTTGTACCAGATATAGTGTCTAAATGTGTGAGTAAAGTTATTGACTAAAATAAAATTTAATGACTAAATAAGTAAAAGACCCATTTTCTTACAAATAATCTAAAGGAAATAATTTTTTCGCAATGATTTTATCTTTCTAATTTGTTGGGCATTAACAGTAAATAATATCTGAAATTGCAACTAGTTTTAATTATTTGCATTAGACAGATTAAATATATAAATTAAATTAGTATAGACAAAAATATTATGTATTTGGGTATTTTAAGTACTTCATTGAATTTTAAACTAAGGTTAACTATTACGTTGCATATATTTGTAAGACTATCAGGTTTTGATGAAAATGATGATGACATCAACCAGAAAATAATGATGTAAGAAAAATGTCCACAGTATTAATATCAAGTTCAAAGACCAGAAGCAAGAAAAGTATAATCAATTCTGAGCAATTCTTATTAGTCCAGGATAACAATGACAATTCTTATTAGTCCAGGATAACAATAACAATTCTTATTAGTCCAGGATATGCTGAATAAATCTTAATGTTTCTATAGTTACTTGTACCTAGACTTCAAGTGTCTATTACAAATTAATTTTAAATGTAATATTAATGTTGAAATGCAATGACACAAGTAAAGAGTAAAGTGTGTGAGGCAAAATTATGGTAAGGATATTGGACAAATAGTCTATCAGCAGTATAAAAAACAAATTACTAGATATTATGTTCTCATACTAATGAGGATAATTCATTAAAAAATGAAACAAATGCTGGGATGATAAATAGAGCTAAAAGTTTTTATGTCTTAATCTGCTTACTTTATGTGAAACAAATATCCTACAGAATTGATTTTCCTTGGAGATGAGAGAAGTCAAAGACAGGCAATATCTCAGTACAGTGAGTCTCTGTACTCACTATATTATTATGCAGATATTCCTTATGTGTGCATGTCTTAAGGATCGCAGCAAAGCTGGAACAAGACTCTTTATGAAAATACAGGAAAGCTGACTGTGTGCCTATTAGGAAATACTCAGAAGACAAATGTAAAGGAGGGATTTCTTCAAAGCTATAGTCTTGGTCTTTTGCAGTATAAATGTCTGCCTTAAATTCATATTGCCTGTGCTGATCTAGGAGCCTTAGTGAAGGAATTTGAGTTTCACTGATGTCTCTGCTTTGTGAGAAAATATTCAGTACATCATCAACAATGCTGGGTACACAACAAAACAAAATAATTTCTACATGTAATTAAGAAAGCAGTTCTACACATACTTTTTTGGGGGAGGAGACAATATGAAGCCTGTATTTATTTATTTTTTTCCTTCTTGAAACTTTATAGTATAAGTAAAACAGGAAGATGTTAAATCAGTATTCAGAAAAAATATCATCATGGCAATAGCATGCAAAACCAAGACTTGTCAATCATCCATTGTGTTGATGTAAGGAAACAAGAAACAAACAAACAAACAAAAATCATAGCTATTCCTTGAAAAATTGACCCCACATATTTCCCACTTTGCTTGACAAACTCTTTCAATTCTGTCAGAGCTTTGAGGTTGATACCTTAGACCGCATTTTACCCACGAGAGAATCTAGGCTCAGTTGCCAGTAATACAGAAGTCACATTAGAGTAAAAAGTTCTCAAGCAAAACTTCAGTTCTCCCACACTCTCCTTATAAACCTGGATTTCAAAGCCAAATATCTACATCTTCTATCATCCTAAAAGCATGTTTTTGTCTAAATCTTTTTTATTGGATATTTTATTTATTTACATTTCAAATGTTATCCCCTTTCCCTATCCTCCAGTAACCCCCATCCCATCTTCCCTCCTCCTGCTTCTATGAGGGTGTGCCCCACCCACCCACCTACTCCTACCTCCCCACCCCCTCATTTCCCTATACTGGGGGATGGAGCCTTCATAGGACCAAAGGCTCCTTTGTCCACTGATGCCCGACAAAGCCATCCTCTGTTACATATATGGCTGGAGCCATGGGTCCCTCCATGTGTGCTTCTTGGTTGGTGGTTTAGACCCTGGGAGCTCTGGTTGAGTAATATTGTTGTTCTTCCTATGGGGTTGCAAATCCTTTCAGCTCCTTTAATCATTTCTCGAACTCCTCCATTGGGGACCCCTGAGATATATCCCATATTCAGTCACCAAACTATGACACTATTATGGATGCCAAGAAATGCATGCTGACAGGAATCTGATATAGCTGTCTCCTGAGAGGCTGTGCCAGAGCCTGACAAATACAGAGGCGGATGATCTCAGCCACATATACTTTTAATATTTAGATTGTTAAATTAGATATTGTTCAAACTGGTTAAATTGAGAATATCAGTATGAATCAGAATATTAACAATTTTATTATGACAAATTTCAGGAGGACGTACAGACTTAGGAAACTTGAATTAGAAAACTCAATGTTTAATCTTTGATTAATCATATAATTGTTAATATATATAGAATTAGGAAACTTGAATTAGGAAACTCAATGTTTCATCTTAGATTAATCATATAATTGTTAATATATTAACATTGTGTTAGTCAAAGTCTTCTAGGGACAAAGAATTGAGAGAATGAATACACATGTATCTGCAAAGACTATTCAATCACCTTGTGTTTAAATAGTAACAATTGTCTCTCTTTTGTTAGGCTGAGAATCAGAGAGTTGCTTTGGGCAAGGAAGGTCCAGCAGTTTTAATGTGGTGCAGAAATTATGTAGGGTTCCTGGAAAGATGGCTGTCCTTAGCAGACATTCCAGAATCACTGGCCCTGATATCTTTGAAGGAATCAACAGAAGCAGCAATGGAGCAGATTGACTCAGAGGCAAGAGAAAACCTGAGAAAGTAAAAGGCAAGTGGCTTGCCTTCCTTGTGCTGCTCTCTGTACTATTACCCAAACATGTTGGCCACAGTTGAGATAGTTCCTTCTACATCAGTTGTGACAATCAGGACAATTTCTCCATTGACACATCCTACTCAGGAGATTCTAATTTATAGTACATTGACATTACAATCCACCATCACACTTTTGAAACCTGAGGGCACTGTGCTAGATATAGATGAATAATTCCTTTATTATCTTTTGTTTAAGTTCAGAAACAATCAGATAGCAGTTATTTATTTATTTATTTATTTATTTATTTATTTATTTATTTATAAAGAGGTTCTAATCATTCTTCAGTGTTAGCTCTGTGTATCCCAGATTCTACTTATTTAATTTAAAGCTAATTTTATTGTTAGCTTATGCACAAGAGATTGACATATTGATTATGCACAGTATGCATATTTTCTGGGAATTTTCAACATGTAAAAGTTGCATAATTTTTGATTGGTTTAAATATAAATTTCATAAGATATATATCGATTCCCTAGACTGAAAATTCCAAAACTCTTTTTTGTCACTTCTCTAGTATTAAGGAATAAATCTGTTTACAAACATGAGTTTCATCCCAGTATGGACAACATTCCTTCCATACAAATTAGAAAATGTAATGCCCATTTATTGTCAACCATAGTCACCCTCATTAGAATTGAATTTCTAAAGTTATGTTAATTGGGATGAAGGGAATTGCACAAAAAAAAATTAAAAAACAATTCACAGGCAAACAAACAAACAAAGAGGAAATTATGGCATTTATAGAATTGTAAAAGAAAAAGAAAGTATTCAGGAGTGAATATTCTCAATATATTTAAAACATGTAGATACACAATTATGAGGAAATAAAAATATCATATTAACTTAGTATTTATTTTTCATCTGGGAAATTAACAAATTTTTATAATTACTGTATCATAAAGCATTCTTGAGTATAACATTGTCAATAATAAATTATTGCTATGAGATATTGCTTTATATTCATATAGGCAGGAAGAAACTTGAAGTTCCTTGGTTTTTACCTCTGTTAAATTCTTTGACAAAATTATGTCAGTGCATGTTAGATAACATAAGTTTTTGACACCTAGAGTAAATAGGTAGGTGGAACCTCATCCCCCCCCCTATACTTTTACTTAGGAGGATAGCGGAGGGCAAAACATGTATTATAGGAAGACAGATTTATGGAGACCTGAAGAAAGAATTCAGGGCTTCATTATACTAACTTAATTATGTATCATTCTGCATTAAAAACACAAAGTTGCAGGAGTAACCTAAACATTCTATCATCTATCTATCTATCTATCTATCTATCTATCTATCTATCATCTATTTATCTAAACAAGAAAAATTACAAATATAAATCTAGTTTATAGCTATTTGTCATCACAATTATAGTAATAAAGACATAATATTTTTCAAAAAACTACAGGCACATAAAATTAGTAAATTAGTAATACTACATCAAAGAGAATCCCAATTGTATCTTAAAACACTCAAGTCACAAAGAAAACTAAATGGAAATATTATAAGACATAGAAAAAATAGAAAAAATGTGATTTAAGCTTATATACAGCAGTAGGAATACAATGATAAAAATGTTAGGTGAGTTGATAGAATTCAATGGATATATGAAATACAGTGGGAATCAGTAGACATGAGGGATTTATGTTAAGAGTGACCAGGTGTACAAGAGGCACAAAAGCTAATATTAATATGGAAAATTACAAAGAATTAAAGAAATGTAAAATATCCATGGTTGAAAGGACTCCTACAGTTTCAAACAGATTCACTAAAATAAAATCCACACAAAAAATGGTGATACCATCAAAGAGTCATTTCAAAAGCAACAAAATTAATAGATTCTTGAAGAGCAAAAGAAGAGTCAAATTGAGATCAATGGTTAATGTTCAAGGGAATAAAAATTAGTATATTCTCATTTATGAATAAAATTAGTTGAATGCTGAGTTTCAGTCTGACCAAAAGGCTATTATAATTGCAGGTAAAGAATTTGTTAGCTAGTAAGCAAAAATATTAAGAGGCTCATAGGGAACTTTTGGAAACACTAGGAATGAAAGATTTTCCAAATAAAACCATATTTACATGAGAAGTTTATGTGGAAGTGTTTAAAGATAATACAATCCAGAATAAATATGTTTGCATATTAACAAAAGGGAAAAATTAGTCAGGTTTAATGGTTTAATATAAATCATTACATTTATATTAAAAAGAAAACATAAAAATTCGTCTTGTAACATTAAGGTTGTTAGAAGATGAATTTAGAAAATGATTGATGAGATACACAAAGGAAACCTAGTACACAAGCAATACAAATGTAAAGAGGTCTCATTAATTTTCTTTTGCAGCAGCTACCTGCTTTACCATGTCAACTGTAAATTTCCTCTATTGACAAAGGCATATTTTCAATAATCTAATGGAGAACTAGTTTTGTTATTTCAATTAGGAAAAATAAGCATCAGTAGCACTGTGTCCTTGTTTTCCTGCCTCATTGATTGAGATGACTTTTGTAAAATGTCTTAAATTATTCCCTAACATAGTATTTAACATTTAGATAGCCAGAAAAAGTGTCAGTTCAGTCTTTAAGCCTGTTTTCTGCTTTCATGTTTTCTAGGGTACTAGACAGAAACTGGCATTCACTATGGCTGATGAAAGACAAGACACTTTCAAGGAATGCCAGAAAGATCAGATGATTGAAAGTCTCCAGTTTGACATTCATGAAGAAACGAACACTACTCTAAGGCAATAAAAATATCTAGACCACATAAAATGAGATATTTGATCAATGATAAGAACCCTGCTTTAAAGTAAATATAAAATATTCAGAAAGTTATTTATTTCCTTTCACTTTAGGAGTCATCGATAAACAAAATTATATTTCAAACACACACACACAACACACACACACACACACACAAATATATATATATATATATATATATATATATATATATATAAAATTTTATTTTTGTCTGATACAAACATAGGAATGCTCTGTAAGGAAATCTGTAAGGAAATATGTTGAAAATTCCTATATAATTTCAGTTAATTAGATGTGAATATAGAAAGATAAAAAGAGGAAAAACTTAAGTCCAATTTTAAACTCTATATTTATGCATATTTTCTTATATCTATATGAGTACAAGTTGTTGACTTAACTATAGTATTATGTTAAAATAAACTTATCTGAATGCATTTGTTGTTATATTTTGTTGATGGGTCCTTCTCTTTGAGATGAGATGGCCTATAAATGTAATTTTAAATTTCTTTTAATTTGATGAACATATTAGTTTTTTGTCTTGATGGTGAGACAAAGTATCATGGAGGAGACAAGTGGAAGAAAGAATTTATGTTTTTTTTTTATTGGGTATTTTATTTATTTACATTTCAACTCTTATCTCTTTTTCCCAGTTTCCCCCTCTGGAAACCTCCTATCCTACTCCTTCCTCCCATTTCTGAGGGAGCTCCAACACTAACCCACCCACTCGCACTCCTGCCTTCCCACTCTGGCATTCCTCTATACTAGGGCATCGAGCCATCACAGAACCTAGGACCTGTCTACCCATTGATGCCTGTCTGCAGTCTAAAATGGTATGGGAGACTGTCAGCACTATCTTAAGGTGGCTTGTTACATTGCATACATACAAAGAAAAACAGATATTGGGGCTGCCAGATAACTTGTTACTTTTTATTCATTTGAGAATCCAAGTTTCTAGATTCCACATACAGTTAAAATGTGTATTACTAATTCAGTGACCCTAATCTAAATAATGTCTCTCAGGCTTCAAGAGACTTGTCTCTTCTGTGAAAATAGATCTATTTCTGACAGATTTTTTCCTATTTCTTGACACTTGTATTTCCATTTTTCTTCTATTCTTTTATTTCTTTTGAAGTGTTTTTATTTAATATTTTTTACAATCTAGATTTTACCCACCTCCTGGCCCACTCTCTGACTGTTCCACATCCCATACTTCCTCCCTACCTCTCTCCATGAGTATGTCCCCACCTCCCTACATCCCACCCGACGAGACCTGTCCACTTCCTTGTGCCTCACGTCTCTTGATGGGTAGGTACATCTTCTCTGACTGAGGGCAGACCTGGCACGCCTTCTGCATATGTGTTGGGGGACTCATATCAGCTGGTGTATGATGCCTGGTTGGTGGTCCAACGTCCGAGAGATATTGGGGATCCAGGCTGAGACTGTTCCTCCTCCTTCAGAGTCACCTTCCTTCTCAGCTTCTTCTAGCTTTTCCTTAAATCAACCACAGAGGTCAGCAGCTTCTGTCCATTGATTGGATGCAAATATCTGCATATGACTTTTTCAGCTGCTTGTTGGGTCTTTCAGAGGGCAGTCATGATAGGCCCCCTTTTGTGAGTGTTCCATAGTCTCAGTAATAGTATCAGGCCTTGCGGCCTCCCCTTGAGCTGAATCCCAATTTTGGCCTGTTGCTGGACCTCCTTTTCCTCAGGCTCTTCTCCATTTTGGACCCTGCAGTTATTTCAGACAGGAACAATTATGCCTCAGTTTTTGTTGTTGTTGTTGTTTTGTTTTGTTTTTTTGTTTGTTTTTTGGTTTTGGTTTTGGTTTTTCTTTTCTTTTCTTTCTTTTTTTTTTTTTTTTTTTTGACTGTAGGATGGCAACCCCAACCCCTCACTGTTTTTCTGCTCTACGTTACCATTTCCTGCTTTAAGACATTTCATCTCCCTGGCCTTTGGTATGTTCTACAGGGTCCTCTCACCTCCTGACTTCTTAGATTGACTCTTTCCATTCTTTCTTCTGGCCCCCAGGGCTTCATTTTTCCCACCATTCCTTCTTAAACTCACTATCGCTTTTACAATCATTATTGCTATCCCCGTCCCTTCATTGGCCATTTTGTCTGGCTACAGGAGGCGCTATTTCAGGATCCATACCCCCCATTGCTTGGAGTCTTAGCTAGGGTCACTCTTATAGATTCTTAGGAGGCTGCATTTTACTAGATTTGTAGCTCATCTCAGAAATGCCCCCCCACATCTCTCTCAGTGCTCTCTCCCTCCCTCCTCCTCCCCTCCCCTTATCCTTTTTGTTCCCATTTCCGTGTCCTCCCTCACCCAATTTCCTCCTTCTATCCATCCGCAATGTCGTCTATTTCCCCTTTTCACTAAAATTTAAGAACCCCCCTCCACTTTGTCTCCTTCTTGTTACTTAGTTTTAATCCTGCCACAAAACTTTAGACCTAGAGTTTGTCTTACCTAGAAGATGTACAGTGGTAAAAGATGGAGCAAAATTCCAGGAAAGGGCCAACCTATGACTGCCTCTGCTTAAGACCCGTGACAATGGGAGGCCACCTCTGACACTATTAATGATATTCTGCTATACTTTCAGACAGGATCCTAGCATAGCTTCAACCTCCCAGCAACTGATGGAAACTGATGCAAAGACCTGTGCACAGCCAAACATTAAATAAAGCTTGGGAATGGAAAGATGATGATGAGGAAGGATTTAAAGAGACACAGTTGTCAAGGGAACCACAAGAAAATCTACAGTGTCAAATTACCTGGACCCACATGAACTCATAGAGGCTCAACTGCCAATCAGACAGCATACACAGGATGGACCTAGGTCCTCTGAACATAATAAGAGTTGTATAGCTAGATCTTCATTGGTACTCCTAAAGCTGGTGCAAGGGATATTTCTGATTACATTGCCTGCCTTTAAATATCTTTCCTCTAACTGGTCTACCTTTTCTACCTTCAATTGGAGAAGATTCTCCTAGTTTTACTGGAACTTGATATGCCAAGACCTGTTGATATTCATAGGAGGCACCTGTTTTCTGAAGAGAAGCAGAGAAAGGTTAGATGGTGGGGGGAAGGGGGAAGGTAAGACGGAGGGACTGGAAGGAGAGGAGGAAGTGGAAGATACAATTGGGATACAAAGTAAATATATAACTTAATAGAAATTATCACTGCTTCTGTCTTAGTAGCCACTTATCATCTTTAGCACATCATCTGTGGTTAAGGGCCTTCATTCCTTCATTTATCAGATCAGTTCCAGTTTGATTCATCTAAGTACTGTGACCAAGGCTTGTGCTGTCTTCAGAAACAGAGAATGAGGTTGTATATTCCAGTTCAGGAAGGCTAGCAAAGACAATATTAATAGCAATGCTATGTTGGGAGTCTCATATTCTTTTCACTAATTCCAGGGAGGCTTCCCATGTCTGGTAAGATTTATATTGCTAGACATAGTGTTATTCCAATGCCTGGTAAGGTTGATATTGCTAGACATAGTACTATTGCATAACATTTGGAGAAAACACCATCATTTCATAATTTGTTCCTATTTGAGACAAAAAAACCACTCATATATATGTATGTGTACATATATGTATACATATATGTACATGCTTATATACATAAGACATATATTTGTTATATTTGTAAGTTAGCTTATACTTTAAGAAGACTTACAATTATACATCTTTATTGCTTTCCTTTCATATATCCTTACCTTATCTATAACTACTTCCTTGTTCACTCCTTTGTTGTCTGTCCTCAACCCTCCCCAGTCAAAACCGTGAGTACTTCAGACTCCCATTGTTTAAAAATTGCTCTGAAATCACTTTCTAAATGTTCACATCTTTCTTTCAGGTAGACCATTTTTTTTTATATTTTTATTTAAAGTAGTTTTCTATAGTTAAACAAATATTTAACATTTTTATTGTTCTTAATATGTTTAGAGTATGTCTCCTCTCTCTCTTTCAAAAGTATTGATTGAGCTCCACATCAAAACTATAGTAGAATGAAGTTAGAGGACAAAAAACGTATTAACCTCTTTATAGACAGGTATATGATGCTTCTACCTCATGAGGACTCAATGAGACAACTATGATTGAGCCTGGTAGTAGGTCCTTATGAGACTGCTGCATCTGCAAGAAGCTGGAGCATGGTTTACCAAGACTCTAATTTTTAGCAAATATAGTTCTATGGAATGCTCTCTGCTGTGTTTAATTACAGACAAAATAATGTACAGTGTATTTTTGTGCAATTTAAATCCACTATATATATATATATATATATATATATATATATATATATATATATGTGTGTGTGTGTGTGTGTGTGTGTGTGTGTGTGTGTGTATGTATATATATATATATACATAAATAAATATAAAGCATATATATTTATGTATATGTGTTACTTAATAGATATTATCACATTTTGGTCTGTGTGCACATGGAGCACCTTGTGGTGTATATGTGTTGGCATGTATGTTGTGATCCACACGTGCGGATCAGAGGAAAGCAGTGTTAAATTTATTTTCCATTGCTGCCAACAAATTAATTTAGGAGATCAAAACCAAGTCATTCATTATTTACAGCACAAGCTTTTACATACTGGGTCATTTCACTAGTCTGTGTGACTTATTTATTTTTATTGTCTGTGTATAATTTTCACCTGAGTGCACATATGGTTCTTTAGGACACCAGCTAAGTGCATTGCGTTCTCTGGAACTTCAGTAATAATCAGATGGAAGCAAGCTGCTCTGTGGGTGCTGAAGTAACTCAAATCCTTTGCAAGAGATAACTACCAAGCCATCTCTCTTGTTTAAAGTCATCTTCTCAGTTAAAAGCCACTCTTTTGGCACCTCTTCATATATTATGTCTTCAATAAATGAATAAAAAAATGTGGAATGTTATTGAAGAGTATTTTTGTTTCTTGGTGAATTCTTCCCTCACACACTGAAATGCCTTTTGCACAACTTTGATTCAATGCCTTATATATACATAAAACCGGAAGGAAAACAGAACGTCTGCTTTTTCTGCAAACAGGACAACCTTCAGCTTTCTTCATTTGTTCTTCTGTGTCTCACAGAATAATTGATGTTAAGTAGCTCCTCCATTACATATCCTATCCCTTCTCCTGATCCTTTCTCTAGTTCTTCTCTTAACTTATATTCCACCATTAGTGTTTATTACGAGGGATATTTCAATGTTATTTATATTTTATGTACTCCTTATTTATTTTTGTTACAGGATCTACATATGAATGATACTCATCACTCTTTTATAGTGAAGTGATTTTTATTTTTTATTTCGTACAACTCTTATACCTGCCATATATTTTTAAGGTTTAATCTGAATACAGAGAATATGTATGAAAATTTGTTATTCTTTGTAAAACTCTGAGTTTGAGAAATGTTTTCATTTGTTTACTAAAATATATTCTTAACATGTTATACATGATCATAATTCAAATTACAAAAATAAAATGATATGGAAGCTCAGCATAATGGTTACACTGCAGACATTCAGTAATCATAAAAGAGCAGACATCTTTTCATGATTATATTCATTATAAAGAAGTTTACTAATTGCTAAGTTTTATTTTAACTATGAAATATTTATTGGCAACTACGTTTTGAAAATTAACAATTCAAAAGGATAATTATTTACAAATGGAATCTTCACGTTAGCCCAAGACAGTATTCTCCAATGCACTATAAAGGGATAAATATATTCTAGCTTGATGTTTTCTGTACTGGAGGATATTTAAATATCACAATATAAGTCATAGTTTTACAACTATATTGTAATAATTTGAGTCATATGAAAGAATAGTTAGATTTTTCTGTGACAGAAAATTAATGACTTAATTTGCCTTTTGTTTTTTTATTCATCTTTTTATTGGATATTTTATGTATTTTCATTTCAAATGTTATCCCCCTTCCCATTTTTCCCTCCCAAAACCCCCATTCTATTCTCCCACCCCTGCTTCTATGACGATGTTTCCCCACTTCTGCCTCCTGACCTTGGCATTCCCCTACAAGGGGGCATTGAGCCATCACAGGACCAAGGGCCTCTCCTCCCATTGATGTCCAACAAGGGCATCCTCTGCTACCTATGTGGCTGGAGCCATGAATCTCTCCATGTGTACTCTTGGTTGGTGGTTTAGTCCCTGGGAACTTTTGGGGATTGGGTTGGTTGATATTATTGTTCTTCCTATGGGACTGCAAACCCCTTCAGCTCCTTCAGTCTTTTCTTTAACTCCTCAATTGGGACCCTGTGCTCGGGCCTCAGGCCAGTGGTTGGCTGCAAGAAACTGTCTCTGTGTGAGTCCCTGTTCTGGAGGGTGGGCGTCCCATGAAGATCTCAGGCCCAGTTGGGTGCCAGGTCTGCCCAAGGGGACAGAGTGCGAGCAGGGAGGGGGAATTGCTTCCTTTACTCTGCTGCCTCAGCCCGCACTTCTCCCACTTCTCTGCTGTCACGACCCAGTTACTCCCAGGTGCTGTGCCTGTCTCCCAGTGCTGGGCCAATAAGAAGCTGGTAGCTGGCAAGGAGGAGAGAGTCCTGAAGGCGCTACAGCTCTTGCAACAAAAACTCTCAGACTCCAGGGTGATTCTCACACATCTTATTTCTCCCGGATAGAGCTCTTTTATACAGTTTTGGGATGGGTCAGGGTCTGGCAGCAAATAATGCCTATTGGCTTGGTCTGAGAGCTTGGAGACACCTCATCTACATGTGAGAGAGCCCGAGGCACTGCTCTTTGTGACTGATGACCATAGACCTTTCTGTGGCAGGGGCTGTGGTGGGCTGAAACTAAATGAAAAGATCCAGGGCTCAGGAGCAAATCGGAATGACTGCTGTCTGATTAGAATCCAGAGTTCAAGGCCTGTGCTTGATCAGGCACCCAACTGTCTATCACAGCCCACTCCCCACTCCTCTGTATTTGTCAGACTCTGGCAGAACCTCTCAGGAGACAGCTATATCAGGCTCCTGTCAGCAAGTACTTCTTGGCATCCACAGTTAGTGTCTGGGTTTGGTATCTGTATAAGGGATGCATCCCCAGGTGGTGCAGTTTCTGGATAGTCTTTTCTTCAATTTCTGCTTCACACTTCATCTCCATATTTCCTCCCTTGAGTATGAGTTTTCCCTTCTAAGAAGGACTGAAGCATCTACACATTAGTCTTCCTTCTTCTTGAGCTTTATGTGATTTGTGAATTTTATCTTGGGTATTCTGAGATTGGGGCTAATATCCACTTATCAGTGAGTATATACCATGTGTGTCCTTTTGTGACTGGGTTGCCTCACTCAGGATGATATTTTCTAATTCCTTCCATTTGCCAAAAATTTCATAAAGTCATTGTTTTTAATAGTTGAGTAGTACTTCATTGTATAAATGTACCACATTTTCTGTGTTTATTCCTCTGTTGAAGGACATCTAAGTTCTTTACAGCTTCTGGCTATTATAAATAAGGCTGCTAGGAACATAGTGGAGCATGTGTTCTTGTTATATGTTGGAACATCTTTTGGGAATATGCCCAGGAGTGGTATAGCTGGGTCCTCAGGTAGTAGTGTGTCCAATTTTCTGAGGAACCGTTTGATCTTTTTCAAGGAAATAACTATTCACAGAGTGCTTTGCTGATATAGTTTAGGCTGTCTATTTTCTTTATACCTTCATTTTGTTCATCTGTAAGTTTCTGTAGATGTATATAATTTAATCAAGAAGAAGACAGTTAACTGTAAAGAGTATGCTTCATAAGAAAAGGAAACAGTAACTGAATCTTCCACAGTTCACTTGAGTTCGGAACTCCAACAGAACTATGTCACTAACGTTTTAAAGACTTAGAGAGGCTGAGGATTAAAGTTTAATTTAATTTTGTCTGATCACAGGAGTGCCATGACTGACACATTCATTAACTTTTTTAAAGTAAAAAAAATATTTTAAAAAGCATTTGATAAGAAAGACAATATTCTGGAGTTTATAATATAGAATCGTTTGTACTCTGGTTAATGAAGAAAAATTTAGTTTTTCAAGAATATCACAGTTAACAATAGTAAATTGTAATGATTGTATTTTGAAAACATTTGTTTATGTAGAATTCATTGTTATAAAAGTTTTTACAAAATCATCAACAAGCAAACAAATAAACATTTAAGAATACTAATAGCCCCAAAGAATTTCACAGTCTATAGAATACAGTCTCTGAAGAACGTCTTGAAGTGCCTCTAACTGATGAACACCATGCAATAACTAGGATTAGGAGACATTATTCAGTTTAAATTTTCTAGGATGTTTATTATATGTGTGAAGATAAATAATAAGTACAGACAGAACATAATCTTATTTCCATATAAAATTATCAGCTTCGTTAAAACTTGAAGGTATAACATTAACTGAAAACCAATTCAGTAGTATTAGAGACAAAGATCTATTTACTGTCCGGTACTATTAACACCTGGGAAGTACATATATGCATAAATATCCATATGATTGAAAATACATTATCACATGGTTAATAAGGAAAACTGATTTTTCAAGTCTTTCCCTAGGTATCATAGTCTCTTATAATTTCAATCTCTAGGTTATTCCTACTTCATCAAGCACTTTACATTTCATTCCAGTTTTTCATTTATGCTTTGATAATTTCTAAATATATACTATAACTACTTACAACTCCTCCTGAAAACATTTTTGAATATGCTTTTTTCCAACACCACTGAGTCTAATTAATAATGTCCATAGGTTCATGGGTTTTTGGAAACCTGGTAGACCATGTTTCCCATACCCAGAGGAAAGTGACCTAGGAGCTATCACTTGCAAACAGTGTATGAGCAAGTCATTGGTCATAAGTACAGCTATGCACAGGTAAAATCAGGTTCTGTGAATTCATAAGTACACTAGCCTTACAATGTGCAGAATACACTGATTCACTGAAGCCCCCCTTTCTTATGGTTCTTACAAATTTTCCAAAATCTCTGATATGATATTCTCTTAGCCTAAAAGATGAAGGTGTATCATATAGATGACTCTTTAGGGCTAAGCACTACCCAGTCTCTACTCTTCTCTTTAAGTATTTGAATCTCTCTATTAACTGTTTTCATGTATAAAAGGCTTCTCGGATGAATACTGAAAGCTTCACTAGTCTGCAGATTCAAAAATACATATTCAAAGGCAGTATGATGCTCTGGAAATTTAGCAAAATAATACGAGTAGGTTTTTCTCTATGGATTATGATTTTCCAGAGATGAATTCCTAGCAAGGTTTATAGTACCAGGCATAAGTGCCAGGCCATAGAGCAAATTTAAGTACAATTAAAATCACTAGTATGTATGACCATATTTTTAATACACAACCACTGCAACAAATGAGCCTATTTTACCAGATCAATCAATGATTTTTCCACAGTGTTTACAGAAGACTCATGTTGTATTTTCTCTTCCAGAAGCTTGCATAGCCACTTCTAGTTAAAGATTATGCTCTTTAGTGAAGTGGCGGTTATTGCTTCTCCTATAAGACCCATGAATTTACTAGCCTGGGAAGTTGAATAGGTTTCCAGTACCAAAGATTATTTCCATCATGTTCAGTGGATATTATGTCTAATTAAAACGTTGTTGATTATATGCATGAAATACATGCCACTACTACAACCTAAGGGTTACTATGAAATGCTGGTCATTTTGGTTAATAGATTCAATATCTGGGTAGAACTATAAATTTGATTAAACAAATCCCTTGCTGGACTACAAGAAGACATTAAAATTGTATAAGATACTAGAAGTTACAGAGAAATGATATTTTGGAGACAAACACTGCAGTTCTATCAAATTCATATGAAAAATGAATAAATAAAAAGTAAATTCAATTTACAAAGTAAATCTTCATCCATTTATGAATATTAAAATTTATGCCTATAGGATTAATTTCTTAAAATGAGTCTTTCATTCGATTAAATTTTTTTAAATCTTTTCATACATCCATGTGCTACATTCTATTCCCTGTAAACCTCACCTCTTTACCTTGGTAAAAATTCCCAATTTTGTCAGCTTTTAATGAGGAGCACACTCCTCTGTTTTGCTGTTGTTTTCTGTTTTTATGCATCTGAATTTATATATTTCTCTTAGTTGATCTGATCAAATGAGTAGTTAACTATATATATCTTTGAAAGCGAAATTATGTGTCTTCATATTAGTATTACTAAATTCTCAGGGGGAAAATTACTGGCATTATTGATATATTAAATGAATTCACATATGCACCATTTTTTCACAGTAACTCTAGGTACATAAAAAGCATTTATAAATATCAACTGATATGAATATTTAATATTTGTACCTTTTAAATTGTTTGTTTGTACTAGCCCACTGAGTTCTAATTGCTTAAAGTATTTTTCTTAGTATTCCATAGTCTGTTTATCATATAGAAATATTTTTCTATTGGACTTAATTTAGCAACTCCATATTGTGTGAGCACTAATAAACTGATTAAAAGTTTGAGATGTACCAGTGTATTATGTGAGTATGCATTTGGGGAGTATGTTTTGGGAAATTTATCATTAATTACATCTAAGACTCTGCTAATAAATTAAAATTTATCCAATACATAAGTTTAGAAGATCATCTTGTGGCATATAAAATCTTAATTTATAAATTTATAGGCTGAGACACAGGAAGGCAAAAAATATATTTCAAATTGTAATATATTGTATTGAAATACTGGATTAAAGAAAAATTACTTTCAAATTCTTACCTATATTTAAAATGTAAAAGAGTACAAATTTTTAAATGAAGTGTTTAAACAAGAAAAGCAATGTTCTTAGCCATGTTAAAATGCTTTCATAATTCCATCTAAAAAGTTAGTGAACTGGAAATCATCTATGAGATAGTCTGAGGAGTTCCACTAATACCAGTACCATGTGTTTATTACTGTGTTATTCTGTGTCTCTGCAAACACAAACATACACAAATAGTTTTATTCATTTAAAAGTGTTTAGATTAATGACATTTGGAAAAACCATATGTCTACAATGCCAATAATTCTGAGAAACATAGTGAAGAATTACAAAAAACTTATAGAATTTGTATGAAATCCTTATCTTATTTTAATTTACAGCATGTTAAACATTAAATATGTTAAGACATAGAAAATATCATAAAATGCATTAGGTACCTTATTTAATGGAATGTCACCAGGTTTTATTTGTACTTAAGCTAAGGCATTAAAGACCTTAAAATGTCCTGATTTTTTTCTTTGATAATTTTTATTTTATACATTCTACACTCCATCACAAATAACTATAGAATTTTATAATAAAAATCATCAGAAATTTTATGAAGATGTCAGTGTACCATTTATCAAGACATCAATCAATCATTGCATGAACAAGTTAGGCGGTATGTGCTCAACTGAAGCGAAACAAGGTAAAAATTATTTGTAAATGGAGTTTTCATAGACTTATTTTGTACTGTGGTCATTTATCTAATAAAAAACAACTTTTTAATTTTGATTTTGTAGTAATATTAATGACAATTTCTAACAGCGAGAATTAATTTTTTTCATAGATTGTATTGAGTGGTTGATAAAATAATATTCTGTGTGGTATGCAGAAGGATCTATGATATTAGTATTTTCTGTTTTAAGTGATATTAGTATTTTGATTATATTAGTATTTTCTGTTTTAAGTTTATTAAATGTGTAGCAGGAAAAAGAAAATGTTAAATATCAAATAGCAGATAGAAGCCACAGAGAGATGCCAAAGCAGCACTAAATCTGGAGTTTACAACACTCACCAGAGATGCAGTAGTCTGACCGTGGAATGAACAAAAGTGACATCATTAAATCAGGGCCTTACATGCATGCAGCAAAAATTAACCAAGAAAATTGAAGCAATTGCTTGCAGAGTCAGTATTTTGCTTCCCATTGCTACTGTTAGTATTTTCATATTATGTGACAAATGAAAGTGACCTCTACTAAAAATAACACATGTTTTAGTCCTTGCACACAAACAATATTTCTGTTGTTATTTTCTTGTTTGTTCAGTTTTATTTAGCAGCATGTTATGGTTTAATATCATCATTACCTATTTCCAAATTGTTACAATAAATAAATAAAAATATCCAATAATAATATTATGTATCTTTTTCCAAACGACCAAACCCTATGTAAGTGTTGTCTGAACTGTAGTAATATTATACAAAATGACAACCTCCACTTTGGAATTTATGCTAATATTTTTAATTTTTTATTTAATTTTTGAGACTGTAAGTATATCACTTCTCCTTACTTTTCTTGCTTCCAAACTTTCTATTGGATGCCCACCCATATTTTTCTTTTAAATTCATGTCTGCTTCTTTTTAAATGTTGTTACCCACACAATACATATACACACACATGTCTTGATTTAAGAATTTCTTAGTTATTTGTAGTTTTCTGAAGGTTTGGGGCTTTGTAGTCTTCCCTTCATCAGGGTTGGCATGTATATTATTATTGGCCTTACTCAGAACATACTGAGGGAATGTTTACAATGAGATTTCATTAGTAGAGCTTTGGCAAGGCTTCATTGGTGTAGCTTTAGATATTACCAGTAGATCCATCCTCACAACAAACTTCTTTCTCTGGCTCTTTCAAACTTTCCACACGCTCATCCAAAATGATCTCTAAGAATTAGGTGTGAGAGTTGTGTTATAGATGCATTGGTTAGAACTTGATTCAACTACTCTTCATTTTGGTCATTCTTTTCTCTAATGGTCTATGTGCACAAAAGAAGTTTCCTTAATGAAAGCTTAGAAGTACTTTTACCTGTGAAAAAATATATATTTAGAATGCACAAGAATTACATTGATTTAGTAAAGTAGTGATTGGAGGCTCTTATCCAAGATCCATTACTTCACTACTTCTTGGTTACTTGTTAGTTATCCAATACCAGATATTATCACCCTCTTGTTGAGTTGTCACAAGTCCAATTCGAGAGTTATTGATAAACTTGAGTATATGCAACCACGAGAACTAGGAAACAATTGTGAGACTGTGTCTTCTAGAAATGACAGGGATCCTAGACCCATAATATCTCAAAAATATCCTGACTTAGCAAGACATGAGTATTGGCAATATTAATAATCATGCTGATGTGGAATGGGGCCATCTTCAGTAATCCAGTTCCAGTCCAAAAATTAAAAACCTACAAACAAACAATGGGTGAGAGAGAAAGACAGAGAGGAAGAGGAAGAGAGAGAGAGAGAGAAAGAGAGAGACAGAGAGAGACAGAGGATGAGCCTTTCTCCTGGATGAGCCACCTAATAAGTTATCCAATAACAATTGACAAATTTGGAAATCATATAAAAACAAGCAATTCTAAGTAGACTCAGGCTGCATTTACAAACTTAAGTGTTTATCATATAGAGCAAAGTTTACCACAGAAAAGTAACCATGAATTTTAGGTCATTTAAATGGGAAGAAGCAAAAGGCTGGAGGAAAGAAATGAAAGGGAAGATATTGTGCTGATTTTAACATTTGAAACATCATAAAAAGTTAACTTGAGCATACTAGATTGAAATACAGCAAAATAAAGCAAAAATAAAATTGCATCAATATATTATAACTTAAAATTATGAAATAACTCATACTCATAGTCAATTAACATTTAAGAAGAAATAATGCTATCTAAAATGATTTTGTAATAGCTTTAATAAATAATGTTGTGAGACTTGGTTAGTGCCCAGTACAAATGTTCAGTCTCTATTTCAAATCATGCGCAAAACTGAATAAAAAAATTAATCAAATTCTTGAACATGAGAGTAGTTAGCACTATAACATACTTATAGAAAATCATTTTATTAAATTCATCACCTTGAATTTGGTGATTGATTTATAAACATCTATGCATAAGTATAAGAAAGGAAAACTTGCTATTGATAAGAACAAAATAATTTTCTTTAATAGGCATTAAAAATTGAGAAGGAATCCACAAATTTCTGTATCATATATATTAAGGAACTTATACCCAGAATTAAATAAAAACATGTGACTACAATAGAAAGAAAAATAACATTAAAAATATACAACCAATCAAAATAGGCTTTTATTCAAACAATAGACACAAATAGTGAGAAATCATTGAAAACAATAAATTAGAAAAGAATAATTAGGTGAAAATTGCTAAGTATATTTTTAAATGTGTCCTTTAAAATAATAATGCATATTTATCAAAATCTTCTTTCAAATATGCTTTCCATAATTTTCTACTGCTGATTATAATTTAAACTTAATCTTGTCATTTTTGTTACAATATAAATGTATGGAAGAAATATCTTTTAGATATCCCAGGTAAGGTATTTGCTACTATAATTTATATATTATATGAATGTCTCTCATTATATTAACAAGAATCAGTTTATGAGTTTGCTCTGCAGAGTGAAGTAAATATCCCAGACAATTTTATGCACAGTGAAAGGAAGAAGAGCCTTCAGGTAGTCTCTGGAAGTGATGCTGAGAGCATCATAGATCAAAACAATCTTCTCTGATCTAATTATTTTACTTTGGGTCAATCCTAATTATATGTTGCTGGAAAACCATAAAGCCTGGGACATTTATCATTTCTCTATCTTATCTTCTTTGGGGACATATCAATTATTTTATTTGATCTAAAATGTTACAGATATACTTAGACTCAGTGAGTGATTACCCACTAAAATGGAAAAGAGATAAGTTTCTCACAAAAGTATAATTTATCAATATAGGTTGGAAGGTGACGGAGGCATTTGAATAGTCTTGGCTTGGAAATGATACATGGAGTCAGCATCGCTCATTCTTTCAGAGAATGGAAGAGAAACTAAATTACTAGAAATAAGCAGTGCAATCACAGGAAATGTCCACCATCTAATCATCAAAGACAATAAGTGATGTAATAATGGAAAACTGATTTCTTAGAAAAGTAATGAGTAGGGATACTGTTAAACTGAATGTCATTCCTCGTGTTTTTTTCAGGAGGAAATGAAGACTGTAGTGCAAAAGATATATGAGTTCCTCCGTAACTTACACAACCAATGAAACAACAGTTAGTAGGTATTTATATAATAAACCATACAACACTTTTATTCTTTTGTGTTTGGAACTAACGACTTCAGTGAGAATGATGAACAAGTTGTGGTAAATTCACATGGTCTAGTTAGAGAAAACATAGCTTGCTTTTTATCATTGTCCACCTTGCTGAAGCACTGCATAACAGAGAGTGTGATTGTCTTTTTCCACATCTCTGATGTCTTAGACAGTAAAGAATTTGCTGGAGGCAAGAACTGAAACATAAAAAGCTATGCAGACAACTGTCAAAATCATCAGCAATGTAAGCCAAGATTTTTGAGATGGAATAAAACCTAGAGCTCTTTAAATGCCTACAAAAATGAACAACAATGATCTCTAGAAAATTTATAAGTTTTCTCTCACTCTATACATTTTTAAAACAGAAAAATTTATAATTCACTGGTCAGTCTTGAATAGGCACATATTTTATTGTCAAATGTGTTATGTTAACTTTACACAAGTCATGGAAGGTGATACAATGCCTACTTATTTTCTAATTTAAGCACTATTTTAGTAATTTTTTTATCTATGGTGGATATTATTAACTTATATTATGTTATATTAACTTTACACAAGTCATGGAAGGTGATACAATGCCTACTTATTTTCTAATTTAAGCACTATTTTAGTAATTTTTTTTATCTATGGTGGATATGTGAATAAAAATCCTGGTTATTAAGGTGGAAATAACCATGGGAAATAATTTTTGAGAAAAATATTAGTGAAAGCAGAAACAGAATTAAGCCATTCTAATCACATTAAAATTTATCAAATGTATAGACTTTCACGGTGTACAAATGTCTGGTAGACTCAGTAAACATGTGGTATTGTGTTTTCATTTGTAAGAAAATTAGTATATACTACTTTATAAAAAATAATATAAATCAGTAAACATTTAAATATTTTTCTCTTTTATTTTATAGTGCATAATATAAGAACAATGAAAGAATAGCAGTAAAATTACTTCCAAAATGTTTAAAAGCCTCAAGCAATTATTAACAAAATTAGCTACAAAATTATGTACATGTATTTGTTAGTGGATACAAACATGTGCATTGGCAGTATATGTAAGCATATATGCCCACATACACAAATCTATCTATCTATCTATCTATCTATCTATCTATCTATCTATCTACACTAATATATCTTCTGACGTTCCATCAGTAGAGATAAATTTATATGACAAAATAACATTTATTTCAAAGCAAGCATGCATAATTGTATTATACTTAAAATAAAACAAATCCATAATCTCTAGTTTATGCTGTATATATTAGTTTATCTACCTTAGGAAATTGTTGAAGGGATTTAAAGGTGGTACTATATCTAGAAGCTGCAGAAAAAACACACAGATTATAATTCAGTTTGAGCTTGAAGGCTTGATAAACACTTGTTCTAATGCTGGAATAAAAAAAATATAGAGACTGTATTTACTTATTCGACATCATTTTATTCAATTACAGCTTGGAAATGATGGCAAAAATGTCAACACTTATACATGAGAACAATTCTTCTTCGCTTAGCCTCTTGTCAAAATGCTGATACCCTCTAAAAACACTCTGCAAACCACACTCCTAAATGCTGTTTTACCATCCATTTCTTAACTGGGTTAAGACATGAAACAAAATACATCCTCAGGAGAAGAATTGCAGAGTGGTAAAAGATGAAGAGTAGAATAATCAAATATCAGTCTGGTGTAAGAAAGGCAGTTCATTATAATTACTAAGGTAGTATTATTACCATAAATAAGATCTTGAAAACAGTACCATTAACATATGAATTCTATGTTGTATTTTTTATAAAACTCACACATCTGATCGCATTCATTTTGACTTTGTGTGGTAGCAAGTATACTGTCTAAGTTTATTTGAATATGGAAACTCTAGCTACTTTTATGGTATTTTAATGAAATGCCATGACCCAGAGTCACGTAGAATAGAAAAGCCTTTATTTCACATAAAAGTTCTAGGTCACGGTTCTTGGAGGGGAGTCAGGAAATCTACTTAAGCTGAAAGTGATAAAGAAATCATTGAGTAGTGCTACTAACTGGCTCTCTCTAGTCTTCTCAGCAACCTTTTTCATTTTTATATACATTTTCAAATAAATGTATTTTGGAATGTTTTTTTTTTCTGCCCCACAACTCCTCTCAGACTATCACAGTTTACATTCTTTCTTTCCATTAGTCAGATAGCTATCTTATACAATCTAAGCTTAATTGACTAAGATTAATGTTACCCAATGTGGACAGGAAACTTTGGTATCAATTATCAATCAACACAATAACCCACAAAAATTATTATAGGCCAATTTGATATGGGTAATTCCTCCACTAAAGTCTCTTTCTTAAGACATTCTATTCTATATTTTAAATAGTTGACAATGCAACCTTATCAGCATCCTAGACATAATTAAGATCACAGTAATGTAAGTCTGATAATGTCATAGAGTTTATCATTCTGATCCAAAATGCTACACTGAAGAGGTTTAGTTTACATCACTACTTTACAAATTCTAGTTGTATCCCTTATTGAACTCACATAAAAGTAATGAATCTTTGGTTTGCAATAGTGTTAGTAGTGTTATGAAAACCACTCTCAAACCTGACCCTTTAATTCCTGTGATTTCTCAGTACCAAGCTTTATTCTCAGTACAAGATAATAACAAATACATGACTCTTAGGCAAATAACAACAAAGACAAAATTAGACTCATGTTGATTCAATTAAAGAAAAATTCTCACGATGCTTCTTGTCTGCCTCTGGAAAGAATTTAGTCACAGTGTACTAACTCTGAACTTAGATTTGCAGAAGATGTAGTCTTCTCTTTCTGCCTGTGCATCTGACCATATTTTCATTACTGATCATATGGGTACATATATATAGACATCTCATAAACACTGATAAGAGTGTATCATCAGAAGTTGGATATAAATTGATTTAACATTGGGTTAATGATAACATGTCCACAATTGTCGATTGTGACAGATGCACCATACTAATGAAAAATGTTACTCTGTTCACTCTTTCACATATTTAAAGGCAGAATGTTTTCAATTTCACCTTGTTTCATCTACCTGCCCTTAGGAAAAATTATAAATAAAAAATAAGTTCAGATAATTTCTCAATATTACAGTAAGATGTGATATAGAAAATATAATTAGCTAGGCCTTATACTGAGTAAATGTTGTATTCTTATTTATTCTAATTTCTCAATGTGGTGATTTATAGAGTTTATTACACATTTATATGAGTAGAAAATAGCCACTGAAGTCTTAGAGATTTCAAAACAATTTCCTCAGAAATATCAATAAGAACAAAAATTACTAATAATATTGTAGCAATTCCTGAGGCTCATGATTAAAAGCTTGTGGAAAAAAACAACCAAACAACAACAACAACAACACAAACAAACAAACAACCCCCCCCAAACAAAACAAAACAAACAAACATTTCATCAGCATGTAAGGAATGTAAATTAGAAAATCTGACCTTTTCAGGAAAAAATCCTTAATGAATTGTCAATGTAGTGATTGTTATATATCTTTAATTTTATGGGTTAAATTTTTGTTTTCATTTAACAAATTACAAATTGTACTTGAGTTACTGTAAAAGGTGTTTTTATTTGCTTGATGTAATTGCCATCCCATAGGCTTCTGCTGAACAAGCTCACCTTTTCTAGTTCTGTCTGAACTCTGGCTAGCTGGTTCAATTAGCCATTTTGGCTCAAATTTCTCTCTAAATTGATTGATTTAAACTGTCTTTTCTCTACTTCTAACTGAATTGCTCTGCTTGGACACAAAGTAACTCTAGCAATCTATTTTAATCTCTGGCTCCTTCTTATTCCCTGGCTTGTTTTATCTATGCCTGTGTGCCTGTGTCTAGTTTTTTTCTCTTTTCAACCAGTCTCTGTACAACTCTCTTGATAAAACTCACTCTACTGACTGAATTGAACTAACCTGACAGGCTAGCACTCTAAAATCTGCATCCTCTGTCTCTTGAATGCTGGGATTAAAACTGTGTACCATCATGTCAGGAAGTAAACTTTTCTTTACCTAAAATATGCTCTGTAGAGCAGACTGGCCTTCAACTCAGAGATCTGCTTGTCTCTCTTTCCTGTGATTAAAAATGTGTCTGTATTCCAGCCAGAGTAGGCATTATTCTGGATTACTAGATGTGATAGGTACAGTAGCTGAGTAAGTGATTAGATATGACTGAAAGGTACATAAATAATCAAAGTCCATACATCAGAATTGGTTGTGAGTCACAGAAGCTGCAGGATGGGGATACTCTATATAACTTGCAAGCAGCCACACCACCAAGTATCCTTTCATTTAATAGTATTTACTTTTATTAAAACTTAAGAATTTTGTGAGTCTCTGTACTCCATGAGAAAATAATAAATCAATAGTAAAAGAGCCATACAATCCTGGCTACTTATGTGACATTTGTTTCTAAATTGGCATTAAAATTTTGATAAAAATAGTTATAATATAAAGCAAACAAATATACTGCTTTGTCAACTAAATATTGAAAAATGAAAAATGTTGGCTTATTTGAGTTCTCTTCTAAGCAAAGTCTAAATGATTACATACAGGTTTATTTGGGATGCACTGTTTAAGAACTGAATACAATATAAAAATCTTTGAATATGAAAAAATAAAAATGACACAAGTTTAATTTCTTACAAATAATGAGTAGAGAATAAAAGTATGACATAGATACATAATATAATACCATTACTCTATAAAGAAGAAAATTAAATCAGGGAATTGTCAGGTAAATGGATAGAACTAGAAAGTATAATATTAAGGTAACAGAGATCTCAAAACAAGACTATTTTGTTATATTTACCTGTAGCTCTTAGTATCACATCTTCAGGTGATAGTATATAACCACAGACTAGAAAAGGAAAAAGGGAACTTGGAGGTAGGAGTTTTCCAGTGAGGAACATAGGATGCTGGTGCCATGAAAGAGAAACTGGGGTGCTGTCCTCAACTAGGAGAGGGGGAAGGAGGGTAATAAAGAAGGAAATAAAAGTATGGAATGAACATCAGTAAGGGAATTTGTTAAAAGTCATAGGGAGTCACACTATTTCATATCTAAAGTAGTAAAAATAAATATAATTTATATAAATATACATTCATACATTATAGAATAGTATTAAAATGACTCTAACAATAGAAGGACCAGGAGACTTCTGTAATGTTGTGTCTGCTAGATAAGTTAGGAAAGATAAGTCAATGAAGTGCTAAATATGACCCCCCACACACACAAAAAAAAATTAAAAGACAAACAAGGGTGGGGGTCACTTTACTGGACCCATATCTACCTGAGGAGTTACATAGTCAATTAATAACAGCTGATGACAGTAGAATTAGTCTTTTCCAGGGATGAGCACCTAACTTGCTACCTAAAATCAAGTGGTGGCTCTACAAACATATATTCAGAAGATATTAAATGGTTTCAGCAAGTTAAATTGATATATGTATTAGTTTATGAGTGTGTAAAAACACTTAAAGAAAAAGAGGTCATCAATTTGAGATGTAGCAGAGAAGCCATGCAACAATTAGAATAAAGTAAGAGATGTTACAATTTGGGCTAGGACAGAGAAACAGGCTCAGATATTTTGGTCATCCTGATAAGACCTTAGAAATAGCATTCACAGGAGTGATTGTGGGACTACCTTGCTTGTTCTTTGACTATTGGTGTTTATTGTCTTGCTTGTTCCTTGACTATTTACATTTATTGTATTGCTAGTTCCTCAACCTAAAACTGACCTTAATACTTGCTTGAAATTAAAATGGTATAAATGTGAAAAGGAGGAGGAGAGATGGGATATGGAGTGTGTGATGATGGAGGGGAATGGGGAAAGGAGATAACATCTGAAATGTGAATAAATAAAATATCCAATAAAAATAATTGCTATTACTAATTTTTTAACAAAAGAAAGAAAATTATTTTTAAAAAGAAGTGTAATGGGTTACTACTGAAACTGTCTAATTTTTACAATTCTTTCAGTTTTATTTTGTTGCTTTTCTTTTAATTTTTTTATTTCTTTAAATTTCAAATGTCATCTCCCTTCCAGTTTGCCCCTCCATGAGGTTCTCAACCCATTCAAAAACTCAAAACATAGCACACGCTGCTGAGGATGTGGAGAAAGAGAAAAACTCCTCCACTGCTGGTGGGATTGCAGACTGGTATAGCCACTCTGGAAATCATTCTTGAATTTTCTCAGAAAATTGGAAGTACACAGCTATATGATTCTGGGCATATAGCCAAAAAATGTTCTACCATATCACAGGACACGTGCGTCACTGTGTCACACAACCGTGATGTACATCAACCTAAGAATAGATAAAGAAAATGTGGTTTGTTTACACAATGGAATATTACTCAGCTATTAAAAACAAGGACTTAATAAATTTTGCAGGCAATTGGAAGAGAACTAGAAAATAACCTTTATAATTCAAAATATGTGGTGTACTAGGAAGTGAGTAGCCACTATAGTGAATATCATTTAAAAAGAAAAAAAAACCTACAGCATAGGAGACATGTATAAAAATTCCATTCATTCAGAGAGATTCTGACTCACAATTGATCATGAATCATCACTTAATATGTTTCTGTTTATATTTTTGAGTTGTTTCTTTGTATATATGTGGTGTGTGTGTGTGTGTGTGTGTGTGTGTGTGTGTGTGTGTGAGAGAGAGAGAGAGAGAGAGAGAGAGAGAGAGAGAGAGAATGGCAATTGATGTCTAAATATAGATGGAGTTGTTTTGTTGGTTTGATGCTGACTTACATTTTGGAGTAGTAGCAACTGGCATAGAACACTAGATAAATAAACACATGAAAGATAGACATATGAGCTAGGCAATAAGATAAATCTACATTTGTATAAAAATACAAATCAGTATCTTAAAAGAGGCATCTACCATGCTATAGTTAATGAAGTCTTACTGACAATAGCTTAGAAATTTCAATGAACTAAATATCAACAAATGAATAAAGGGAGGTGGAGCACATACAAGTGCAGGCACTCTATTGATAGTATATATATTATCTATCTATCATCTATCTATCTATCTATCTATGCTTAATGCATATATATATATATATATATATATATTAAAAATAGGATGGATAAACAAACATGGGGGACATTAAACAAAAGTTCAGGGATAGTGATAAATCAGCTAAGTAGGACAGAGTACAAGTGTGAGTGCCAAGGTTTTATAGGAGAGCTGAGGAAACTGATTTCATTTCAAAAGAAAGATTTTTAATTTTACAAGGTAAATAATTTTGAGAAGTTATGTCACTGTACAGTGCTGTCAGTTACTCTTATGTAATTGTAATAGTATGTTCTCATATTCACAAGTACAGGAAGAAAATACAAATAAAATCCTGTAGCTTTTCAAAAGAGTATTATGCGTATGATGATGGAATTTATAAGAGTTGACATGGGTGTAGAGAAATATGAGAAGCAGAAAGAAATAATAAATAATTTTATTTATTGCTAATAAATTTTACATAACATAATTTTATTTAGTCTTGAGTAATAATTAACCTTAATGTAAACAAGCAAGCAAGCAAACAAAAAAACCTTACCTGTTAGGAGACTAAATGATTCCCATATCCATTCATAGAAAGTTTGATTATAAACAGTGGAAATTGTAATACACAACAGGTATAAGATATGTAGTCAAACTGTTATGCTTTTATAAAAACACATAAGTTGCTTGAGAATTAATGGAAATATGAAAATATCTAACTTATATATAAAAAGGGATTATTAATGATGTAGTTGCATTTTCTGTCTTTGTAAAGATTTATACACATTATCATCTTCATTGTATGTGAAGAAGTCATGTGAAGTTAACTAACTCATGAATTATATATGACACAAGCACATTTTTATGAAAGACTGATATTTTAATGCCTGAGGAATAAAATATAAAAATATTTTTTAAGCAGTGGTTATTAACCTATGGATAATGATCTCCTTGGGAGTTGAATGACTCATTCACAAGGGTTACCTAAGACCATGATAAATCACAAATATTTACAATATGATTAATAATAGGAAAGAAAATACTTATGAAGTTGCAATGGAAATTATTTTATGTTTGGCAGTTACCACAACATGAAGATCTGTATTGAATGCTTATGATGGTTGAGAAAAACGGTCTCAAAATGTGTAAATTCACCTTTTTAAAAAATATAATTAATTTATTTACAATCCAGCAGTTGCACTCCCCCAGTACCCCTCCCACAATTCCTCACCTCATTCCTCCTCCTCCATATCCTTGAGAGGATGCTTCCCACTACCAGGCCTCTCCATTCCCTAGGTCCTCAAGTCTCTAGAGGACTGGGCACATCTTCTCCCACCGAGGGCCGACATAGCAGTCATCTGCTATATATGTGTTGCAGGCCTCAAACCAACTTGTATATGCTTCCTGGTTGGTGGTTCAGTGTCTTGGAGCTCCCAGAAACTGGGTGAGTTGAGACTGCTGGTTTTTCTATGGGGTCACTTTCCTCATTTGCTTCTTCTATCCTTCATCTTTTAAAAATATCCTCAGGTAAGAAAAAGGTACCTATTGAGAGGTCACAGGTGATGAACCCTTTCCTTATTGTGAACTCATAATATATGACTCGTAATTGATTTAATCTCTATTCTAACCTATTATCACATTTGTTCACCCTTCTTCATGATGCTTATGTGTAATAATCTAATATCATTAGTTTATTTCTAGAGCAAGTAATTGAAGGGTTAAAAATGATTTAAGTCAGACTTGTAGCAAACTTCAAAGATCAAGATTCAACATAACAGAGAATAGGGGACATATCAGATTTTAAACATGTGTTTTTCTTTTTGATTTAAAATGTTCTTTCTATCAAGAATGAGTTTGATTCACCTTGTGTTTGAAATTAATCCTTGTGACAATTTAAAAAGTAATCATTTACTTGGTATCACAGTCTTTATTTCAAAGGAAGCACAATTTTGCTGCACAAAATTAATCTCTGTTCTCTTTAGATTACTTCACTGGCTGATAACAGGTTCTGATTTTCAGTGGGATATTATTTTCCATATTAACTGATTATTTGCTTTTGAACATCCTTTCATTTCCTGCTCAGTATTCAGCAAGCTTCTTTCTTTTCTCTTCCAATACACTGGCGAATGGACCACATGATGAATTACAAAAGGATTTATTACTGATATTTTGGTTGATAAAGTATTTTTAAAAAAATAGTAAGAATTTTCTCAATATCAAAACCAATAGGCTGAAACGAAAGTAAATATTATGTATGCCTAGCAAAACAAACTGAGAGTACAGACTCACCATGAGAAAACAGGTTTAATATCTTTGTGGGAAATAGAAAGTGCCAGGTTAATGAATGAGAAACTTTCTCCCTTAGTCCCTTTTACCCACCTTGTTCTTAGGTAAATGCCTTCTGTACCTTCTGTACCTCAGCGTAATGGTGGCAGAGTGGACTGCATATCAGAAAAGCAGAAGACAATGTCTGTGAAAATGTCTACTAGAATAGCAATTTTTTTACACTCTGCTTAGCATATATGCATGTAGAAAAATAGGGTAGTAAGTATAAAACAAGAAGAGAATGGTTCTTCCAGATGTCTCAGAAGGAAAAGGAGCTTCCCCCTAAGCCTGACAACCCAAGTCCCAACCTTCAGATCCTCATAATGTAAAAAATATTCAATCCTTGCAAATTGTCTTCTGACTTTTACCTGCACACACAAGTGTGCATATCAGCACACAAGCAAACACACACATGCACTCACACATAAAAGCACCATAATCATACACACACACTCAATAAAATTTATTTAAAATTAAAAACATAAAATAGGATCACAGAGTTGAGTTGTTATGTATGTACCTATAGGGTCATATGTCTCTCATTTATCTTTTTGGATGGACAAGGTAACTGGAACACTGTAGATGAATTTTTGGTTAGAATTCTGTATTTATGGAAGCCTGTCAACAATAAAAATCTTTCTACCAAAAATATTACATGATCAACAAGGACAAATATTTTTTCCAATCAAACAAATGTACATTGTGATGGGTTTAGCATCCATCTAGAAGTTTATAATTTATGAGGAATGAACAGAACTAATAACATCTAAATATTGAAGATAGTGGGAGAGATCATTCTAAATAGTATTCAAAATAATTTTAATGAAAAATAAATTATGGAGCTATTTAGGAAACATAAACTTTAAAATTTGCTATTGTGGACATTTATACAATTAAAGATAAATGATGTTCTAGCTTTTTTCTATTGCTGTAAAAATACTACCAAAGCGAGATGCGAAATACTAGGTTTATTTCATCTTTTTTAATTAAACATTTTATTTGTTTACATTTCAAATGTTAACCTCCTTCCTGGTTACCACTCCAGAACTCTTTATTCTATCCCCCTTTTCCCTGTTCCTCTTTGCCTCTAGAGAGTGTTCCTCCACCCACCCCCCCACCCACTCCCACCTCACCACTCTAGCATTCCCATACACTGGGGCACCAAACCTCCACAGGACCAAGGGCCTTCCCTCCCTTTGATGTCAGATAAGGCCATACTTTGCTACATAAGTATCTGGAGCCATGGATCCCTCCATGTATTATCTAGGGTTGGTGGTTATGTTCCTGAGAGTTCTGGGTGGTCTAGTTAGTTGATATGGTTCTTACTATGGGATTGTAATCCCTTTCATCTCCTTTAGTCCTTCCCCTAGGTCTTCTATTGGGGTTGTATAGGTAAATTTGACCTTGAAAAAGTCAGGAAATAAATTCCAGCAGGGCAGATGGAAAGCCATAGGAGAGTGCTGCTTCTTGGCTTCTTCGTGGCTTCTTCTCAGTTAGCTTTCTCATCCTACCCATATCATTGGTAACACCACCCACAGTGAATTAGACCCTCCTTCAATTAGTAATTCTGGTGGTTTGAGTAAATATGTTCTCCATATTCTCAACTATTTAAGTATTTATTCTTCACCTGTTTGTGCCGTTTGGGAGAATTAGGAGGTGTGGCCTTACTAGACAATGTTGATCACAGAGTGAGGGCTATAAGACTTTAGAGACTTAGACAACCTTCAGTTCACTGCTTCCTGTTTGTTCTTGGAGATATGATTTGTTAGCTTAATGACCCTGCCTTCATGTCTCTGGTGTGCTATCATGGAATCTTAGCCCTCTGGAACAAATAACTCAGATAATCCCTAACTATTGCAATCTTTCCTGGCCACAATGTTTTATCACAGTACTAAAAAAGAAACTCGTGGATCAACCAAGAATGTATCCTACAGACTTTGTCCAAAGGTCTATCTGGTGACAACAATTTCTCAACTGAGGTTCTTTTGTCCAAGGTGTCAAATTAGTATCCAAGATTAGCCATCACAAATATTGCTAGCAAAATGCTAAAAATATCTAACAAAACATAAATGTACTTTATATTTGATCCCTGAGTTAGTATTGCATATGTAAGAAAAAAAATCTCATTTTATATCTGTATTAATTAATCTTAAATTATAATATCCTCAACTGATATTTTAAATTGTTCTTCCATGCTATTTGTTTCCTGTGTTTTAAAATATGAGAATTGTCATAAAATATTTTCAAATTAAATTAGGAAAATTTACTATAGTATTATATTCAACCTGGGATGCCATAACAGAATATCAGAAACTTGTAGTTTTAAAAACAGAAAAAAAAATACGTTTATAGCTTAAGATGATTGGAAATCTAGAACAAAATTTGAGAGGTAAAAATTCTTTCCCTGTTGTTAGATAATATTATCTCACTCTATTAGCACATAGCCTCATCTAACTCAGATTTTGGAAGCAGAGAACCATCTCTTGATATCTCCTTTTATAAGGACATTAATCTCATCCAAGTAAGGCATCTGTCACATGCCTTCAGTTCTTCTTATGTACTGTTGTACTTCACTCACTGGATAGAAGGGAAATACCATTTGAATTTTGAAGAAACAGTGCATATAAGTCATTAACACCATTTCAGGACTAAACACAATCATATTTTTAATAGTATTATAATCTGTATAGTAATAGACATGAAGCTTTCTTTACTTTGTCTTTCTTATATTTAAAGAACCTATATTTAATAATTTACAAAACCTAATTTTTAAAATATTTTCAAAATTTTTATAGATGGGTACTATATTGACATCATTTCATCTTCTCTCCAGCTTTTTACCTGCTCATCCAACTCTAACACATAAACACACAAACACACACACACACACACACACACACACACACATACACAAACACACACACACACACACACAAACACATACTGTGTATGTTGTAGCATCTTGTCAAGTCCAGGCATTTACTCAAAATCTACATCCAGGACAGCTCCAGAGAAGCCACCCACATATGCTCCAATCTTCTTTCAAAGATACAGGTGCTTCTACTGGACCTGCTCTTTCTTATCCAAAGATGGTTCCATAGATGCTGGACAGCAAGAAAACAGCCAAATTCCCCAAGACTGGACCAACATCCCTATGCCCGTTTTCTGAGGCCTCCTAGAAACAAGTCGACCCCAAATCAGCTGGAAGTATATAAAGATAATGAGGACACTAATCCTTCTCCACCATCACCTCTGTCTGGGTTTTCCTTTTTAATTAAATCAAAAGGGAGGAATGTTAGCATTCTTTCTAGGCTTTGCCCCACAGTTACCTAGGAACAGCCAGGGAATGCCTGACTTACTATAAAAAAGGCAGTTTGGTCTTTCTTTGTTCTCTTACTTATTCTTTGCCTTTTCTCTCCCTGCCCCTTCTAACTCTCCCCTTTCCCTAACTCTCCACTGTTCCAGTCTGATTGCTCCTCTCTCTCTCTCTCTCTCTCTCTCTCTCTCTCTCTCTCTTCTTTTTTCTTGATTTCTCTTTCTCTACTCCCTCCTCATCTCTTCTTCCCATGCCCTAAATAAAGTCTATTCCATATTATATCCATCCTATGGCTGGTACCTCAAGAGAAAAGGATGCCTCAGCATGGCCCTGCAGAAGCACCCCTTCTACCTCACCATATCGCACTTTTACCAAACATATCCTGGCTATTTCTTTCTTTTTTTTAAAAAACAAACCAGTTGAGAGATGGAAAATTGTACTAGAGAAACTTTATGAAATTTGTACAGGGCTCTCTGGGCTGAGTGGGCTTTTATAATGTATAAGCTGTCGTTGAGTCACATGTTATCCTAAGGCAGATACAATCACCAATTCACTAAATTGTCTTGAGTGAAGTTGTTTCTTTGACCTATAATTTGTGTTCTTTCTAGACTAGAATTTTTTCATATTTATTTAGAAAAACAAAAAGAAAACAAACAACCAAACAAACAAACAACATCAAACCCAAAGCAAACTAGCACTCAGAATAGGAAAAAAGGATTGTCTATCCAAATGTACCCAGGTCATCCTACAATCAAACACAATAAAATAAATAAAAATGAGGTCTCTCTTGAACCTTTTACAAGATACTTCCATTTGGACAAGGTTTTAGACATCTAATTGTTAATTACTAGTTGGCAGCATATTAATTTTACAGATGTGGAATAGCATATGGACTCCTTTTTTTATATACACTATCAATGTGAATTGTAATTGTAATCTTTCATCATTTGAAACTCTACCATAAATATCCATTCAAAGGTAATCTTTGTAGTACAGTTAACTCTGGTCGATTTTTTTTGTTTTTTGTTTTTTTTTGTGAATGGATTGATGAAACCTATGTCATTTAAAATATTTCTTGTGAACTGTAAAACAACAACAACAATAATTTTCTTTATTAATGCAAAACATATATGAAAGTAATATTATGAAAAATTACTTGCAGGGGAATGAGTAACTTAAAGTTTTAGATGCATCAGCAGAAAAAAGAAGAAGAGGAGGAAGAGGAGCAGAAGGAGAAGAAGTAGAAAAAGAAGAAGAAGAAGAAGAAGAAGAAGAAGAAGAAGAAGAAGAAGAAGAAGAAGAAGAAGAAGAAGAAGA
>JANHMN010000001.1:250682490-250693526 GCA_030674055.1 Rhabdomys pumilio | reverse complement strand
GAAGAAGAAGAAGAAGAAGAAGAAGAAGAAGAAGAAGAAGAAGAAGAGAAGGGGATCCAAAGTCATCACTATAAGTACACTGTCTAAAATCTATCATAGGCAACCATACTTGAAACTTGTGGAAGTATTCTTATGCTTTCTCAAAAACTGAAGTGACTTCAAATTTCCTTAAAATAAAATGATTCATGTACTTGAAATACTTGTACTGTATTTAAATATACATGCTATTTAACTTTGTTACATTTAAAGCTGGCTCTAAAATAAAACCAATTTCATTATCCTAAATTTATGAAAACCAAACTCATTTACTAGAATAAAAAAATAAAATACGTACTAACTAGAATAAGATATTTCCAGAGGATCTAACATTGCAACACCTCTTCCCAGACAGTGGTCTTGTTTTGGGAGGCTTTAATATTAGAGTCTTGCTGGAGAAGGTACTCAGGGAACAATATTCAGGATTTCATGATGTTCCATGGTGCTTGAAAAAGCTGCATTCCTTTGCAGTTAAAGATATATTCTCTCAGTTATCTTTCATGACTTTCTGATATGATTGCTACCTTCTTGCCATGATGGAATTATAGACCCAAATAAATCCTGTTTTTCTGTAAATTGAATTTGTCATGATGTTTTGGCACAGAAAATTCAATGAAACTAATAGACAAGTTGGTAACACAGTATATATATATATATATATATATATATATATATATATATTTTTTTTTTTTTTTGTTTGTTTGTTTGTTTGTTTTTTTCCATTAAACTTTATACTTAATTGACCATCAAATTCATATACTTACAAAGGAATAAAATTTATGTATTTTTAAAATTACTTAATAATGTTTTATATTATTCTTTCTTTGTCATTTTTCTTTGTTTATTATTGAATATTTTGTTTACATTTCAGATGTCATCCCCTTTCCCCATTTCCCTCCTTAGAAATCCCCTATCCCATCCCCCCTCCTCCTTTTTGCTTTTATACCAGTTTAATTACATGCAAGAATCTTAGGCTAGACCAAGAAAGTAAGTTTCAGACATGGAAATGACTTTGGGCTAGGACAGGAAAGTTGGCTCAGATATTTTGGTCATCCTGATAAGCCCTTAGAAACAGTGATCATGGGAGTGTTCATGGAATTTTGTTTATTGCCTTGCTTGTTCTTTGACTATTTGTGTTTATTGTCTTGCTTGTTCCTTGACCATCTTCATCTATTGCTTTGCTAGTTCGTCAACTTAGAACTGACCTTAATGTTTTATATTATTAATAAAGAAAATTTACCTTTTCATGACATGTTTCCATTTTTTTTAAAGAATGTATCAGGGACTGACAAATTGCTGAAGACATAAGTGATACAGTAATAAACATATGTTAATATGTTTGAAGATCAGTTAATTTAATCCTGAGTTTCATTATATTCTTTAACTATATTTAGATAGCATCTAAGAGGTTTCACAATAAAGTGAATTAGAAAGGAATAATGTTTAACTAGTATTATAGTGAATTAAAGATTTACAATAGTAGTGCATTGCTTTTCAAATTAAAGTTCTTTGAAGTATATTCTAACAGACGTTGATGACACAGTAAAACTGACGTTTTCATGTTAGTTATCTGTGATACTAATTGCCTGGATCTATACCTGTCTGAAGTCATTGATCTTCTATTAAAGCTCCTGTCAGTCTGTTGTGATGCAACTGGCCCACACATCTCGACTAACTCATGAAGAAACAAAAACTTCTATGAACAGAATTAATTAAGTGACTGTAGAAGGTACAAATACAAACTGCCATCCAATTAAACATGTTCAGACATGAGTGAAAGAATGCCTGTTCATATCTGATGAGCATTGTACTTTAAACTATTGATCCAGTAGTAGAGTAGTTTTCATTAAAAAAAAAAAAAACAGTAAAAAAAAAGAAGAAGAAGAAGACCTGAAAACATATAATGCAAAAATCATACTTTATGCTCAGATTCAATTTACTGAATTATATCACAGGAAAAATTTGTTGACTTCCATTTAAATACTCTATTTACTGATCTGTGTAAGACAACAGTAGAAAAGAGTTTGTGTTTGTTTGTTTATAGGGAAATATAGCATGAACATTTTCTGGAATTCTGGCAGAAATAGTTAAGTCACTAAAATTCTCAACCCCATTGCAACAGTGACAAATAGTCCATTGTTGGCATATAGCCAAGATGAACCATTTTAACAAAAGATCCACTATTAATACCACAGAAAAATAGAGTCTGCAACGTAACTGTCTTCTGAAAATCTTAATCTAGCAAGGCATAGAAACAGATACATAGTCCCATGGCCAAAGATCAGTAGGAGCTCAGGGTGTCTTGTGGAAGACTGGGAGATAGAATTGAATGAGCTGGAGGGATCAAGGACACCATATGAAAATCTACAGAGTCAAGTAACCTGGATTCATGGGGGTTCACAGAGACTGATCCACCAACCAAAGAGCATGCAGGAGCTAGACCTAGGCCTCCTACATATTTATAGCAGATAGAAAGTTCAATCTACATGTCCTCTAACAATATAGTGCAGCTGTCTCTGTTACTTGCTATTGAATCCTTTCTTCTACCTGAACAGCCTAATTGGTCCTTAGTGGGAGAGGATGTGCCTAGACCTCCTGGGACCAGATGTGCTAGGGTGGGGTAGTAACCAAGGGGGCTTTGCCTTCTCTGAAGAAGAAGGTAACGGGGTGGAAGGGATATGTAAGGGAAGGACTGAGACAAGAGGAGGGAATAGGCTACTATCGGGAATGTAATATTAATAAAAAATAAATTACAGAAAGAAAAAAAAAAGAACAAGAAATAGAGTCATGGCCTGAACTCAATAAAACATAACTAAAACATTAAGGTAATGATGGGACAGACGCCAAGCTCTCAACAATATAATCAGAGTTTTGGTACCTGGAACTATTCTAAATTGCAACGACAGAGGTATCATTGTAAATACCAGTTTACCCCAATGAAACTGTGTAGAACATAATGACAATCAAGTTAGCTTTGAGGACTTTAGTTATACTAAAATATGAGTACTCTACTAGACTGATCAAATCAAACTGAGTTCTTAAGGAAATTATAGTTAACAATGAAGAAGAAGAATGCAGAAACTAAGGTATGGAGGATATGGTAGGCTGTGTAGGTACATATGCATTTTCTTTTACATTGATGGCTAAACACAAACCTATGATTCTTTGTCTCTTTATTTTCTGAATACTTCATTCTTTTGCTTTTTTGTGTCATTGCCCACATATATCTGACTTCCCTCTTTGTCTTAAGAGAGCCATATCACAGTAACCAGAATATTGAGAGGATTTGTGCTAAAGCAAATGGGTATCACTGTATTCCTATCAATAACCCCTGAGAACAAGATTCCACGATTTTGCTTCTACTAGTCTGAAGTCACTATAGCTACACTTTGTGGTTAATTAAAGTGAGTGGCAATTCCTGGTGCTACTACTATTATATATAGTGTGGTTTTCAGTAATGTTTACTTAGAAGAAATTTTACAAGAGAGAATGAACTCAGAATGTCCTAATACTTGATGAATATTGAAGCAATAATATGCACAATAAATGTTTTCTTGAATATGATGCTTACAGACTTAGGTATCTTGCACACTGCCAGCAAAAACAATAATGAGAATGACAAATTTTTCCTAAATATAAGCAAATTATGCAAAACACTGAAGATATTATGTCAGCTTTGTTTGGCTCCTTTTATTTAAAAAAATTATTTACTTTTGAAGACTTGTTTGTTGGTTTATGTGTGCAATGTTGTTGATTCCCTGGAGCTGCAGTCAAAGATATTTGTGAGACATTCACAGTGTCCAACTCTGGTCCTCAGGAGAAATAACAAACAACCTTAACTCTGGAGTATAGTCTCTAGTCCCACAGGTTTATTTTTATTCGACAAGATTTTTACTTATGTCTGAGGTGTAAAGCAATGTTTCAAAACACATATATAAATTGTGCTAATTAAACCATCACCTCTATTCTTTTGGAAGGAACATTTAAAATATAACCTTTTCATACATTTTTATTCAACCGTAAGAGTGTGACAATTAATAATTTGGCCAAGGATATGATTCTGAATTTTAAAAATGACAGTGATGACAAAATTCACAGTCATGACAAGTCTTGAGACTTGCAAAGAAGGCACACGACCTTTGTGATCTTAAATGAAAACCTCTCCTCTGCTAATAGGAGCCTAGCATAACTGTCCTCTGCAAAGCTCCACCGAGCACTCTCATTTGTGTATTTGAAATGGAGGTGGGGGAAAGGAAGTTTAAGCTCAATCTATTCCCTATACAACACACACTTGTATTAAAGTGGCAGAGAAGGTATTAATCCACATTGGCTGCCAGGTTTTTGTACTCTCCCTACCTTCTAGTTTAAATGACTACAAACTCTTTAGGGGAAAAAATTGTCACTGTCAGCAAGCCATATCAAGAACTGTGAATTCTGGAAACTCACTGGTGAAATCTGTCTGAAACTGAATTACAGAATTCAATTAAAACAGAAATTAATCTTGATCTTTGTTATAAAGAAAGAAAGTGTTCCAGAAATAGAACCAATATTGAAATATGGAGAAATACAAGCTAAAAAGCACACTGGTCATCACAGTGCACATGCAAGGGGAATCTTGGTTCAACACAAATGCTTCATTACAAAATGTATCCTTCTCAACATTTATAATTCGTTCACTCCAAAATGAATAACTTTGTTTTTGGCAGTGCACAGAGCATTTATCTTTACTGAAGCATGTAGAAGCAGGTTTTGAGAAAAAAAATCAGAATATTTAGCGCATACCAACTCTATGTCAATCTCTGTGCAAGATAATTTACATGTATCATTTTATTTAATTTCTACAAAAGAAATGCAACAGTAGCTATCCTGTTTTTATTTTAGAGGTGAAAAAATGTAATAAAAACTATTGAATGTAATAAATGTAATAAAATATAATAAAAATGTAATAAAATTATTTTAGAGGTGAAAATGTGGTAAAAATTGCATATATATATATATATATATATATATATATATATATATATATATACTTACATGCAACCTATATACATCTGATAATAGAATAGAGTTACATTCAGTCATAGTAGCTTGAAACTAAAACCAAATGTCCCTTAACCATAGAATGGATACAGAAAATGTGGTTCATTTACACAATGGAATACTATTCAACTATTAAAAACAAAGACATCATAAATTTTGCAGCCAAATGGATGGAACTAGAAGATAACATCATAAGTGAGGTAAGCTGGACCCCACCCCCCAAATGATATGTACTCACTCATAAATCGGTATTAACCAAAAAGTACAGGATACCTACGATACACCCTACAGACCAAAAAAAAAAAAAAAAAAAAAAAAAAAAAAAAAAAAAAAAAAAAAAAGGCTAAAGAATAAAGAAGGTACAGGATGATGCTTGAATCTTTTGGAGAAAGGGAATAAAATAGTCATTGGAGGCAGATGGAGCAAAGGTAAGCGGTACAAGAGGGGATGGGGAGTGGATAGTGAGGAGTCAGGATTAGGTGTAGGGAGAGACAGGAGAGATGGTCAGAAGGCCAGGAAAATTAATGTAAATCTGTAGCTGGAAGAACTGGGGGTGAGGTGGGAATCGTCTCTGGGAAATGCCAGTGACTTGGATGAAGGAGGCTCCCAGGATTCAGTGCGGATGACCTAAACTGAGCGCCATAGTAGTGGGCATATGGAACCTGAAGAGGCTACATCCTATAAACAGGCAGGACCAACAATGGAGGGATAAGGACACTTACCGACCTACAACATTTGCAACCCAAAATACATTCTGTCTTCAAGAAATGCAGGACAAAGGTGAAGCAGAGAATGGTGATGGAATGGCTAACCAATAACCAGCCAAACTTGATACCCATCCCAGAAGCAAGCACCAATCCTTGGCAATATTAATGATACTCTGTTATGGTTGCAGAAGGAGCCTAGTAAAACTGTCCTCTGCCAAGCTCCACGCAGCAGCTGACTGAAACAGATGCAGAGAACACACAGCCAAACATTGGATGGAGCTCCAGGACTCTTATAGAAGAGCTGGGGCAAGGATTAGGGCCACAAAGGGGATAGGGGCCCGATAGTAAGACCAACAGAGTTAACTAACATGGTCCCTTGTGGGCTCTTAGAGTCTGAAGAACCAACCAAAAAGCATATATAAACTGGACTTAGGCTCCTGGATCATATGTAACAGATATGAAGCTCAGTCTTCACGTGAGTCTCCCAACTATGGAGTGGGAACTATCCCTACAGGTATTGCACGTTTATGGAAGTACAGATTGTTGCTTTTTTTCCTTACAGGTTCTTAATACAGCTAAGTATTTTCTCTATAAACCTTGGAAACCATAACAAATTGCAATGTGTCTTCCAAATATTTTTGATCCCAAAGAAAAAATGCCTACAAAGAAAAAACAAAAACAAATAAAAAACAAACAAAAACCAAAAAACCTAAACAGTGAACATAGAAATGTGTGTGTGTGTGTGTGTGTGTGTGTGTGTGTGTGTGCATGTCTGTGAGTTGTATACATGTTTCCGTACTTACGTATGTCCATGATGCATGTGTATATATGTGTGATATTCTTGTTTATCTGTATGTATGTGCATGGTGCATGTGAGTCTCTCTCTGTTTCTGTGTGTGTGTGTGTGTGTGTGTGTGTGTGTGTGTGTGTGTCTGTGTGTTAATGTGTGTGGCATGTGTATATCTCTGTGTATGTGTATATGTATATGTATGGTCTAATGAGTTACTGTAGGTGTGTAGTATATGAGTATCTGTAATGCCATGTGTTTGATGTATGTTTGTATCTGTGTGGGGGCACAATTTATGTGTGTATTTATGTATCTGTTTGTATGCTTATGCTATGATGATACTTTTAATAAAATCATATTGAAATGGATAACATCCAATTGGAAAGACAGTTTGAAAGTTATAAAGTATTATTTATATAGGTTTTATTTCTTTTCTATTTATTTCATAAAACATAATTAAATCATTTTGCCCCTCTCTTCCTGATTCCATGTTCTCTCTTCCCAAAACACATGAAACCATCTCAGACTGTTGACCTCATTCCTTTTATTATTAATAATGTCAGCATACATTAAAGTAAAAACAGTTTTCAATTATTTAAATTTTTATATTAAATTGTTTCAGGAAGGCATTGATACCTATTAGTCCTGCTTTGTATGGGGCACAGATAATCTAACACTTACAGTGTGGTTTACCCAAATCCAAAGAATCAAATGTGATCTAAATTAACAACACCCATACAAGCTGCTTATTATCTCCCCAGAGACCTTACATAATCTTTCATCAGAGACTAGTATTTTCTTTTTTTTATGATGGTAGGCAAACTCTTTTACCCTGAAATCCCTAAATTAAGAAAGGGTGGGAAGTGTGAATGCATAATACATTGTTACATAAATGACATTCAAGTTTCCAGTTAGTACTGCTGATTTACTTCTCTATCCCTCAATCCTGTCCTCCAATAAGCTTTCTCCATCCAAGTCAGAAAACACTTTGTTTACGAAAGCTTGCTCTTATACCAATCTACATGCCCATTTAGGTTTTTACATTCTCTGCTTTGCTTCATCAATAAGTATTGTGATCCATTTTGCAAATTCTAAAAATTACTTTAAATTTGCCATCTCTTCAGATGCACTTTTACCTATTATGAAGTAATATTGGTTAACTGCTGTTCTATTGATTCCATCTGACTGGGAAATGGGCATGCTATAACAAACATCGACTTAGATTTTCATTTTGCTCAGGAAATAATGTTAAGGATGTTTATGTCCTTGAGTTTAAGGCGACAATTGTCTAGTTATGATTTTAGAGACCTAGAGAGAAATTTGATCTCTTTACTTTCAGGTTAGCTGCAGAAATGTAAAGGTAGCACTTTTAATCTTTCCAAGGGAAGAGATTGCAGAGCAAATAAGAGCAATGAATGAGCATTGTACTTTTAAACTAAAAAAAAGATAATGATCTGAATTTTGTGTTTCCAAATAATGAGAGGTAAAAGCCATTAACAGTACTGATGGAATGCAGAAGATAGCTCATCAGGTAATGCTACTTTCAGCAAAGCCTGACAACCAGGACCTACATGGTAAAAGGAAAGAAGAAAACTGTCTCCCTAAGGACATCTAGATAGGCATCATCTTCCACATGCACCCACATACTTATAAAGACATACATGCACATTAGACCTATGTAAAAGAATTGACACAATTGAGCAGAGAGTTGATAATGTTCTACTTTAGGATGGTCCATCAGATTTGATACAGCATATTATGAGTTTGGGATAAAATCTCACTGCATGAACATAGATAGTCAAAGTACTCTGGAGGACAAAAGTTAAAATAAATAAAGATGAAGATGGGATATTTCCTTAAACAACCCTCATATATATCAATGAGGGTCCACTGAAATGTCTTAGTTGATAAAAGTGCTGAATGTGTAAGACCGAACATATGTCATTAGATCTCTAGAAACCAGAGAAACTCACAACAGCATGTGAAAGGTGAAAATCATAAGAAGACACCCTGACCCAAAATACATGCGAGGACATCCAACTGACTTATGAAAGTTGTGTGCTGATTCTACACATGTGCTGGGGAGCTACACACATGTGTGCAAACTCACACAAACATAAAAAGTACCTGAGGAAGATGATAGAAAGGATCTAACAATAATATAAATTAAAAGTGAATTATTCTATCTCACCCTATACAAAATAAATCATCAGAAAAAGACAAAGAGAAAAATAGAAGAAGAGTAAAATAAAGAAGGAAAATTATTTTATATATTAAAATCCAAACTGGACTAGCACTTTTAACATCCAAATTAATAGAGTTTATAAAAACTGGTATTATTATGAGTATTATATAATGATAAAACATTTATTGTCTAGTAAAATATTCAAGAGCTGTATACAGCCCAAAGCAGAAACATACCAAAACTGAATGGAGAAGTAGACAAATCCATGAATGTACTTAGAAATCGTAATAGCCTTATAATCGTAATCAATATAACACATGGCCAAAAGTAAGATGATTATTTGTGGTGTGTGTAAATTTGATAAAAGAGAAAGAAAATTTAATCCCAACTTTATATGATTTATAAACAATATTTTTAAGAATAGGTCTAGCTCATTCAGTTTCTGTGATAAAACATTTTGTCCAAAAGCAACTTTGGAGAAGTAACGATTCAATGGCTTACAATCCCAAACTATAGTTTACCTATCATTGCAGAAAATCAGCACAGAAACTTAAGCAGGAAGGGGGAGGCAGAGTTGTCTGCTGTCCCATGTATCAGTGCCTGCCAATAGCTGGAGAACTCACAGTGGAGAAGGAAATAAAATAAAAAACATGGAGAAATGCTGCTGTGGATAGCTCATAGCTCCATGCTTAACTGGATTTCTTCTATTACCCTAGATTATTTGCTCAGGGAATGGGAGCATTTACAATGGGCTGGACCCTCCTTTATCAATTAAAAATCAAGGTAATCTCCAGTAGGCTAATCCTAGGACTAATCCTACCTGCTCAATCCCTCATTAGAACCTTTGTTTTCTGGTGACTCTATGCTAATTGGAGATGAGTTGTAAGTCAAGATGAATTTGTAAAGTACCAAAAATGTTATTGTAACAAAAAGCAGAGGTGTGTCAGGATTGTAGCATAAGGTCCAAGAATTTGTTGTCATTTGTGTAGAGTGGGTAGGATTCCATTTGGGACAAGTGACTTTCAAAACATCATAGGGAAGTAAAGAGAAAATGAATATGGTATTTGAAGCAAGCGTTACATGAACAGAAGCACGACATTCAAAGATTCACCAGGAAAATGTCAGCATTTTCAGGACAGGAAGGTAAATCCACGTGGATGATGAGTGAGGGTATTCACTAAGTGGTGGGCTACTGGATCTCAGACTTAAGAGCTCAGCTTGGCAGCAAAGGCTAGTGATGTAGGACATTTAGATTCCATAGACTCTTTAGACAATATAATACTGTCTAAAACTCTAGGGTTTGTGTTTGCTTCTTTTTATGTTTTTTATGGATATTTTATTTATTTACATTTCAGATGTTATCCTCCTTCCCCATTCCCTTCTCAGAAGCTCTTTATCCAGTCCCTCCTCCTGCTGCTTCTATGAGGGTGTGCCCCCATCCATCTATCCACTCCCCCCTCCCTGCCCTCGAATTCCCCCACACTAGGGCATCCAGCCTTCACAGGACCAAAGAACTCCTCTCTCACCAATGCCTGACAAGGCCATCCTCCACTGATTTGTCATGATTTCATTTCATTGAAAATATCTTGTTATTTACTTTCATTTTGCTTTGTTTGTGGATGTTTTACCTTCATATATGGCTATACCACTTGTAAAATTGATTCATGCAGAGACCAGAAAGTTTTGAGTCCCCGGGAACTGGAGATCTGAACAATATGCTAACATGTGAGTGCCCGGTATCTAATCCAAGCCCTCTGAAATGTTAGTCTGTGCTTTTATCATTAAGCCATCTCTCCAATTCCTACAATTTCTTTCATTTATAAGCATGATTTCATGTTACATAGACCTGTTTTCATACAGGTATTAATATCTATTGTATATTCTTCCCATGCACTAAATATTACTCATATTTAATAACATAAATATTTGGTTTGAAATTAAAATTTTTATTCCAGGATTTAACAAATGTTAAGGGTGATTAAAAATGTATAAATGCACTGTGTGTAATTAAGAAAATACCACTAGCATGATACAAACTGTAGGGAAAATGTGAACCTGAACAAATAAAGAGTGCAAAGATTTCTCATCTACCATGGAAACAGAACAGGCTTTTAAATTGCAGGTGATACTTTTCTTTGCTTTATATATTTTCAATCTACCAATTTCACTTAAAATAAACTATTCATAATATGATCTGATAGAGGTAATAGCCTTTGTATCTTTTCTGTCTCATTTCCTTGTATCTCTAACTTTTATCTCCTTTCTCATTTAAGCTTGCTCA
>JANHMN010000001.1:250500683-250682480 GCA_030674055.1 Rhabdomys pumilio | reverse complement strand
AGATACAAGGATAAAATAACTTCTTCTCTAGCTATGGTTCTCAAAGAGACATTTTTCATCTGCTTCAACTATGTTTGAAGGAAAAGATATTTATCAGTTATAAGATTAAACATCTTCTTTACTGACTATCCCTTTAGTGTTGTGATTAGATAATGTCTTTAGATTTAATTTCCAATTTTTTTTCTTTCTGCTTTGTCATTTATTTTTTTCTTGCTCTTTTCTACACTTCTTGGCATAGCAGCTCTCATTGCTTTCTACCTCATGGGAGTTATCTTCTAGGAGAAAAATAAATGTAACTCATCAACAGGACTCCTGGAATTTTGTTTTTAAAAATCTTTGAGGAAAAGTAGAGTTTTTAATATAAAGCAGGATATTGCCTGAGGACAGTAGATCCAGCCAGAAATCACCTGAATATTTCAAAGCAGTAAAGAACAGAAGAGCTAGCTATAAGAAATACATGCCTCTAACCAACTCATTTTAGATTTCTTCCTTTGCCCAAGAAAGACCTAAAGTATACTTTGTTGGTTTGAATAAGAAATGTTCCATATTCTGAGATAATTGAATACTTAGCCCCCAGTTGATGGCTCTATCTGTCTGCAAAGGAGGTACAGCCTTGTTGCAGCTAATATGTCCCGGGGGCTTGCTTAGTTTGTGATTATGTACCCTCAGCTTATTTGTAGAAATGGTACTTTGAGAATTCTTATTCCTTCTGTATGACTTACATTTTATGGCCAGATGTCTATTAGGAAATAGTAAGTTTTAGTTGGTTTTCTGGTGCTGAGCTTGAGTTGATTGTATTCTTTATAAATTTAAGTTAAGTAAGCTCTAAGTCACAGAGCCTAAGAAGTCAGTTTTGGATCGCACCTGATTAGAGTATTTCCAGTTGTAGAAAGCAAAATTAAAAGTGAGTTTCTATAAATTGATTGGATTAAATGTAATTTATTCTATGAAAAACGAAAATGTTCTCATGTATTTTATTTACTGTCATAAATATATATGTACATAGTTAATAAGGCATGACTCAACAAAATGAGTTTAAAATTTAAAGACACTCTAAATAAATTTTTTGCCATGAAGAACAATTAATAATGATGAATGCGTCAAGCAATTAGGGCTAGACAATTTCTCAGTGTTAAGAGCACCCAGACTCAATCCTCATCACTCCCACTATGACTCAGAACCATCAATACTCAAATTCCAGGATATTCAGCCACCTCTTTGGGCTACTACAGGCATTGGACACCCCAAAAGAAAATGCATACATGGAAGCATAACACAGGTACACATAAAATGATAATATAAATAATTGGGTTTTTTTTAAGAGAAATATAACAAACTGTTGAGCCAAGAATGGCAAATTCAATGCTCCCATGTTCACCATGCAAACTTTTGAGATACTAGGTTCATCTTAAACTTGCTACAGGGTATACCTAGTGTGTGACATCATACTTGTATGAACAAGAATATTTATAATGGGGATTAGTAATGAGTTGTTAATACTAATAAATCATTATAATATTTTAAGAAATATAAAGAGTGGCTCACTGGAATGAGTAGTGAATGAATTTTAAATTAACTTGGTAACATCATTTCAATGTCATGTGGGCAAGAACCCACTCAGGGCCCTGTTGCCTCATATAATTAGGTGAGACACTGTGTAGAAGTTTAAGTGAGAGACTATGTTTAAAAACCTTTGAATTATAGCACATTAGAGGAAGATGTGGAAAGACCTCAACTCATCTTTACATGGTCATGTACAATCAAGTCCATCCTACACGTATATATTTTATTCATACACAAACACATAGAAATAAGCATACAACAAAAACAACAAACTCAAAGAAACATGGCATGATGATCCTCTGTCATGAAAGTTGAAGGTTGTTTTAGACAAATAGAACTATTGACTCAGAGTATAAATATATATATGTATATATATATATATATATTTATATATATATACACACATATATATTTACATTAAATATATATTTAATCTGATAATTTAATTCATAGAAAATATTTTCACCTAATATATATTAAACTTGCAACTAAATAAAATATACAATATTATAGTTTATATATAATGATATAAACATTATATATGCATTATACACACACATACACACACATGCACACACACTCAATTTAAATTATTCTACATTATACCATATTAAAATTTAATAAACAAGTCAGCATTAAGTAGAACTGGTCTGTACTTAGAGCTGCAAAAGTAACCATCATACAGGCTTTACTGATAATCATTCTTATTACAGTTCAGATACCCTAAGTGAATATGATGGAAACAAACATTGTATTTGAATCAAGATCCATATGCAATATGCCAGGCCTTTCTTGTTTATAAACTAACAAGATCGATGATTTTAAATAAAGTGTACTGCTAAAACCTACTTTGGCCGTCTCATAAGATAACATGTCAAGGCCGATTTTAATGCCATTATTCTTTTAGTATGAAGAGGAAACAAGGTCTTATTAGACTAAATAGATCTTAGCAGAAATCTTAGCGATTACATCTATATTCTTGTCATAGATCTCTTTGTGCCACACAAGGTTGAGATGTTCTATTTTCTCGCTAATCTAATTTCAGGCTTGGCTTCCTTTCCATTAATTTCTGGTGTTCATGTTCATGGTAAATTGTGTCTTCTGAATCTCAGTTCTCTCACATTTCCATGGGATTCCACCGTATCTTTAATAAAAATGCATTTTATGTAAGTATTTGCTTCTTATCACAATTAAACATTAGCCCTGACTGAAAAGTCCTTCAATGTGGCCCATAATTCTCAGGGAAAACCATCTTTCCAGAAGAAATTACAGTTTTCTCTATGTTGACAATGAGACTTTCTGCTTTAATAAACCTTATATCTTCCAGGAGTTTAGGGACTGATGTCAAATACTGTGTCAAGTTTTGTGCCCAGCTTAGATGATTTACAAATAGAATGAAGTTCTTGAAGTTATTTGAACACTTTCTGATTATATTCACAAGTTACTCCATATTAAAACTTTAAAGTCTTAAAATGTATGGTGTTCACTAATATTTTTCTTTCACGACTTGTTTATATGACTATTTTTAAAAAGATGCTCTGCTCTTTCTTGCAATAAGCACCTCCCCACCTTGGGATCCATCCCATCTGCAGACACCAAACCTAGACACTATTGCTGATACCAAGAAGTACTCCCAGGAGTATAGTATGAATGTACTCTGAGAGGCTTTACCAGCATCTGACTAACACAGATGTAGATATTCATGGCCAGCCATATGAATGAGTCCAGGGATTCCAGTGGAAAAGTTAAGAGAAGGGCTGAAGGAGCTGACGGTAATTGCAACCCCATAGGATGAACAACAATATCAAGTAACCAGACCTCCAAGATCTCCCAGGGACTAAACCATCAAACAAAGAATATACATGGATGTTTATGGGCCCATGACTACATCTACATATGTACCAGAGTACTGCCTCATCTGGCATCAATGGGAATGGAGGACTTTGGTCCTGTGAAGGCATCTTGTCCCAGAGTAGAGGGATGCTAGAAGGGGAAGGTGGGAGTTGATGGGTTAGTTTCATTAAAATACAGATTTTAAAGTAGTAATATGTTAAAATCTTCTTGCCCTATCATTCTCTCCTAAGCAAGTTCTCTTTTGTATAATCTAAAGCTACATCACAAGTGTGCATGAAAGATAATTTTGTACCCATACTGCCCTCCTCTCATATCACGCATTCAACAGGCCACTCACTGTGTATAGTTAATACTGAGGGACAATTTAATGTAAATGAGAGATTTTTAGGAATATCAAGTTAGGGTACATAAAAGATTTCCATTTGATTTTTTAATTACTCTTAAGTGTATATGTATATGTTATAAGTATGTATATGTATGTGTGTACATATATGTATGATAACACTATTACTAAGAAGAAAGAGTCACATAGACATTACTAAGTCTCCAATATTTGTTTTAAACATAAACATATAAAAATAAAAGAAGAAACTTAGAAAATGATACTGCTTAAATTATTTTTAAAACATCTTATTCTAGGTGAATAAGGCAGTAGTCTTATAATTTGCATATAAAGCTAAAGTTTATTTTGTGTATGTGTTACATGTATGTCAATGTGCACATGTCACTTTGCATGAGAAGGGGGTAGAATTGGTTCTATGAACTGATGTCAGCGTTTCAAGTTTGTTGGCACACACTACTGCCACATTACCTCCTTACCTGAAATATGGTATTCTTAAATTTATGAACAGTTGATTTGTTTGGAAGTAATGAAGGGCCCCCTGATAAATTGTCTAAGTTCATTGCTATGTATGTGTTTTGCTTTTTTGTTTTTTGATTTTTGTTTGTTTGTTTGTTTTTGTTTTTTTTCCATTGCTCTTTGCTTAGGTCATTACTTTCATGTTATTTTTGTAGTGGGTATTTTCATATATTCTTATTAATACTTTACATGTAACACAGATCATTATACATGTTATATGACCTATGTATTGCTCTGTATATCTATCTATTCCTGTTTTTTTTTCTTTTATTTATAAAAGTTTGTTTCTTAGATAACTATACACATCATTGCTTCTGGGTATTTTAATCAGCACTACATAAAATGAATTATCACCAACAGTGAAATGAGTACTAACGTAAATATCAGGACAAAAATTGCCTTAAGAATGTCCATAACTGAAGAATAGATAAAGAAAATGTGATTTATTTGCACAGTGGAATACTACTCATCTATTTAAAACAAGAACATCAGGTAATTTCCAGGCAAATGGATAGAATTGGAAAATATTACCCTGAGTGATGTAACCTAGACTCAGAAGAGACACACATGGTATGTACTCACTTACAAATGGATATTAGCCATAAAGTAGTGATGCCTATGCTACAATCCACAAGCCCCAAGAAGCCAAGTAACAAGGAGGTTTCAAGGGAGAATGCAAAAACTGTAAGACTCTTGGGGAGCCTAGCTTACAGGGGAACCTCCTGAATGAACCACTTCGGAGTCATGAATTGATGCAAAAAGCAAGAGGAATTTTATTGTTCTAATTTGTTGGGGTTGTCTGTACCTGAAGAAGAGGTGGCAATGCTGAGCAGCCTGTTTGGCCAGTTTTTATAGTTTTTAGGGCAGCAGCCATTAGGCACAATGTGATTGGCAGAACGGTGTTACTTTTTAAACTGATTGGTCTTTAGGAAATGAGGTGGCAAGGACTTTCCTTGTCTGTAGGTGGCAAGGTTTGGTCCATCCTGTGGAAAGTTTCTATGGGCTCTGGGTCTTCCCCACCCACAGGTGGGTTCCCTCCCCTATAGTCTGAGGAATGTTAATCAGCCTCTCCCATCCAGCAAGTGTCCCCTGATATTTCCAAAGGTCCTGAGCTGACCTATTCAGAATTTCAATAAGAAAGGGAAATAAAATGATATTCTGATATTCGGAGTTGGATGGAAGGAGGGAACTGAGTGGGAGAGGAGATGGAGAGGAGATCTGCGGAATAGGAAACAGGGGGAGGGGAGCCAGAGAGTGAGGGCCAGAAGAGTAACTAGAAATAAGCAGGGGGGTGTGCATCTATAGAACATCCAGGAGACCTGGGAATGGGGATGCTCCAGGAAGTCTCCGAGGGTGATTCTAGCTGAGACATCTAGCAGTGGAAAATATAGAGCCTGAAGTGTATACCTTCTGCAGACAAGCAGGACTCTCATTGGAGGGGTAAGAAACCAATCTACCCTTAAAATCTTCAACCTAAAATTTGCCCTGCCTACAAGAAGGGCAGGGACAAAGATAGACAAGAGACAGAGGAAAAGGCCATCTAATAACCAGACCAACTTGAAATCTGTCCCATGGGCAGGAACCAAACCCTGACATTATTAATGATACTCTGTCACTTGCAGACAGGAGCGTAGCATAACTGTCCTCTGAGAGGCTCCACTCAGCAGCTCACTGAAACAAATATAGAGATGTACAGCCAATGTACAGCCAGAGATGTATTATATGGATCCCAGGAAGTCATGTAGAAAACTTGGGGAAAGGATTAAGGAACCTTGAAGGGATAGGGACTCTGAAAGAAGATCAACAGAGACAATTAACCTGGACCCTTGGCTACTCCAAGTGACTGAACCAACAACCAAAAAGCACGAACTTACTGGACCTAAACCCTGCCCAGATATGTAGCAGGTGTGTAGCTTGTTCTTTATGTGGGGCTACCAACAACTAAAGTGGGGGCTTCTGCTGACTCTGTTTCCTGCTTCTGGATACCATTCCCCTAACTGGACTGGCTTGTCTGGTCTCACTAGGAGAGGATGTGCTGAGTCCTACAGTGATTTGAGGTGCCAGGGTAGGTTGATCCCTAGTGGTATCCTTCCTCTTTTCAGACATAAAGGGGAGAAGGAAATAGGGGAGTGGCCATTTGAGGGGTAGCCTTGGAGGAGGGGTCACTGTGATAAGGATGTAAAGTCAATAAATAAATGAAAAAATGGTATAGTAAGTTTATAAAAATATTAAGGGTATTTTTTACAAAGCATATGTAATATATATGTTTATATGTATAATACATATATAATCTAAATAGTGTATTATTCATCTCATACTAAAAGTTGTAAACATGTATTACTTTGCTGTTATATTTGCAAATAAATTTTCTCATGTAGAGACTATGCATTAGTTACCATAATGAGAATGAGTCCAGTAGTTTCTATGCCCAATCGTCAGCTCCCTTTAGTTAAAAATTGAATTTTCTTGATACATTTACAAAGGAGCATCATCTTAGTAAATGTAGAGAGTAGACTAGGTATGTACTCCTTTACAAAAATCACTTTTGTATTGAAACTGTAAAAATTGTAGAACTTTTTAAAGGATAAGTTGTTTGAGAATCACTTTTTTTTCATATGCTGTGTTTTAAGGCATATTGCTTTAAGATGATATTTTTCTCCCATTCGATATGTTAACATTTAGTAAGCAATGACTTCATGAAGCAGTCTTGAAGTGGAAATGTCTGGCTATATCATGTGACATTTTGCTGAAGCAGACTCATATGATATTTTGCTGAAGCAGACCTGTGAGAAAACATGTAATGCTTAGAAATAGTATAAGCAGGACCCAAGAGATGGTCATGGGGAGCTTTCATAGCTAGCCATGCAATGCTTTGCTGTTTTTGAGTCTTCACTGATCTTCATTTTGTTGAGAGAGGCACAGAAGAGAACTTCTGGCTTTCCAGGTGGTTCTGGTAGCTCCCACAGATCAGCTTTGGCCTGGCTGAATGGCCTGATGTGGCCCGGCGCAATCTTCTGGCCGGCAAGAATGCACCAGGATCCTTCAGCAGCAAGTGTTTATTGTGAATGAAAGGAGGAAGAGAGCGAGACCCAAGATGGCGCTGCTTTATATACACCCTAGGGTGGGGTGGACATATCTAATTGGCTGCTTGCTCAAAACCCCGTATGAGGGCCCGGGTTGGGTGGTGACTTGGAGCGCTTTCACCACTTGCACATGCGCAATTTACTTGTTTACCCACGAGTATTGGGTGCCAGCGCCATCTTGTAATGGCAAATGCTGTCACTGCTCACCACGGCTTTCTACAGCCTGACATGTTTTTGCTGGAGGATGGTGCCACTGCTGATTTGTATTGGGTGACAGTTTTTGAACTGGACTGCTGGTGTCCTGACAACGGAGATTGGAATCACCTCAAAGAACTACTTCTAAATAGGTCTGCATCTCCCATTGTCCCCCTTACTGTTTTTCCTCTCCTACTTTTGCATTGTGAATTAGAAAATGTAGAGAGGGGTTAAATCATTTGAGAACCCCTATTAAAGTAGATTTTGAAAAATCTAAACCTACACACTCTGGTTTTTCAAACAATACTCTCAGAAAGTTGAGTATCAGTAATTGCCTTAGCACAGAGAGATAGGACACATCGCCACACTGCATCCATTTGGCACAGGTAAACTGCCATCCATAACTTTCTTAATGCTTTCATTAGTTCTAATTGAAAATGTGAGCACTCACAAGTGTCTTTTTAAATATTGACTACTGATTTATCTTGTTAAAAAAGAAGCATTATGCCACTCCCCACTGTGCAGCGACATTAGTGTTTCCGGACTTGCAAGTGTGTCAGCACTGCATTCTTCTTAAGAAGTTTTAGCTTAGCATTGGAAAAGATTGAAACTTAACTTACAGTCTAGAACAGTCTAGAAAACGTCTAGAAAGCCAGTATGGCTTCTACCTGTGTATGATAGCATGATATTAAATGATAGGGCTACTGAGAGAAGAGTCACATTGTTCAAATCACAGCCAAGATAAACGCATCCAGAACTCATTGTGAAATCTTTTCAATTTGGATGTTTCTATTTTTTTTTTATTTGCTCAGTGATTACATTAATTTTTCTGGATGCTCAAGGAATGTTCTTGACAATTTGACAATAGAAGAAATATTGCCTGTAGGAATACATATTTCAGGTCCGGAGAAATGGCTAATTTTGAAAATGCCTGAGCAAATATGAGGACCAAAATCTGAGTCCTCGGTATCCACACAAAGTAGTAAACATAGACATAAACATGAATCTTCAACAACAGCAAATGAAAGAGGCTTAATATATACTCAACTGCCAAGTATTAGTTGCTGAGAAAGAGCCTATCTCCAGAATGAAAAGGATATAATTTGAACATCTGTCCTTTACCTTAATACTTTAAAGTGCTTACTTTAATCTGTCTTTGTTACATGTGTACGTGCACACACACACACACACACACACACACAAATCTATTCTTCATCAAAGAGTTAGTAAATCTAATGAAACACTGGGAAATTGACAAAATAGGAAGGATCTGTTTTAAATAAACTTTGCTTCATTCAGTTTGTTTGTGGAATCTTCATGGCCTAAATTAAGAGAAATACGGAGCAGAAAGTATTTCACTCCAAAATATGGGTTCATCTGGAAAAAATGTTGTACTTTATTTTCAGTACTAAAGGCATTTCTTTATACTTAAAGCATGCTTTTATAATTCTTCATTGAGAACATTAGTGACTAAATGAAAATTCTCTCAACTTTTCAATGGATACTCTTTAATAGATTTTTTTGTTTATAAATTGTTTTATTTATTTATATTCTAAATGTTGCACCTTTTCCCTGTCCCCCACAGAGTTCTTCACAGCATCCCTCCTCTGCTCTGCCTCTGAGAGGGTGCTATCAGCCTGACCCCCACCTTTCCATCCCCCTCACCTACCTACCAATCCCTACCTCAACACCCCTCTCCCCTGCATCCCACTTCTCTGGCGCATGCAGTCTATAAATGATTAGACACATGCTCTTTCACTGAGGCCAGATAAGGCAGTCCTCTGCTACATATGTGCCTGGGGCCTCAAACATGTTGGTGGCTTAGCATCTGGGTGCTCCCAGATGTTGTTGACATTGTTGGTGCTCCTATGGGGTTGCAATCTCTTCAACTACTTCAGTCTTCTCCTAACTTTTCTATAGTAGTCTCCAACCTCAATCCAATGGTTGGCTGTAAATATCTGCATCTGTCTCAGTCACCTGTTGGTAGAGCCTCTGAAAGGACAGCCATGCTACCCAGTTGTCAAGTTAGTTTTTCACTTTTTGATAAAATTTTGATAAACATTTAATAAAGGTAATCTATCCTTCAATTTTATATACTGGTTATAATCCATACTTTTTGATATTCATGTGCCAAGAACTAGGCTCAGCTTGGAGAAAGATTCTAGAAAGGGATTTCTGGGAGCAGTGGAAAGAATGACTTGAAGTCAAATACAACTATTATTAGTCCAAGCTAATAACCTATTCTCTGCTTGATACAACTTTTCCAGTCTTCTCTATGTTCTGCTTTCTTGCTGTTTTAAGAAATTTCTCTATCCATGCCCTGCTTGGTTTTGTGCACGAGTGTGTGTATGTGTTCTCCAAGTATTTCTCTCTTTTTTTTTTGTTATCCTAAAACATTCTCTGAATAGCTGATCTCTTGTAAAACAGGTCCACTCTTTTATTTTACATATCAATCCAGGTTTCTTTTTGATTATCTTGTGAATCAGCATCCTGTGACCCCAGCCCTTTGATTCTTCAGAGATAGCAAAGAATTTTTTTCTTTTCTTTTTCTTTTATTTACCCTTCTATCCTGAATTACTTCATCTTATTTATTAATGATTTTATTTATTTATTTACTTAACATTGCAAAAAGAATTCAGACATCTGCCTGCCTTTGTTAAGCACAGGCAATATGCTAGTTTGGTGAAACTGTTTTGAAATTCTCATTTCCACCACACCTGTGCCTAACCTTGTTCCGACCCTGAACTCAGGAATCTATCTTTCTTTGAAAGCATAAACAAAAAACATAACTGGGTGGGATCTCCCTAAATCTCTTTATCTCCTTTCTTAGTAATTTTCTAACAAGTTGGTTCACAGCACAGCTGCTTTTGTTCCTACAGATTCAGGAAACAACTCATAGAATTCATATTGCATCCTTATTTTTTGCATAGTTGAGAAATTATATATTTTCTAAATCATGAATTTAAAATTATTTCCCAAAGCCTTAAGGGCTGTCCTAAAGCTCCCAGCTTTTACCATTTCTCTGAGACATTAGCATACCTTTGCCTCCTGAACTCATGCTGTCTGACTATCATGGAGTCATTAATGTTAACAGGGAGGACATTGGGAATGTGACAATATGTACATTATTACACAAATAAGTTTTATGTCCCTGGCTGCCACTGACACTCATGAAGGCCCACACCCAGGGAAGCCCTGTTCTAGGGGCAAGAACCATGTCACTCTGTCCCCACCAAAGTCATACTGGGCTCAGGATTTATGTACTTAAAATTCCACCTCTTGGCCCCATGGAAATACCAGTAGTCTCAACTGACTGGACCCTTGAGACATATACAACAGAGAGCCGAATGGTCTGGCCTCAGAGAGAGAAGATGCACCTAATCTTCAAGAGACTTGAGGCCCCAGAGAATGGGGAGGCCCAAAGGGGAAGGGGTGGTGGTGAAGGGACATCTTCTTGAAGACAGGGGGCAGGGGAGGAGTTATAGGACAAAGAACAGTCAGGGGTCAGACCAGGAGGAAGATGAAGTGTGAGCTGTAAGAAAGGATTAAAGAATAAATAACTAAATAAATCCACCTTTTACAAAACATTACCTTGATAGCAACCAAAATTACATTTTTCTTTATTATGATAATGCTCAACTTCCAAATCAGTAATATTATGTGAAGTTGGCATATTTTCTTTTAATTTCTTGGATTGATAAGTGAAAGTTTGTAATACAATGATTTTGTTTCTTCATTCTCTTTAGAACATCAACCCAAATACATTGTTAGCAGCTACAATATTAAATATATATTTAATATCAATAGTTATAATAGTCTTTGGGCATGCAAAGTTAATAGAATGCAAACAGAGGACTTATAATTAATCAAATCTGGAAGATTTAAAGAATTACAGCAAATAATAGTAAATAAAATAAAACTAAATGGCAAAAAAAATGCAATTGGAAATGAATTCATTATGAAAATATAATGATGTACCTAAGAGCTAGAAAACCATCAGCTGCAGTAATTATATAACAAGACACATGCTCCGCTATGTTCATAGCAACATTATTTGTAACAGCAAGAAGCAGAAAAGAACTGAGTTGTCCCTCAACAGAGAAATAAATACAGAAAATTTGGTACATTTACACAATAGAATACTACTCAGCTATTAAAAACAGGAACATCATGAATTTTTCAGGAAAATGAATTGAACTAGAAAACTTTATCCTGAGTAAAGTAACCCAGACCCCAAAGGACATCCATGGTATGTACTCACTGATAAAGGGATATTAGTCAAAATGTACAGAATACCTAGAATACAGCCTACAGACCTTAAGAAGTGTAACAAACAGAAATATCCAAGTGAGTAGGTTTCAACTACACTTAGAAGGGAGAAAAAAAATGACCATGGAAGGCAGAGAGAGGGAAGGACCTGGGTGGGAGAGGGGAAGGAGAGGAGGAAAGGGAATAAGATCAGATATGGCCAGGACTGCCTGGGGGTGGAGAAGAAGGATGCCAAGGGGGCCAAGAGGAAAAAATAGAAATAGGCAGTCTCCAAGAGTGGCAGGTGGAGGGAGACCTGTGAGGTGAGAAACTCACAGGACCAACTGGGGGTGAGCTTAGCCTAAATGCACAACACTGGGGAAAGGGAACTCAAAGAGTCCACCTCCAATAGATAAAGCTGCAAGTGGAGGGATAGAGTTACTAACTCAAAAGCAAAATTCCTGGTGCAAAATTGTTCATGTCTAAAAGTACTGCAGGGACAAAAATGAAGAAGAAACTGAAGAAAAGGGAGTCCAGTGACTGGCCCAAATTGGGATCTACCTCATTGGGTTAGGTCACCAAGACCTGACACTACTAGGATATGATGTGCTTACAGATAAGAGCCTGGCATGGTGGTCCTTTAGAGGCTCTACCAGCAGCTGACTAAGACAAACAGATCCTTACACTCAACTATTAGACTGACATCTGGAACCTCTGTGGTTGAATTGGAGGAAGGACTGAAGAAGCTGAAAAGGAAAGCAAACCCATAGGAAGACCAGCAGTCTCAACTAACCCAGACCCAGAAACCGAGTCACCAAACAACAGCATAAGTGGGATGGACTAAGGGACCTGGCACATAGGCAGCAGAGGTTAGTATTGTCTGCTGTCAGTGGGAGAAGATGTATTTAATCCTGGAGAGCCTTGAGGCCCTAGGGAAGGGGTAGGCCTGGTGGAGGGGAGATCACTCTCATGGAGGCAACGTGGGGGGGTATGGAATTAGGAACCGTGGGAGGGGGGACTGAGGGGAAACAAAGCCTGGAATGTAAATAATAAAATAATTTATAAAAAAACCAAATGAACAAAAAATACTGCATAGCTGAAATATGCAAGCTACAAAAGACTGACTTTTTTTCTAGAAAACTATGATTGATCTTTTCTCAGTCCAAATTAAACTCATGGTTAGAAGCCAGGGCCTATATAGAATAATAAGGAAGCAGTACATTTTAAATGATATGAAGTAAACCTTAAATTATACAAATTCTATTTTGAGTTAAAGTTTTGAATTTGTGAGATTACTGTTTCTACTTGTATGGCTTGGTTTATTACTGTAATGTTATACAGCACTCAGTTGGCTTTACTGGATTCCTTGGAGTAAAAGTTTTATAACAGGGAATCCAACCTGTCACACTATTATGTACACAGTTTACTCGATCTTTGCAATTTCTGTTACAGTGTCATGAGAGATCTAAACTTTAAACCTTATTTTGAGAAGTAAGGTTTTTACTTCTGTTTGTTCTTAATGATTTCCTTAGAAGCATAGGGCAAGAATTTTCTTGTATATATGTTTTGTGTGTGTGTGTGATGTTGACATAGCAGTGAACAACTACAGAAATATTATGAGTTTTATCTCTTCTATAATTTATATGTGCATAATACCTATTATATTGGCTTCATTTTTGAAGTCCAATGTATTACTACAATGTTTGTATTTGTTCAGACTTTATTAAATTTTCCTGAATTACACTGATACATATCATTCTGACTCAAGCCTTTGTTATTATACAATTTCCTGTAGTTTATTGTGTCATACTTTGCTTCCTTATTTATGCATATCACTTACTCTTATCTAAAATTTTTATTTTTATAATGTTTTCATATATTCTTCTCTCATGCATTACATCCAAATTGTGGTTTTCATTTCTTCCACTCTTCCTAGTACTCTTACTTGTCCCCTCTCTTCTAAGTACATGTTTCATCCATTTGCCTCAAGAAAACAGCAGGCCTTCCAGGGATAACAACCAAACATGACCTAGCAAGTTGCGATTAGACTAGGTACAAAGTGCCTTTCTTGTATTGCTCTTTTATATTATAATTTTCACGATATTTACTTTATTTTTCTTCTGCTTTCTGTACAGTTATCTCTTGTTTTCCATCACAACTTATTTTTGCTGCATAAATTATATACATTGTTATATCCTATAAATATTCATAAGGTTCATAATTATGACACTTATTATAACTATTTTACTCATATATCTTTTCACTTCAAATACAAGGATATAGAAATACGCGACTCTCTATTCAATATAGCACTTTAAGTTCTAGCTAGAGCAATAAATAACACAACTAAATGAGATCAAGGGGATACAAAATCAAAAGAAAGAAGTGAAAGTATTGCTGTTCAAAAATGATCTGATTGTATATATAACTAAAAATTTAAATTCTACCAGGGAACAAATACAGCTGAAAAGAACCTTCAGCAAAGTGCCTAGATATAAAATTAACAACAAAAAAATCAGTAGTCCTTCTTTATACAAATAAAAAAAATAGGCTAAGAGAAGAAAATAGGGAAATAACATTCTTCACAATAGCTACCAATAATATAAAACATGCTGGTGTAAATCTAATTAAGCAAGTGAAAGACCTGTGTGACAGTACTTCAAGTCTCTGAAGAATGAAATTGAGGAAGATATCATGGATCAGTAGGTTTAACATAGTTAACATGCCACATTGCTAAAACCAATCTGCATTTTCAATGCAATTACCATCAAAATTCCAATACAATTATTTAAAGACCCAGAAAGAACAATTCTCAACTTCATATGAAACAATTAAAATACTCAGAATAGCTAAAGCAAAGAGTTTCTGGATATATCATCATCCCTGATTTCAACCTGTACGACAGAACAGTAGTAATAAAATCTGCATGGTATACAAACATACTGTTAGGTCAATGGAAACAAATTAAAGACTCAAAAATATACACACAAATCTACAGTTACATATTTTTGACTATCCAAAGAAACAAAGAAAGCATTTTCCAAAATGGTACTAAGTAAATATCTCTATATTTATCACCTTGCACAAAACTTAGGTCCACATGGATTGAAGACTCCAACATAAAGCCAGATCCACTAATAGAAGAGAAAGTGGAGAATAGCCTTGAATGTACTGTTACCAAAGACAACCTCCTGAACAGAACATCAATAGATCAGGCAATAAGATCAACAATTAATAAATAGAACCTCTTGAAAATGAAAAGCTTCTGTAAGGCAAAAAAAAAAAAAATCCTAAAAAGAACAAAATGGCAACCTACAGAATGGAAAAAACGTCACTATTGCAACATCCAACAGATGGATATTATCCAAAACAGATAACGAACTCAAGAAATTAAACACAAATCAACCAAATAACCCAAATAAAAAAACGGTGTACAGAGCTAAACAGAATTCTGAGAAGATGTATTTCTAATGGCCAAGGAGCACTTAAATGTCCAATATCTTTAGTCATCAGGAAAATGCAAATAAAAAACACTCTGAGATTCCATCTTACATACATCAGTGTGGCTAAGACCAAACATTCAAGTGACAGCATCTGCTGTTGAAGATGTGGAGCGAGAGAAACATGCATCTGTGAATGTTGAGTGTATATTTTTATTTAACTTACTGTTACAATATATTGGTTAAAATCCCTACTTTGTAAACTACGAGTATCATTACACCTTTGTTTGAAAAATGAAGCTATTTTTTCAAAGATTCTAAACATGATAGCTTATTGTTACATTTACTCTTTTTCTCAGAGTCTAGGATAACCAATTCTTCTTTGTTGAATAAACATCCTCTGAGGTGTTCTTTAACTCTAAATATCTTACAAATATAAAATTGATTAACACATCATTAAAATTTGGTGATAGGAAACGATATTGAAATTCTAATCTCTGTTTTCTTGACTTGAAATACATTCATTTTATTTCATATGCTTTCGAGGATTATTTTGCACATCTGTCGAGAATCTAAATGATTTTAAATCCCCTTTCCTTGATGTTTTATATTGGGATGATTTTTTTTGACATTTTTTCTTCCTTTTTTATTTGAACCTGTCTTAAATCATCTGTAATACACTTCGATGCCTTGCCTTTTGTGTACTGTTTTGCACTTGATATATACATTCTGGTACAGCTATCAATCATTTTGATTGATGCGGATACATAACTCAGCACTTTCACCTCAGTGTTACTTGGATATACTGAATACCTATTCTAAGTTAAAACCTGAGCCAATTCTGTTTGAGCCACAAAATAAGATATGGCAGCTACTGAGCAGTAAATATTCTTGTTGCAAAATTGGGTAAATGAACAGCAACTGTGGAGAAAATACATATGGTGATTGCCAAACTCAGGAGGAAAAGCGCAACAGTTGTGTTATACATGTCATGATCATGAAAAAAATCACAATTATAGATACACCAGGAAAGAAATTAATCAATTAAGACTTAGACTGATGCCAATAATACCGATCAGCCAAATTATCTCATTTAATACAGTGTTTTAACTGCAAACATAATAAGATGAAACTTGACAAAAACATAACATTTTTGTTTCCAGATTTCTACAAATGCACCCCTTTATTTCCAATGTACAACATTATATATGTGTCATTAAAGAAAGATTCATATTCATAAGTCATAAGGGTTTTGATAATATAGTAATACTAATAACAACTAATAGAATTTAATAGCAAAAAAATTGTAAAATAAGAAATTTTCTTTATTTTCCTAGAAGCGGTAGAAATATTTTTAGAAATAAAAATCATTATAAGCAACAGTTCTCTACAAATAAAAACAGTGCTGAAGGCATGAGAATCTGATATATCAGTATAAAATGTGTTTTATGTAATTAGCTCCAGATACAGAGCACAGGTACACCGTATCAATGGAGATAACATCGGTGAAGGCAATGTTGTGCAGAAGACTCACACAATTAAATTTGCCTCCGCAGTGATTGCATTTTCAGGGTTATTTGTTTTTTATTGCAAATATCCACAGAAGAACATTATCTAATTCTCATTTATCATTTCAGTATCGATGCTTGCACATCAAATACTTTATTTATTAAATTGCAAAATCAAAAATTATGGAAATGTCTATTCAGTTAGTCTTTTGAAATGTGTTTATTTTTATGTTAAAATCCTTTTTGAAAACCCAAGTTTTATTTATTTATTTATTTAGTTAGTTAGTTATTTCTCTGGACGGATCTGTAAACAGTGAATTGATCTGGAGAACATTTGTCTGAATTCATGTGTATGATTTTTCATATAATATAGTATATTTTGGAAACATAAACACATACTCACACACATGAAAAAAAATAAAAAGAAGAGTTAAATGGAAGACCTGAAATAAAATGATGTCTAGTATGTTAGCTGACAGCTTAGGCAGAGAATGTAATAATAAATATAATAAGTAAGTATATATAGCTTACATTCTATGAGGATAAATTAGAACTAAAATAAACTGAACCACCAATTATAATGCGTATTATACCAATAATTTTTGAACAGAAAAGCAGGAACCTTGAAACTGTCATCTTTCAACAACAGAAAACATCTTGCATTGCACTGCGTGAAGAATGTTAAGAGGAAAAAGACTGAAGTTGTGCAACATAATATAATTGAGAATGATTCCAATCTTTTCCCAGATCAAATAAGAACTCTGTCAAAGAAAGAGAGTCAGGATGTGAAGACAGGTTTGGCTGCTCTAATGAAATAGAAGTAATGGCCCCAGTTGCAGCCTTATCACCTTTCACATGACACCTAGGACTATCATAAGCTCTACCTTTAAGACACACAGAGGAGGTTCAATAAAGTGTTAGGATGGCATTCTAAGAAGTTGTTCTGTGACCTAATCCATACTCAGAGGAGGATATGTAGCCTTATCTGGAATCACTGAGAAGAGAGCCCCTTGGTCCTGTGGAGGCTTGATGGCTTGATGACCCAGGATAGGGAAATGCTAGCCTGCTGAGACAGGAATGGGTGGGCAGGTGGGGGAGCACTCTCATAGAGCATATATATATATATATATATATCCTTGTCTGGCTTCAGTGAGAGAAGATGCACCTAACCCCTGAGGACCCAGGGAGTGGGGTGGTCTGGGGTGGTCTGGTGGAGTGTGGGTGGGGGTATGGGGACGTCCTCTTGGAGACAGGGACAGAGGAGTGGAATGAGGAACAGTCAGAGGGCAGACAGGGAGTTGGAAGGGCAAGGGGCGGATAACGCTTGTACTGTAAAAAATGATTAAAGAATAAAAAAATAAAAAATAAAAAAAGACAATTCTTAAAATATTTTTAACAGAAAAAAATAAAGAACTTGTGCTATTGATGAAAATGTAACTGTAAAGGTGGAAATAAAAACAAATATCCCCCACAATAAATGTTACATTCAAGCCTTCCTATACTCTTGTAACGCTGGGGGAGGCAGATGATTTCTTCAGTTGCTTTCAGGTTTCTGTCAGCACATCTTAGAAATCTAAATCTTACACTAGAACAAGGAAGTAGGCTTTAGGCATGAAAATGACTTTGGACTATGACAGGGAAGTTGGCTCATATTTTTATCATCCTGATAAGCCCTTAGAAACAGTGATCACTGGAGCGAACATGAGACTCTGATTATTGTCCTGCGTGTTCTTTGGTTGTCTGGCTTTATTGTCTTCCTTGTTCTTGGACTATTTGCATCTATTGCATTGCTGGCTCCTCAACCTAGAACTGACTTTAATACTTGCATGTAATTTAATAAGTGTAAAGGCAAAAAAGGAAGATGGATGGGATAGCAGATTGATGGGTGGAGGAATGGGGAAGGAGAATGACATCTGAAATGTAAATTACTAAAATATCAAATTAAAAAAGAAGAAAAAAAGAAAATTTGGATAATTAATCAAAACAAATTTAAAACAAATTCTGAAAATTAGTAGCTTATCAAGCTCGTGCTCACTTTAATGGAAAAATATTATATTTGCTTAATTTCTCATGTAACTAAATCTCACTTGTTTTCTATAGACTGAGCAATAAAGACAATGCATATTTTATGTATCTAGCCAACTTTAACAAGCACTTAGTTCAATCAAGGATTAGGTGATATAAAATGTAATTAGTAACAGTTTCTATTTTATAATTATTCATTCTAGCTGCATAAAACATGGGTTGCATCTTTTTATTGTCTCCATGAAACATACCTCTTCTTCAAGGATACATATTACCACAAAGTGGATGGATGAATGGATAAAATATGACCCCACCCCCCCAAAAATAATGGAACTGGTAAAAAGAAAGCACCCTAACAAATATTTGAAAAATAGATTTTAAGCCTCAAGTAATCCAAACAGATAACTAATGTCACTTCATTCTTGTCATGGGAACAATCCACCCAAAAGACATTACAATTATAAGAATAATGTGTCAAACTCAGGTGCACGCAATTTCATAAAACAAACACTACCAGGCATTAAATCAAAGTTTAATGTCAATACAGTGATAATATCTGACTTCAACTTCCTTGCTTACATCAAGAAACAAACCATCAAGATAAAAGCTTAAAATAAAAATGTGAACATTTACATTACAATGGAACTGGACCTAGGCAAGATATACAAAACGCTTAAAATTCTTCTCGGTAGCCTATGGAATTTATTCTAAAATAAATCCAGTCATAAAAGATGAGAATAGTCTCCTTGTATTTTATCTGAAAACAATATAAAAGTTATAAATTTAAAATAAATGAAACTATAGAAAATACAAAATCTTGTGAAGATTTAAGAAAGAGATCACTAAAGAAATGTTACTGAAAAAAAACTCAAGAATTAAGAAATATAATTCATAACCAATCATGAAAGCACAGAGTTTCAAAACCTATAGGATTCCAGGAAGAGTTTGAAAATGGAAATTTTTAGCCCTAACTTTCTACATTAAAAAATTAGAGAATCTTAAAATAATAGCATCACAATATACTTCCACATACTGGAAAAACAAATAAGACATGGATTAATAAAATAGTAATCCATAGAAAGATATTATGAAATACAGAATTGTTCCTTTGAAAATGTAAATGAAATTGTCAAACCCTTAGCTAAATTAACCTAAACAGAAAGAAAAAACTTAAATTAATAGTATCAGAGATAAAAATGGAAATATATACATTTTCTGAAAGTCTTAGATATGATTTCTGGAGATCTTAAGATTCTGCTTTAAAATCTATGTGCAAACAAATTAGAAAATGTAAAATAAATCATTTAATTTCTTGATTCATGTTACATTATAAAATCAGTTGTTAATTTTTCACCAAAATAGAAGTCCTAATCTAGAAAGAAAAACTTTAAAATTCTATTACATGTTTCATGAAAAATTGACCCATAAACAATGCTTCATCTCTTAAAAAGCTTCGAGTATTCTTTATAGAGAAACGACTGTATGAGTTAGAAGGTTGAAGAACTGTCCAAAAGCCATCTCATAGATAATACATATACTTTGCAATCTAGATCTCTCAACTACAATGGATAAGTCTTTATTTCTATAAGAACTGGAACCTCACCAGGCAGAGAAAGATGGCGAAGTGATACATTTTGCCTCAAATTTCACTGTTGAATTGCTTATAGAAAGATTAGTGTAAAGGGAAATTTTGTATCTTCAGCTTCATGTTCATTAGTTGACTATGTTCATTATGGACTCAAGAGATGGGCTAATTCAATGGTCACACAGATAGCCCAGATTACACCAAATGGGTCAGTGAGCAAAACTAAAATCATCAATCTTGGAAATGACTGTGTAGGTAGAGTGGAAAGTAAATAGAAATGGAACATAAACAAAAGAGTTTAGGGGAATTAACAATGATAATGCCATATATACATTTATGAAATTGCCTTTAAATGGAAAAAAATGAAAATTAATCAGAGAGAGAGAAGTCTAGAGGGCCATAATAAATGGAAATATGCAGCTCTCTGTCTTTCTTTCTGTCTCTGTCTCTCTCTGTCTCTCTGCCTCTGTCTCTCTCTCTTTCTCTTTCTCTCTATCTCTCTCGTGTGTGTGTGTGTGTGTGTGTGTGTGTGTGTGTGTGTGTGTGTGTGTTGGGAGGGGGAAAGAGTCTAGAATGTTCCAGAGTCCCTGGAAATTGAGAGGCTCTCAGGACACAATGGGGATCATCTTAGCTGCAATGCCCAAGAGATGGAACCTGAAAAGACCACCTCCAGTAGATAAACAGGGTCTGGAGTGGAGAAATAGAATCACCAACCTACTTTCAAAATTTTGATCCAGAATTGTCTGAAACAATTTTAGGAACAAAAATAGGGCAAAGATTGATGGAAAAGCCATCCAGTGAGTGGCCCAACTTGAGATTCATCCCATGGGAAGGCACCAGATCCTTACACTATTACTGATGTCATTATATGTTTGTAGATAGGAGCCCAACATAGCTGTCCTCTGAATGGGTCTACCAACTGCTTCCTGAGACAGATGCGGATACTGACGTCCAACCGTTTGACTGAGTTTGCGGACCCTTTAGGAAAAGTTAATAGAAGGATTGAAGTAGATGAAGGGGATAACACCCCATACGAGCACCAACAGTATCAACTAACCTAGACCCTGGGAGCTTCCAGATTAAGCCAACCAAAGAACACAGGTTAGACTGTGGCCTCTGTAGCAGAGAATGCCTTGTTCTTCCTCAGTGGGAAAAGATGTGCCTAGTCCTGTAGAGACTTGATATCCCAGGGAGGGGTAATGCCAGAGGATGGAGTGGTGGGTGATATGCTAACGGGTATGGTGGGGTGGGGCAGTGTGGAGGGTGGGAGAGTGGGGGTGTGGGTGATGTAACAGTATAAATAAGTGACCTCAAAAATTCTACTGGAGAGATCCTAATCTGCTCAGCAAAGTGGTTGGATAAAAAATTAACTCAAAAAATTAGTAGCCTTCCTCTACATAAGCAATAATCAGACTGAGAAAGAAGTTAGGGAAACAGTACCTTTACAATAACCACCAATAACATAAAAGGCCTTGGTGTAACTATAACTAAGCAAAAGAAAGACCTGTGTGACAAGAAGTCCAAGTCCCTGAAGAAAGAAATTAGGAAAAGTATCAAAAGATAAAAAGATCTCCTTGCTCATGGATCATAAGATTAGCATAGTGAAAATGGTTCTCTATAAATATGAATTAAGATATTCAAAGCAATCTCCATCAAAGTTCCAACACAATTCATTACATATTTGAAATCATAATTCTTAATTTTTTAAGGAAAACTAAAAACTGAGATTGCCAAAATGTTCCTGAACAGTAAAGAACTTCTTGGGGTACCACTATTCCTGACATAAAGCTGTGTTACAGTGCAATAGTAATTAACACTGCTTGATATTCATATAGAAATAGACAACTGGATCAATGGAATCAAATCTGAGACCCAGAAACACACCCACATCCCTACATTCTCCATCATGTCCCAATGACATTGGCTCCAATAGACAGAAACTGGAAGCACCCAGATGTCCCTCAACTATAGAATAGATACAAAAAAGATGGTACATTTAAACAATGGAATGTTATTCAGCCATTGAAAATGAGGACATTATGAATTTCACAAGGAAATGGATGGAACTAGAAAATATCATCCTGAATGAGGTAACTCAGTTCCCAAAGGACTTACACAGTCTGTATACACTGATAAGTGAATATTAGACAGAAAGCTCAGAATACCCATGATACAATCTACAGATCTAAAGAAGTTAAACCAGATGTAAGTCCAAGTGAGGATGCTTAAATTCCACTTAGAAGGGGGAACAAAATAGTCATGGGAGGCAGAGTGGCAGAGGAATCTTGGTGAGAGAGGGAAGGGCAATGGCATAATGGACAGAGTCATACATGGAGAGAGGTAAGAGTGAGTTCAGGAGGGAGAGGAGAATGAATACAAACATGTAGCTTCAGGGGCATAGGGAGATGCTCTAGGAAGTCCCAGAGACCCTGGATGAGAGAGATTCCCAGGAGTTAACACCAGTGACATTAACCTAAATCCCAGACAATGGTGATATGGAGTCTGAATAGACCAACTGCAGTAGCCAATTAGAACCCTCAGTAGAGAGATGGGGAAACAAACCCACCTACAAATCTTTTGACTCAAATTTTCTTCTGTCTAAGAAAAATAATTAGGGACAAAGATGAAGCAGAGACAGATGGCTGACTAACCGATTTTGATACCTATACCATGGGCAGACACTAATTCTTCACAGTATTGATGATGCTGTGTTGTCTTACAGATAGGAGCCTAACATAGCAGCCCTCTGAGAGGTCTACACAGCAACTGACTGACACAGATGTAAATATCTACAGACAAACTTTAGTCAGAGATCAGGGACCCCTGAGCAAGAGTTAGGGGATGGATTGAAGGCCCTCAAGGAGATCGCAATCCCACAGGAAGACCAATATTGTCAAGAAACCAGGATGCCTGTTTGCTCCCAGAGACTGAGCAACCAACCACAGAGCATACACAGGCTGGTCAGAGGCTCTCAGCACATCTGTACTGGAAGGTTGATCTGTATGGCTTCAGTGGGAGAGAATGCACCCTTGCCTAATCCTGCAGAGACTTGCTGCACAAGATGTGGGAGATATGGGGAGCTGTCCCCTCAGAGGCAAAGGGAAGTCAGGATGGAGGAAGAACTCTACACAAGGGGAGGAGGGCATCATATGGGAAGTAAATAAATAAATAATAAATAATCTAATTTTTAAAAAGAAAAACATATTCATATTTGTAGATGTGAAAAGTGGTTGTACATATAGGTATGAAGTCTAGGACTAGGCCCGAGCTTGGGTCTCTTTGAAACAGCTGAGTGAGAAGACCTTAGGTAAGGGCAAGTCTTGATTTTGGGAAGGAGTAGGGTTGCTTTCTATAATAACTTATTTTTAACTTGACTTTACATAACTCTGAGGCCAGAAGCTGCAAGCCTCTGAATCATTTGACACTTGTTTCTAGCAGCTGGCGATTAGGTAAAGTATTTATTACTATCACTCCCTTCTCTGTCCAGGCAGCCAGAAGCTTCTCTGAATAGGCTAATTTACTCATTGCGAATCAGAGAGTTACAAAAAAGAAAAGAAAAACTAAAATGCATTATACAGCCAAATATGAATTATATATGAATATATATATGCACATATATATTTGCATTTTCATTCTTATTTACACATTTATATTTTTGTTATGCCCACCCACCTGTCTGATATACCCCACAGATATTCATGTATGTTTACATATATACATATATAACTAGAAATATACAAACAGAAAAATAGACATATACATTTGGATGGATGGATGGATGGATGGATGGATGGATGGATGGATGGATGGATCGATGGATGGATGGATTGATGGGGCAGAGCTCCCCAAGCCAAACCATTCAACTAACAATTATATTTTTATCTCTGGCCTTTATATACCTTCTTAAACAAAATGTTCTTTAGAAAATTATCTCAGAGATAAAATGAGAGTTACAGAAAAATGTTGATACTAAATTCAAAGTAGTGTTTTATTCTGTGTGTTCGATATCGGTTTAAAACAACAGTTTTCACATGGCCTTGCCTTATAGTGCACAACTGAGGCTTTATCCTTCAACCTAAATGATTTCCTTGAACATAAATTTGCGCCATGTCTATTTCTGTTTTTAATATAATTATAAAAGTTCATTGTATTACTTATTATGTAGCCATTACTTACTATATGAGGAGTGGGCATATTATATTCATTCAAACTTTATTACATCTTTCTAGCAAAGAAACTAAGACCATTTCTTAAAATTTTCTTCTTAAAATTATTTGAATCAAATCAGAAATTCTATAAGATCATTAGTTTATCTAATAAACAGTATTAATTCATGAAGTTTCATTTTTATGTTGATCTGCAGGAAATCTGATCAATATGGTGCACTAATGCCCAGGGATAATTATATTAACTTAACAATGACAGGAAAGGCATATCAGTTGCAAGAAGCAATCCTGAGATGAAGTCTCTTTGGAACCTTGCCATGGAGCTCACCCATTTTAACCATGGAATTACATTGGGCCAACTCCAGGAAGGCCACCTTCTGGGTTTAACCTATCCTAGGTGGATCCTGACAATATGAAGGTTATCCAGAATTCCAGAAATATAGCTATCATTGTGCAGATGACTTTCATTTCAGCCTCATAGCTGTTCTGACAAGGGATTACATCCAAAGACCTTCTATCTTCTAGCTCTGTGTGATCTGGTGGGGAAGGAATGACTAATCTTTAATCTTGCTGGAATGCAGAGATCACTTCAGCAAGTGATTTTAATCCTAAGCAATGAAGGTAAGGTTGTTTGTAAAAGAAAGCAGCCATGTTTTAAATTTTTGTCTAATTAAGGAACAAAGTGACCAATCAGAGAAATATTTGACAGAATGAGTCAGAAATAGGATATGCCTATTTCTTGTAATAACAGACAGGAGAGTGAGACTTGAGAGCAGCCTAGAGAAAGTCAGTAGTTGAATCAGCTCAGTCAGTGCAGTTCATGTGGTGCAGCTGAGTTCAATTGAGTTCCTTGGTGAGCTCTGTTCAGTTAGTGCAATTTCTGCAGTGCAGGACAGGACAGACAGTTGAAGACAGAATAAGGAGGAGCCAGAAGATTAGAACAAATTGCCAAAGTTTGTAGCCAAGCAGTGCAAGGGAGAAAGAAGCTGAGAAAAACCAGTTTGAATTAATCACCTTGGAGAGGAATAGCTGAGTTCAACCAGGCAGCTAGGATTCAGGAGGTAATAGAAAGGGTGAGTTTATTCAGTAGTAAGCCTCTGAGACTACAATTACATCTGACAAATACAAGTTACATTTGCACTGATGATTCATCTATGTTGATTTGTATGTTTTACCTATAATAGTTCCATCAAAAGCAAAATATATAAAAGATGATATTGGGCTGAAGAGTACATTAAGAGAAGAAAAGGATAGTGAGGAATAGGTGATTAGGAAAAAAGACGGGTAACAGAAGAAGTAAGATATTTAATAAGGAGATGGTGTGGGGTTAGGGAGGAAATGTGGTTATTTTTCCATCAACTTGACACAAGCTAGAGTAGTTTTGAAACATGGAACCCCAATTGAAAAATTACCTCAACCAGAAAAGTCTGTAGACATATCTGTGGGTCTTTTAATTTTTCAATTTTTATTCTGTAGCTGATGTCAGACAGTCCAACCAACCCATTGTTGTCTGTACTATTTTTTGACCATTTGGTTCTGTATCGTTTCAAAAGGCAAACTGAGCAAACCACAGGGAACAAGACTGTACACAACATTCTTCTTTGGTCTTTGATTTTGTTCTTGCCTCCAGAATCCTGCTTGGTGTTCTTATTCTGAATTTTCTACATGATAAACTATAAGATTAATTAAACTATTCCTTCTCAAGTTGCTTTGAACACGATATTCTATCATAACACAAAACTAACTAGACAATTTGGTCCTAAAGGAATGATTTATGTAAAAGACTTTATACCTGTTACTTTATAAGACCAACCTGCATCTATTAAAGAAAGTCACTGACTGTGGAGTTGCACATGGATCTAAACTCTTCTGATCTATAGATGACTGACAGTTGCTGGGAAATAGATAAATATCTCCTTTAGTTATATATCCACACATTAGCCCCACCAGCCTCCATTGGATAACTTTCTCCCTACTATCATACAGATGATAAAATCAACCAGTACAAAACAAAACAAAACAAAACAAAACAAAACATTTCTTTACATATATTATAAAATTCCCAAGAATAAAATATATTAAAACATTTGAATTAATGAATCAAAGTTTACAGAAAATGATCAGGCACAAATGAATGCTACCAGAGAAAAATTCATTTGAAAGAAAGAAAATATAGGCGTGTCTAATTAGAGAAACTTTCACCGAATAGTAACTTCTACAGAAATAGAAATATTTCTTATCAGAGTTTCCTCTAATGCATTTTTCATATTGTAAAAATGATATTTTTAGTTATAAAATAACTGTTTTATTCTCAGTTTATGAATATTATAATGCAGTTTCAGTGTAGCTATTTAAACTAGTACCTCTTCAAATAAATGATGACTCTACATTTAACAATTTTATATTAAAGACATTTATAAAATTTTCTAATAAGAAACTAGCAGATATTTAATGCACTCCTTTGCTTTAACATTATTTAGTGAGTATTTTTTAAAAGTCTAGATTATGTTTCACTTACAGTGGGAATATTTCTGTACATTAACACTGTTATTTATATACACATATAAACCCACACACATGTTTGCATGTGTATATATGCTTCATTATATTTACATGTAAAAGTCTCAAGAATAGGAGAAATAAAATATTTGAATTAATGAGCCAAAATTGACACATGCAAAAAAAGAAATCAGACACAAACATCTGTGTTATTTATGCAATGCGAGTCATTACAGAAAAAATCATTTGGAAGAAAAAAGTTATATGATACACACACACACACACACACACACACACACACAGAGAGAGAGAAAGAGAGAGAGAGAGAGAGAGAGAGAGAGAGAGAGAGAGAGAGAAGTTTATTTCATCTTATAATCAGTATAATAAATTTAGAGCTACACAGGAACAGGAAAAGTTTAAAATTCTGTTTTAAAAAATAAAAGTAATTGTACACACACACACACACACACACACACACACACATATATATATATATATATATATATATATATATATATATATATTTTAATACCAAACAAAGCCTTCTATTCTATCCTCCAGCTGTTCTGTACTCTGTGCACTCACTCCTAATCAGACTGAGTTCTGCCTATCTTGGGTTCCACATTTCTTCTCTCTGCCTGGCATGCAGAAGCCTGAAGGAAAAGGAAGATCCATGGACCTCCAGTTCCTGACTCCCTATCTCAGCGCTGTATAGAAGACACTCAGGTACATAGAGAACTTTAGGCATGATAATCTTTTGCTGGAAGGAATGCCCAGGAAAGGAAGGTCATTGTCTGAATGTTCAGGGGGCTATCTAGATACCTCTTTAGCATGAAGATCTCCAATTGTTCACGCTGTGTGACCCAGAGTCCATGGTCATCAGTTGACTGGTGTGGTTATGTGTTCCAGAGCAGGTAGAGGCAGGTAGGGAACGGCTCTCCTACTGATGTTCTTAATTCTGAGATTCCCAGGATTTCAGTTCTTTCACCCTTACCATTTCAAATGCCTCTCTTGTAACAAGATTCTACAAAACAACCAGAACATGATATACTTTTTCTTTTTTACAAGAGCACCAGGTTGGGAGGGTAGACAGGCGTAGGAGAAATGGGAAGTGGGCATGATGAGCTTGCAATGTATGAAACTCCCAAGGAAACAATACAGACATTTGGTTGGAAAATAAAATCTCTCCTAAAGAAAAGGTGGAGGTAAGATATCACATTATCTCCATTTTCAGATGATACGTTACTGTACATAAGAGATCCCAAAATTTTGACACAAAATCCTTCAGAAACAATGTCAGCAAAGTGGTAAAATACAAAATCAGAAAAATTTTAAAACCTGTTAAATTTTGTACACACCACCCACAAACACACCTAGAACACCCACATTTTGTTTTACAAAATCAAAGATAATAAAAACATCTAGAATAAATCTAATCTAGGGTGTAAAAACCTATACAAGAAAAAAAAATTGAAATCCCTAAAGAAAGGTTGAGTAGGACACCAGATAAGTAAGATATCTGGTGCATGTGTTTTTGAAGAATTAATACTGTGAAAACGAGCATCCTCCCTAAAGCAGTTTAAAGATTCCATGAATTCTCAATCAAAATACAACATTCTTCACTGAAATAGAAGAAAAAATTTAAATTCATGGAGAAGCAGAAAAGAATTCTGGATGAACAAAACATTCTCATTGAAAAGAAAAAAATCTGTAGGGGTTGTCATTCTAGATTTCAAGATATATTCAAGAATCATATTAGCTCTGAAGTAGTGGTACATACCTTTGTTCCCAACCCTCAGTATGCAGAGGTAGGCAGATCTCTATGAGTCTGAGTAAAGTCTTGTAACAGAGCAAGTTCTAAAGCAGCCAGAGATACAAAGAATGGAACCCAGTCTCAAAATTTTCAAAAAAGCAAAGTAAAACATATTAGTAAAATCAATATGATACTTGCAAACAGGTATGCACACACAACAACAACAGCAACAACAAAGCATATTACATGAAAGGATATGAACTAAAATAACAGACCCAAATATGTGTACATATAACTACAGACATCAGATATTTGACAATGACCTTAAAAAGTATGTTGAAGAAAATTTAGCATTTCCAACAAATGGTACTGGGAAAGCTGGATGTCTCCATGTAAAAGAATGAAATTAGACCCATACATATTGCAATGCATAAAAGTTATCTACAATTTAATAAAATATTTCAATTTGATAACTGACCACTAAAATTGCTAAAAGAACACATAGTCACTACCCTATAAGACATAAGCTTGGAAAAGATATTTTAAGTTCTTTGTCTTATAGAGTAACATACAGTTTTGTAAATTTTTTTCATAAATATCATTGTATTCTCAGCAAGGCGGAATAGAAAATGTGGCTTTTCCTTTCATTGTTCAATAATAATAATTCTATCTATAAAAGTTAAAGATATTCACAATTTTTATCCTGAACTTCACTAGTTAGATTCCTTCTTTTATTTATCTGTCTGCTCTGTGACAGATTTTATTCTGAGACAGTTAATTTCATCTTTTTGTGATATTACTGAGCTTTGTTAATTTTAGGTGCAAAACTGACACTTTTCAGTCACAGTATCTAAAGTTTTCACTACTAAGCTCTGGTACATTAATCTTTGCTTTTTCCTCAATTGTTGTTTTATGGATGTTAACATTGTAGAACTACCTGCATAATAATTTTTTGTTTTACTTCTCTCCAAAGAAAAATATTGCTGAAAATGTTAATTATCCTCAATTCAACTTTTAGTCGTAAATTTTCTTGAAAAATTTCTTGACTTAAATCTCTATTTGCAATTATATAGCCTCTCTATTGTTGCTAAAAAGACCTTTAATCCTAAAGTTGAAAAGTGATAAAGTTAGATATAAAAGAAATAGATTTTAGGTGTGATATCTCAGGATTACAGAAAAAAATAACAAGGTTCTATTAAACCTTTTAACTTATACTCTTAAGATTTATTTTTTTTTGTTAACTTACTACCTTTTTATATAATCACATCTAAATTGATGCAATATTCTGTAATCAAAGAAAAGTTTTTATAGTATTAGAGATATGTTCAATCAATACTTTTTTCTTATAACTGAAAAATTACAAGCTATTAAAATTAGAGACAAATATTAAAAACTGTACTCATAAATTAATGTCACTGCTTTAATTAAACTCTTGTATGTAACACAAAGCAGTATGTGCAACAATTATCGATGACATACAGTTAATGCAGAGACTACTTGAGGCAACTGTATTATTTCTAATAAATATGTTTTATTTAAGTATTTCTGAAATAATTTGATGAATTCACTTTGCTAAGGGACATGTGAATAACAGTTCTCAAAGGTAAGGAAAGTTTTTATTTTTCTGGTCTATTTATTATCACAAACAATTTTATGAGAGATGCCAAGGTTTATCCAATCTATTATGAAGAAAACCCTCTATCGAAAACCACAGACTGATTATGGGAGGCAGTATGCAACCTGGTATCACAAGAGTAAGACTAGTGATTCTATAGCCTCAAGACAAGCCACCCACATAAAAGACACTGCAATAAATATTTACACTGAGCATCTAAATAATTTTTAATCCTTTGCTTGTTTTGGTTTTCATTACTACTATAAAAATGTTTAAAGACCACAGGTTATTAAGAAACTATCACTTAAAAAAAATCTTGACTGTGCCTGTCAACAGTGAATCATAGACAGAGAAGTGGTTTCTGAGGACAGTTTTTCCCAGCTGACCTCTTTGTTGTTGATTGATGTCTGAGGGTAGTCATTGCCTTCTGGGAAAAAACAATGGTTACTTGGACAGCCCTGATTAGAAATTGGTTTGTCAGAATACAAAGAAAAAGACATGAGCTTGGTAAAGGGCTTTGAATGAGGGGTAAGATGCAGGTCATGAGATGTAAGAGTATTCAGGTATATTCAGAACAATATATCTGAGTAAATTTGTCAGAGAATAAATTTAATTAAAATATCCACTTTGTAAAGTAAAAAAAAAATACACTTTTTGTATGGGAGCTGGATATTTTTATACAAAATTCTTGGATAGAAATTGAATTAGGAATAATTTGTTATCTTCATGTTAATGCTTTATCTTTTTTAACACCAGATTACTTGGAGAAAAAGTCTGTCTTAAAAGCTATCTGTAAATCAGGTCTGGGACAAGCAGTCTTTCATAGTAAATTGTGCTTAGGCTATTTCTGCTCTCCTCAGTCTACTTGTCAGTGATAATTTTAGGTAATCAGTCTTCAGCCTTGGATACTTAGGAACACCATTACTGGGAAAGCAGGCGGCTTCCCTGTCCTCCAATTTCGGGATAGATGATTTTTGTACCATTTTTGTCCAAGCAAATAATTTTACCAGATGAAAGAATGAGTAAATCTTTTGTTTGATACAGGTGTTTTCAGTACTGGGATTCTCTGAGGTAACCAAATGTAGAGGCCTTAAAATTCTTGAAAAGCCATGTTAAGCCATTTCTCAATTATAAGTAATGATTGTGACTCAATGTGATAACATGTTTATGTGCCTCAAAAAGAAAAGCTTCAAAATTCTTGTGAAGGCTTGATTGAATAAAATATGTCTCCCATAAACTCATTCATTTGAACAGTGGTCTCCAGGTGTCAGACTTGTCTGAGGGAAATTGGGGACCCTTTTATAGAAACAAATTAAGTATTTTTTGGAGAAATTAAATAATTCGAATCAGGGTGTGAGTGATAATAATGTCTACTCTATTTTTCTTCACACTCACTGATTCTCGTATATATAAATGTGTGATTATCCTTGTTTCTGCAGGAATGAACTACCTTCCCTACCATTATGGACTTCAGCTCCTGGTAACCATAAACAAAAATAAACATTTTCTACAAGTTGCTTTAATTCATTATCTTCCACCACAGCAACAAAGTTCAGACTAATACTGTATACTGAGTCTTTAACTGAAAGGTTATCAGAATCACGTGTGCTGATGATTGTGCTTTATACCAAAATTATTTGCTCATTAATCAAATCTTTATATTGCTTTTTCTTTCTTGTGAAAAGCAATGAATCATTTGAGCAAATTTTTGTTTACAAATCTTATATGGAATTCTGCTAGCTAACTTTTTCTTACTAAATTTAACTACATATGTCATTGCATTGAAGAATAATTAGTTTCTATTTGAAGGTTACATGAACACTTCACAATCACATAGTTAAATAGAGTTCAGTTTGCTTGCATTTTCTTTATTTTCATAACATTTATTATTAATCTATTTAATAATGAGGTATCATCATATCCCACATAAGCCAGCCATCATGGATCTCTTTTTCTCTGTCAAAATCATGGCCTCTTTTTTATTAATTATTAATGTTACAAACACACACATATATATGTGTATGTGGTCATTCATGTACACAGTGAGAAAGTGGAATATATAGATATGTACAGAAACAAAGAAATATATAAATAAAACTTGCTGAGTCAGTTATAATTTTCTATAATAGTAATAAACCATAAGAAACAATGAAATTTAATAACTCCACACTCAGGCAAGTATTAGCTAATGTTTTATTCATATTAAATCACATTATAATATTTTAGAAAATAAGTTTTGTACATATTAATTCATCTAGCTTATTATTCATAAAATTTTTACACCATTATTTATAATTGCTGTAGGTATTTTTAGTGGATTTTTAAAATTTCCTGTCCATATGTGTGTGTGTGTGTGTGTGTGTGTGTGTGTGTGTGTATTTGCTTAAATAAGTAGCTTCCATTTATATACAAATAATTTCAATTTGTAATCAAGTTCACAATGAACCAAAGGCTACAGAAGTTAAGAATGTATATATTTCATCATATTTGAATAGATTTTTAATTTTTAGAATTAAGACATAAAAAGGCTAAACTTAGGATGTAAATTACTGTAAAATAATTCTTGTAAAGTTTACAAGGAGTTTAATCCTCTATTTTAATTCACTCCTTATTATATAAATGTTATACAGATTGGCTTTGATAATAAAAAATAAACATAAGACAACATAATCTAAGAAGTTTAACTATCAAGACACAATAATAAGCTTTTGAGATTTTAATGTTATTTTAATGTAGTATGTGATAAGTCTTGAAGCAATCAGTTTATATATAAGTATAAGAGCAATTAAAATTCTCTGGTTTTTGTGCTTTCCAATATGTCTTCCTTAAATCCAATATGTCTTCCTTAAATGAGATTCTTTGAATCACTTCCTTCTTCAGTTTCCCCAGGATCTAGAATGAATTTATATTTAAACGAAGTTTAAATTCAATCTTTCACAATGTTTATGTATAACATTTTTCTGATTTTAACATCATTAACATCATGACCACATGATGCCTTTTGATATTAATGTCTATACAATGCTATTATATTACTGATGTTTTTCAAAGTTGATACTGACATTACTTAAATTTTATCTTTTTTTTTTTTTTTTTTTTTGGTTTTTGAGACAGGGTCTCTCTGTATAGCCCTGGCTGTCCTGGAACTCACTCTGTAGACCAGGCTGGCCTCAAATTCAGAAATCTGCCTGCCTCTGCCTCTCAAGTGCTGGGATTAAAGGCGTGCGCCACCACCGCCTGGCAAATTTTACCTTTCTTGTTTGTAAAAACTGGAAAACGCTTTCTTTTTGTTTTCAAAGTATATGTCTTTTTATTGAAAGCAGAGTTTCATAAAATATATTCTGATTATACTTTCTCCTCCCTATATGCCTCCCAATATCTCCTCACCCCCTGTTCAATTTGGATCTGTAGTCTTTCTCTCTGTGCTTAGAAAGCAAAGAGTCTCCTAAGAAATAATAAAATGAAATGGAATATGATAAACCAAAAATAAAGAAGTTGGATTAGGACAGAACAAATAAAAAAAAAAAAAGAGACGCAGAAAAAAATGCAACAGACACAAGTGTTTATATAGAAACTATATGAGCCACCTGTACTAAGGGGAAACATATACCCTTATATGGGACTATTAAAAACTCAGAATAGTTTCCTAACTACTTTTAAAATTAACTTCCAGGAGAAGAAAAACAGGTAACTGATTTTCTAAATTAGTAGAATACAATGTTATGGTTATTAGTATTTGAATTGTATTTATTTACATATTAACTATACTTTTACAACAAATGTATTTTGACCGTCTACGTTATAGTACTGTTAACAAAGATGCAATGACATCATGAAATTTTAGGCAATGAAATGAAACTAGAAAAACCATCCTGATTGAGAGAACCCAGATCCAGAAAGACAAACACAGTACATTCTCACTTTAGGGGTATAAAATCTATAGCCTTCCTACAATCCACAGAAACAAAGAAGATAAGTAGCAGGAGCACCCAAGTGGGGATGGGACACTCAAATCTGACTGAGAAGGAAAAATTGAATATATACGGGACAGAGAAGCTAGATGTGGAAGTGAAGCATGAGGGTTCAACTTGGGGGAGGAATGAGGGAGAGAGTACTGGACGAGAGAACTGGAATAGGTGGGAAAGGGCATTTCTGGAACAAGCTAGAAATCTATGAGGGTGAATCTACATTAGACTCCTAGCAATGTGGGATATGGGACCTGAAATAGCCTTCTCCTGTAACCAGAAAAGACTTCCAATGAAGGGACTGGGACATGGATCCAGCCACAAAAACCAAGATTCACGAATTTGCCCACTTAAAAGATGTGCAGAGGTAAAAATGGAATAGAGATTGGGGGAAAGGCCAACCAATGACTGTCCCAACTTAAAACCTATCCTGTGATAGACACTTTTAGTGATATTCTGATATACTTTCAGAGAGGAGGATAGCATGACTGTTATTTGAGAGGCTTTGCCCAGTAACTGATGGAAATAGATGCAGAGACCCAGAGTCAAACATTGAGCAGAGCTTAAGGAAATTTATAGGAAGGGAGGAAGGATTAGAGACTGTAAGGTCAAGGATACCACAAGAAAACATTAGAAACAAAGTAACCTGGGCCCATAAGGGCTCACAGAAATTGAACCTCCAACCAGAGAGCATGTCCCTGATAAGACATAGACTCTCTACACATATGTAACAGATGTGCAGGTAGGTCTTCATGTTGGATTGCTAACAGCAGGAACTGGACTGTCTTTGTCTTTGAATCCCTTTCACCTAACTAGGCTGACTTTCCTAGCTATAATAGGAGATGTGCCTAGTCCCATTGCAACTTGTTATGGCAGGGTAGGTTTATATCCATGTAGGCTCCCTGCTTGCTGAGGAGAAAGAGAGGACAGGAAGATGGGACTGTGAGGAGAGGAAGCAGGGAATGCTGCAGTCAGGATATAAAGTAGATAGATTAAGTAATTTTTTAAAAGAAGGAAAAATGATACAACGAAAATAACAAAAACACATGAACAGCTGTGAATAATCTCAAAGAATTTTACCATGTATATGCATAAAAATTATAATTTTGATAGTCCTCTGCTGCTTGAAGTATGGGTTTTTCATTCCTTAATTTATTCACTTTACATCCTGATTGTATTTGACCCCACTTCCTCCCCTTCCATCCTTACAAGTCCTTCCTCCTATTGCTCTCTCCCCTTCTCTTCAAAGAAGGGAAGCCCCCTTGAGTATGACCACACCCTAGGATATCTAGACTCATCGGGACTAAGCAGATCCTGTCTCACTGCAGACCAACCAGATAGTTTAGGTAGGGGAAGAAGATCCAATTACAGGGAACAGAGTCAGAAACATCCCCTTCTTCAAGTGTTAAGAAAAACACATAAAGACCATGCTGCATATATGTTCCACATTTGTAGTAAGCCAGAATCTAGTCCCAGTATGATGTTTGGTTGGTGGTTCTATCTCTGTGAGTCCCCATGGCCCCAGGTTAGTTCTTGCATTGTCCTTGACCATTTTGGCTCCTTTTATCTCATCCTCCAACTCTTCCACAAGACTCCTGAGCTATGTCTATTGTTTGGCTGTGGGTCTCTGTGTATGTAAATTGTATTTCTTGATGTCATGTCATCAGTTAGAAGCATACTTCATATGTATTCATTATGATTCTATTCAATGAGCCAACTTTACTGTATAAACCAGGTAACTGAGTTTTATAGATACATGATAATCTAAATATATAGTAAAAATAATACATGACAGAGAAGTCTACTCCACAACTTCATGTATGACTGGTAGAAAAATTTAATATAATCATTAATTTAAAGTGTACTGACAATTACAGACAATGATTATAGAATTACCTGCATTATGGTTAAGTAGTAGCTCTAATTCATATTCTATTTCACTATACATGAAGATATAATTATGTTTACTTTGGTATGAGAATCCTTTGAAAATTAATATCAGCAAATGAAGAAACACTTGCAATACTAAATGTCCCATTTTATTCACAACAAACATAAGAAAACTGAGATTAATCACTTTATATCAAACTTTATGTAACTATAGTATAACATAGACCAAAAGTCTGGATGGATATTTCATTAAATAAACAATATTAAGTAAGCATGTAAAACATTTTAAACAATATCATCTAAAAATATAGATTACAGCACTAATGAAATATTACTGCACACCTACAAGAAAGTCCAAACTACAGACAACTAAAGCACATAGTAAGGCATATCTATAAAACCTTTTTTCTATTGCAAATGATAAGACTTCTGTAGAAGAAAGATTGGTAGCTTCTTAGAAAATAAAATCACCTTTCCATAGACCATAGTAGTCTTACTATTCAGCCAAAGCTCTTGAAAACATTCAAATGAACCAATGTCTGCATAAAGCTGTTTATACAAATGTCCTTTATATAATTTTCAAGTATGAAAAACAATCAAAATGTCTGCCTTTCAATGGGAGAATTGATTCAATGACTGTGACACACACAAGAAAGTAATCCTGCACTAAAAGTACATAAGTCAGTAAGCCATGACAACCTAGAAAAAGCATTAAGCTAATAATATTAGGTGAAATAAGCCTATTGGAAAGGCCACACGCTCTGTTATTTAAACAAGAGTAGGGTGGATATGAGAAAAATACACTCATGGAAGTTCTCAAAGAGCTAATAAACATTATTGCTAAAGAAAAAAGTTAAAATCTTTAAGAAGAGTTAAAACTATAAACACAGTAAGCAGACCAGTGATTTACTAGTGGAAAATTGATGGAGTACAGAGAATAAAAAAATCATATAAAACCATCTGAACTGTGCTAAAATGGCTAATGTACATGGTGGAGCATTTGTCAAGAATCACACAATGTTCTACACCAAGCAAATGAACCCTAACTCTATTGAGATGTTGATAACAGGATGCTGTTGTCTGTATATGATCAGGGAGTAATAGGGAATCCCTGTAATTTCCTTAAATTTTTCTGCTAACATAAAAACTTTTTAAAGAGTGAACTCTAGCAAAAAAAAAAATAATAATAATAACAACTGGCTCACTAGCTTAGCCTACAAGCCTGACAACCTGACCTGATTCCTGGAACTCACATTGTGGAAGGAAAGAGCTGACATCTGCAAGATGTCCTTTGATTTCCATACACACATGCTATGGCATGCTTATCCCCTCCCCTCACACATACAATCAGTAAAAGTAAAACTATTAAAAAGATACAACTGACCCTGCCTTGAATTATTTCTTTTTGACTGTGGAATCCTGAGTTCCGTTTCTTACTATAACTAACATTTTTATTTTAAACTCTTTCTCTGATATATAGAGATGAAATCTAAATCATCTTCCACTTTTTTACAAATTATAGGCACTACTTCTCTCATGTACTTGGAAACTATTTTTTTTTTTTTAAAAAAATGTCTGGAGATATAACTGAAATTCCATCCCCAACAGGCACATAACAAAGATAAAAGAGGTAGCACCAATGCTCGTGGTGCTAGTACTATATCCAGCCACTCTTTTAAACGAATTACCAAAGGTTCTGAGAGAGTCTTGGTTTCAAAAATGAAGGCAAGGAGAAATCAAGGCTACCACATGCATAGACACCCGTGTACATCTACACCAACACATTAACAAACATACATATCCAGACCCACACATGAAAACATTAATATAGAGTCTTTGAGACTGAAGAAGTGACTTAATGGTTAATAGTATCACTGTGCTTCCAGATATCCTGATGTTCATTCTTAGTACTCAAATCAGGTGTCTCAAAAGAACCTGCAACTCAAACTCCTGGGGATCTGACACCACTGGCATGTGCACCCAAGTAGACACAACTCTTTATCTCTCTGAAATACACACATAGTTCAAATTAATATATTATATATTTAATATAATAGACCCCTTACGACAGTTTCTTATTGCTCAAGAAGACAAGAAGGCTAATTTATTTATGCTTCAGTTCAAACAATACAGAAAAATCTCATCATCTTTACCAATTTGCCCTCTAATGACCTCTACTGATTTTCTGACAGCTTACTTCTGTGTCCTCAAGCTCTCTCTCCTGTTGTTTGTTTAGAATTGAATCCAATCTCCCTTACTCCAATTGTCTTGAATGAAGTTTTGCTTCTTCCGTTTAAGCTGTCCAGTCCAATTTTTCTTTGGAAGAGCCTCTCAGTGCTTGGGACTTTGTTCTATTAGCTCTAGGAATGTACAGGTCATTTTTTTCCATTAAAATGTTTGGTATACTAAAATTGTATACATGCTCAGATATGAGATGGAGATGTACAGATCTTAAAAATAAAACCCATTAAATCTGATTATAACTGACCACAAATCAATTACATCAGGCTAAAATAAGCTCCGTCTTATGAGAAGACCATAAACACAGTCTCAGTTACAGAGTGTATTGACATATATTTATTGTAGGTAATAAGTGGGCAAAAATTAGCATCTATTTATAGTTTTATGTTCATAAAACATAGTTTTATGTTCATAAGTACAAACATAATCTTACATATATATATATATATATATATATACACACACATATATATATTCTTGTTGTGAATTGTATATTTTAAATACCATGTAAATTTGTATTCAAAATATTTTTATAAAATCATAATTAAATATTGTCTTTTAAAAAATTTCCTGGTCTTTCTTCAAATATCAAAGATTCTGACTATTTAAAATAACCCAAAATATGTGATTTTTTTCTTAAAATTGTTCCACAATACCTAGCCTTACAATCCTATGCTATTACAATATTCTACCAATTGTATTTTCCATTTCCACATTATTTTTTCTGTGTTGTTTTTCTTTAATTGTGCAGTTGGTCACCTTGTCAGGAAAGGATATCTTTTTCTTTGACTTGACACACACCATTTATTCCCTCAAAAGTCTGACCTATGAAATTCTTCTAGAATGAAGTTATTTCTGTGCCATGGGGCATGTTTGTGCTCCTCTTTATGTTACTAATTTGCATAGTATGTTCAAGTAATCACTCATGTAGCTGGAGGCTGAAATGCAGCATAAACTGTCTTATGTAGTGCTTATCTTTCTCACATCTAATTTTGTGAAGCAGGACCATTCTACAATTTGTCCATTAGTATAATGCAATAATTAAATTACTATAGCTATCATTTTGTTCTGGAGGGAAGATCCTAAGGAAATTGGTGAGACTCCCAAGCCCTTCATCGTTTCTATCTGAGTACCTGGAATGGTTTTTGATGCTTGTTTTTGCCTTCTCATTTCCACTCCTACAATCCATTCTCCACACAGCAGTTAGTGTGAAATCCAACCACACAAATCAGATTATGCTGGTCCCTTTCATCAAACCTCCAGTGGCACTGTATCGCCCTGAAATAAAATTCAGATGTTTTCCACAGTGCTGAAGTCAGTACAGTTGGATTCCCTGACTTACAATATCACCTCCCCTTCAATCGTATCCTCAAACACTAACCTTAGCTTTGAATGCGTGTGCTTATCAAGGACACCAGATATGAATCTGTTTTTATGCTCTTCATCTTGTGGGAGACATTCACTCCAAGAAAATTGTTTTGTTTTACTGTTGATCATTTATCAATACCTAATTTCTTTGACTTTGTGTAAACTTTTCATTGTAAGGAAGATGGGTTATAATTGTTTATTTCTTTGTTGGTTTCTCACTAGGCTGCAAACATTAAAGTTTCCTACATTCTCACATTTCCTGATGGCAGTGACATTAAGAGTTGACATTTGCTTTGCAGTAGAACAAGTATTTATGACTTATGTGTACATGCAGACACATTGGGTACAAAATTTTGTTAAATAAGGTGCTAATGATGTGCAGACACAGTTGCAATACCGGCATTTGGGATCTATGCCCTTGTACTATTTCAGAAAGAAAAAAATTCAAATAAGACATGTTAAAGTATAATAGAATTATGGCATTAATCGATGTATAAAATATGGTGATCAGAAATTTACAGGAATAACTTCTATATGAGTAAGTATAGGTAATTATGTGATTGAGAAGGGGAACTGAAAAATAATGTCAGCAATTTTCTTAACTTCCTCTTTATATAGTTTGATAAAGCACCCAAAATCAAGGGTAAATTGAATGATGCACCAGACTACTAAATTTTCTTTAAGTCAAAAGCAGTTAGATATGAAATTATAAATGCATTAATGATCTGAGGACATTCATTTGATTCAATGGTCAAGTACTTAGCTGTGACATCAGTTGAAAAATTTGGCAGACATTTTAGAAAGGGATATGTGGATGAAATTTTATTTTAGACAAAGTTATCTGTGTCCTCCGTGAGATATAAGAAAATATCAGCCTTACATCTTATTGCTCACAAAGGGGCAGGATCTTCAAAAAGGAGCGTGAATGAGCAAATGCAAAGAATGTTCCTTTAAATAGACATGAGTAAAAACTTCACCTAGATACCCTTTTGCAATCAGCAAAATGGGAATATTAACATGGATGAAGGTCATACTTTGGCTCAACACCATGCATTTCTTCTTACCAAAAATGACTTGTCTTTAGTGACTACTTTAAATCTGCACAAAGTAGATAATAACACTGAATGCATGTCATTCTTCCATGACAGATACCTGGACCCACCTGCAGGGAAGTTGGTAACATTTGTCTATTTTCCACATGAAAAGTAGAGTTTTGTTTCTATTACAATAGAGCATTCTCCTGAATATAGAGTTCCTTTGCCTATATAAGATGTTTTGGCATTAAATGTCAATTAATATAAAAAGATGTCCACTTTGAAGCAGAGTTCTATACCGGCCTAGGACTAATCCGGACACTAAAGTCATAAAACATGACATTACTACAATGGGACATCCTAATAGAATTACTGACCCTTCCATGCCTCTTACCACACTGACATAGCTGACTTGATTAAATAATGTGATGTCATCTAGAATGCTTAATTGCTGTGCCAGATAGTTAAGAGCACCTTTCAAAGCTGAGGTAAAGATTCCATGAAAAGTTTTACAGGCTCATAATCATTGTGAGTGTACACACTAAACAGTGTACAAACACCTCCAAATAAAATGCTAAACATGTAAAGTCTTACTTTCCTTATGTTGCTCTTAGATATAAGTGCTAAGAATAACTGTAGCTTGGTAGTTAAAGCATTACATACTAGGCCACAAGTTTTTGGAACTTTCAGTCCAGTAAATCATGATAAGTGGTTTGCTTTTGCGTCTTAGCTGAGGCAAAGAAAAGCAAAATCTATATTTAAGAATGTCTCCCACTCAAATTTTAATAGCGATTCTTGAAGTGTATTTATTCTTCTTTTTATATTTATGGAAGAGTGACTTTCACTTTCCTATAAAATATTGATATATTTTCTAACTTAATGTCTTGAAGTAGAAAGGACATTGCAAAGTACACCAAAGCATAACTTTATGCATATGGCCTTTGTATGTTTTTCATATCAATTACAGCTAAAAATACCACACAATTTACAGTGTTCTATTTGGTTGATTTTGTTTGTAAGCCCAGAATAGTTTCTGAATTTGCTGTTTATGTAATACTCTATTTAAAGTAGTCCTTTCTCTGAGATTTTCTTAATATCATTTGCTCTTTTTATATCATCACTTTCATGAACTGACTTAGTAAAATTAAACATTGCTATAAGTGGTATTACAAAATCAATTTTAGAAAGCAATTAAAATCTCACATTGGTAGTTTTATATTGATATTCTTAATTATGGAAGAGAAACAATGATCCAAAATTGTTCATTAGTTTGTAAAATATGTGTATCAAGCTCAAAGTTGTGTGGAAATATTCACCATATGATTTTCCACTAGAGAAGAATAAGCTAAATTACAAATGAGTTTACTTTGCTTTAATATATTTAAAATAATCTAGATGTGAGTGACCATTTGTCTGAATCCACCTTACTAGTACATTCCCATATTTGTAATTCCAAATACTTTTGGAGATTACAAGTATTTTCAAATGGATGTTTAACCTTTGGATTGACAAATAACAAAATCTTATTGGCTATATAACTGTGGCTTTATTTCCTCAATTTGCTTTTCTTTATCACTTCCAAAACAAACTTATTTTTCTATTAAAATGCCATCACTCTCATATCTCTTCCTCCATTATTTTGATAATAGCTAGAGCATTTATCCTACCAATTTAAATATTTGTATCAAATAATATGTGCAAAAAATTATTTAGGCTTTATCTGAAGTTATGTATTTACTACTAAATGCATATGTAACCTTCAGTGTATTAAAAATCTTATGTTATTATAATGAGTTAACTTTGATGACTTAGGTTTATTTTTGTAATGTTATAAATTACTATTTATTATTTTAAGAATATAAATGAATTGTGCATTTCAATTCAGAATTAGGACTACACAATCCTTTGATATGTATGTCCTTTGTTGAATTCAACATGTTTGTTGCCACATAAGTTAATTAAATGGACACTTATGTACTATCTAAGATAGATTTGGTTGATTTTCATTGCATGTAGATAAAACTCTAGGTTGATGAATTTAAAAACACACACGCACACATATAGCTCAAGGAGAAGACAGAGAGTATGTGGACATAAGTTGTTATCTGCCAAGTAATCTGCATTTTGAAGTCAGCTGTCAAATTTGATTAATTGTAAGTACAGGGGACAGTCAGTACACAGTGGCCTTCATTAGATCTCGAATTTTCTGTGCCCTTCACCAATAATCAGGATGGATCTGCTTACAAGTTTGACTTCTCCTGCAGTGCATATAGATTAGGAGGGCCTGCACCAAGGCAAAATGGATTTAATTATCTCCTTCATGTGAAAAAAAAAGACCAGAAATATGTACTTTGAAACAATTAAAATTATTCATATTCCCAGTGATATCAAAGTCTATTTTCAAGAGAGGTAATTCTGAATTAAATTAAAAGAATATGTGTTATGAAACACATTTTCAGGCAATGCTTATGATCAGAAAGGTACTCTGAGAGGCATGCCAGTGAAAAGGAATGAGAAGTATTGCATTGGAATCAAGCTTCTCTATTATAAAACTCTAGCATACAATTTATAATAACATAAATTCTCAATTTTATATTAGTTTTAACAGCATTCAAGGGTGTTCTCCAGATTTATAATGTCCAATAACATCTATTTTAACAATCTACTGTATTTTAAAATCTTTCATTTCTGTATGAATTAGAATTCATTTATTATTAAATATGTTCCACAATATTCTTGTGGAAGGAAACTGTTGAGTCACTTACTCTTTTCTAACTAACTCCTATGCAAGAGTAAGTTATATTCTTTAGTTGTATAAAACTACTTTCTCTGAGCACAGTGGCATACTCTTGTTAACATTTGGGCAGCTGAGAAAGGACTGTGAATACATAGTCAATTCAGACTTCATAGTCAGTCTAATGATAGTCTTAGTCTCTGTACCCAGACATGTTTCAAAAACTATGCATGAATGCAGTCAAACATAACAGACACTGGGAGGGGCAGAGAATGCAACAGGAAGGATACTTGGGTGAAAAGTGTGAATCATACTACAAACAACACGAAAGTATATCAATCTTTCTTTATAAATTACTATTGACTAGGATAAATATTCAGTTTTGCCCCCAAACCTATGTGATAAAAATCTTAATCTTCAGTATGATTCCATTTTTATACCAGACATTTAGTAGTAAATTACATTACATGACTTACACGTTCAGGATAGATTCAATATTTATGTAAAAATGCAATGCACCACCCCAATAGAACAAGCATGAATTGACAGATAAGTACTATATTTATTCATCAGAAACTCAACCAATTAGGACATTGCTCTTTGCCTGGGGGTAGATGGCCTTCAGAACACTACTGACTAACTGATTATTCCATCCAGTCACTTATATTTTTATTACTTTAGACCCCAAAGGGTAATGAAAACATTTGATATTCAATATAAATATTTAATATAAAACTATTGTTTTAAAATGAAACATTAGCTGTAGTGGAATAATAATCAGCTTTACCTACATATTGTAAGTGAGTGTTACTCTGTGGACAGATAGAAAAATTTATTCAGGATCAAACTGCCAGCTGCCCCTGCACGTCCAGGACAGAAAGCAGTGATAAAAGCCTTCTCAGTTTTTATGAGGAAGGTAGCAGTGGGAGGAGAGGTGACTGAGCCAGTACTGTTGGGATTGAGAGCAACAGAAGGTGGTGTGCAGACCACAACAGCCTAGGACATATTGTGGGACTTTAATCTGTTGCAGGCTTATTGAGGTTAATCAGAAACTAGATGCCCTTTGCTGGAGGTAGTGATTGTTGAAGGCTGATAAGGGAAATAATAGCTTTCGTTCCTGACAAAAAGAAACTTACTTCTTCAGAATTTAAAAGACTCCTGAGTCTGGGTTTCCATTTATCCAGTAGCAATCCTTGTGTACCTGGTAAGGGTTCTGTCTGAGCTGAAAACAGATTGTCTTTCAGGATGTTTTTCAGCGGCACTGTCATTTTAGAGTTCTACTTGGACCTAACAATTATTTTTAAAAAATACCCAAACTATAATCATAATTCAGAAATATTTGCATAGTGACTTTACTATTCAACATAAACATAAACCATAAGGACAAAACCACACTGTTTTGAGAAAATCTCAGTCTCAAATTAGAAATTATCATATGTATATTCTAACTTTGGTGAAGCTAAAGTGGACATTAGTTTTGTGGCTTAAAACCTAAGGTCATAGATTAATTTTCTACTTTGTTATTCACATATACGATTTTGATATTTGTATTCCATATGTTTAGGAAATTATATGTATAAGATATAACTTTCAGTATTCACAAAATATGTTTAAAACGTCATTTACTATAGGGTTGGATAGCAAAAGACCAAATCCTATCTTTAGAAATATATGAAAATTTCAACAACAACACATAGCAAACAAGGGCTGGAATCCACATAATTTTAAATTACAATAGCACAAGAAAATACCTGTAACAATCGGTATGAGGGCTCAAAATTTGGTGACAAATTGATGACATTTTGTGTGTAAGTGAACTAAGTCATATTTGTCTACTAGAAATTCACAAGAAAAATCACAAAGACATAAAAATATGAATGTTTGTTTTTTTTCAAGAAAGATCCTGATGACACATTAGTTTCATTATATCTAAATCACTTTCACTCACTTACCCTCCTCATCAAAAAAGTCTCTTCTATGTCACAGTTCAGTTCTCTAAGATTTTCATGAGAGAGTCAACAATGTTACAACAATCACTCTGGCCTCCTGTTCAAGTATTAATTGTGAAGACGGAAGCTTTCTATGCCTATTAAGTTCACAATTATTAAAGCAGACAAAGCTACTGGTAAGAAAAAAACTTGAAAAAGAAAACCATATCTGAATCAAAAGAAATACAGTTTTGATTATTCTATAACAAAAGAAGCTTTTTATAATAAGTTCTTTAATGGCTATTTTTCATTCAAGATACTTATTAATCCAAAGTCTGTATTTCTTTCATGAGAATATTTGTCATCAAGCTCTCCAGAATGTGCTGAGAATCACTGTGAATCTGCACAGAATTTATTTTTCAATGGATACACTGAAGGATATATATTGTAGTTTATAAGCAGACATACTGGACTCCTTCACAAGGGAATATAATTTTGTTTCCAGTATTCATTACAACTCCACTTTTTCTGGAAGTAGTAAGTAACTGACAAAATTACAAATATGAAGTAAAGAAAGGCTATATAAATGGTCTAAATTAACAAAGAAGAACACAATTGCTTAACAAGGAGAGAATTAAAGTCTCACTAGCAGTGATGTGTCTGGAATTGGAAGGGAATTCTAGCATAGTTATGAAGGGTATTCAGGGAGACATCTATAAAAACTCAACAACTTGACTCTAGTTTGTAATTAATTTAGCAGTTGCTATGACAGAGGTACAGGCATATAGCAAGCTAATAAAATGTGTCAATCACACAGCCTTTATATAAAGGAGCAGGGAGCAGTTATTGTAAACCTTAATGTTACTGCAATATTTAATCTTTTTTTTTTCCAGACATGACCTAGTTTAATAGATGCTGCCTTGTTTTCTGGAAAAGAGAACTTTATTATAACTATACAACAATCCTAGTTCCATCATGTTGGTTTTCCTTTTATTTTTATATGTGATGACTTTAGGGTTTAAATTAACAAAACAATAAAATCATTAGTGTTTTATAGAGAGAAGGTATTAAATATGTAAATAAAGGAGATACAATGTCTTAAACTATCTACAAAGTTTATTTACACAGTTTCCTTTGGGCACAGAAAAATTGTACATTTAAAAATAATATTCACTTTAGAATCCAAATATACATATATAGAAAAATGGATCAAATTTATAGCATGTGATATATCAATTTAACAGACAAAATATAAACATTTTTCTGTTTGTAAATGATTAAAATCTATAAAATTAAGCACTAGTATATGCCCTTGTATTTTCAATGTAAGAATTCCATTTCTTATATAAATATCATAACACAGATAAAGCACATAGCTAACTCCTTGCAAATAGTTATGTTTTGAAATAGAATCTCAAAACAATTTATCATAATGGTTTTATATGTAACAAACATTCCACAATAAACAAAGACAAATTTATAAAGAAACACACATAGTCATGTTTAAGATACAAACACCTATTTTGCTAGAAAATTCAGAACATAATAGACTAATTTTTACCAAAAATATTTTTAAGTATTTCAGTTATTAAAATCTAAATTTCAGAAACATAGATTCACACCATTTTATCAGCCTAGGTTCTCAAACCAGTTTTACTTGAAATATATACTTCTTATTCTTTATTATATTAGTTATAGTATAATAATTATATTTTACTTTGTTATTTTGCTTTATTTTACTTAGGTAGGTCACCACAGCTATTAAAGTACATTCTTCTTACCAACATTCAACTAAACTTACTTAACATGTACTATGAATTACAAAGATAATGAGAATATAAGCTAATTTTTCTCCCTTGGATTTGCCACAAATATGTCAGTTTAGTAATTTATAGAAAACAAAAAATAAACGGCAATAGGTCTATTTCTGCTTTTTTGTCTTTCTGTTATTTGGACTTCAAAGTGCTATGTTACTCTCTCTGTCTCTCTCTGTCTCTGTCTCTCTGTCTCTCTGTCTCTCTGTCTCTCTGTCTCTGTCTCTCTGTCTCTGTCTCTCTCTCTGTCTCTGTCTCTCTCTCTCTCTCTCTCTCTCTCTCTCTCTCTCTCTCTGTATTTGTGTGTGTGTGTGTGTGCGTGTGTGTGTTTCAACCCATCTAGCCAAGTTCAGAATAAGCAAATAATAATCAACAGAGAGAGAAATACTCACTGGTCTCTGTTCAAGTAGCTTTGTTTTTTTCCAGCTTATATACATATTTTTTAATGCAAAAATATAGGTGATAAAGCAATTGTATACAAATCTTTTTTAAAATTTTTACTGGATATTTTATTTATTTACAATACAGATGTCATCCCTTTTCCCCATTTCCCCTCTCTAGAAGACCCTATCTCATCTCCTTCTTCCTTTATGCTTTTATAATTCATGTAACTTTGTTAGTGAAACCATTCTGGAGTGTATGAGATTATTACCTGAACTTGGAATATTATATACATGATGACCAAACAATTAAGATATCTTTTAAATTAGTCATAAAACATTTGGGGGCCCTTTATTTTCCTCCATTTTTTCTTTGCCTGGAGATGTTCATTGCCCAGTCTTTCTTTTATAATTAGTTCTCATTGGACTCAACTAGGGAATAAAAATAATCTGAAACACACCATTTTTACACTCATGAAAAGCAGAGTTTCATTAATGGCAAATTTTGGTGACAAAAGATATTCTAAAATAGATTATGTCCTTATTATTAACATTTTCCAAAACCATATCATTGATATTTATTAAATTCCTTCTTATTCATGTTTTTCATGTATTCACATATAATATTCATATATTTTAAGCATATATTCAAATATCTATTTTTTCATAATCCCAGGCACATATAAAGAGCATTCTCATTACTGTAATCCTCTTCTTCTTTCTATATATCAATTAGACTTTTATTAACCTCATTTGCCTGTCTAAAATCTCATTTCATAAATTCTAAAATTTTATTTCAAAAATCACTTTTGAGATATATTTTTCTCAACCAGATAGAAGCTAACCAATATAGAAGCTATGAGAAGCTAACCTACGTAGAAGTCAATATGGTGCTAACCTATATAGATGTCATGACTACTTTTCTACTAAAACCAATCAACACCACAAATTCAGAGAAAGGTAGGACCACAGGAGATATTTTCTCAACCCTGACTAAAAACTGATAAGCTTTGCTTTATAAGTATTACAAAGAGCTGCAAATGTTGTGAATCCATGACTTCACAGACTAAGCTACAACCTAATCTGTTGATCTTCTGGGTCATTGTTATCTTTGTACCTCTTCTTCCATAGTAATCTTTGAGCCATGGAAGGTGACCAGTACTAATGTTTCTTTTAGTGCTGAGCATTAGCTGTTACATATTCTCAGCCCCTGGAGCAACCATGAATCTTTACTCTGATTCATTGCAAATATAAGTTTTCCTGATTGAGTCTGAAAATCTGTCTGTGATCAGCAACGTGAATATTTATAGGACAGCATTACCACATTAATTTACCTAAACAGAAAGAAGTACCTTTGAGGACCTAAGACCTCCACAGTTATGTAATTTTTAACAAGTTTACTGTACCAAATATCAATTCTCTCCTGTGGAACAGGACTCAAACTGAATACTCAAATAGTCATGCAACTGTGATGCACGTGGGCAAATATTGCTTTCAGGTTGATATCGTAGATCACTGATTTCATTGCTGGATGTGGATTTTTTACTCCCTCAACAGTTTTATATCCATTCAGCCTTCTGAAAGCTGTGCTTGCTAGCAGGAAATAAGTTTGCAGATCAGTAACAGCTTAGGTTTTTAATACTTTGTGGCCAAATGTACTTTGTTTCTTCAGCAACAAGATGTTATCATCTAGTTCTTGTAGATAACCAAGAATGTCAAAGTTCTGTATTGATGAGGAAACTTTGGGACTTTCTTGAACAACAGCTCCTATAGAAGGATGACACATTGGGTAGTAAAGATTTTGTTATCTTACTCTTGACTTTTAGAAGCAGTATTCTCTCATCTTTCTTTTTATATAACCTATAATTTTTAATTGACTTACAAAGGTTTAAGTTTCTGTATGATGTTTTAGGCAGTGGCAGGTTTCACTGACCCTATATCATTCTCATCTCATCCCTGAGGTGTGAAAAATTTACCATCTTGTATTAATTTAGTGAGACACAGCCTGTGTTTCATATCAAATATCACACATATATTTTCTTCATTGTATTCTGCCACTGGCTGGAACAGGCTATGATATTAATGGATATGAAATGTAAGTACTAGTCTTTGATGCAGCCATAGCCTTGTGTGAGCCATTTAAGTTCTTCATCCCTTTCAGAAAGGAATATCACACACACACACACACACACACACACACACACACACACACACACACAAACACACACACAGAGAGAGACAGAGAGAGACAGACAGACAGAGAGAGAGAGAGAGAGAGAGAGAGAGAGAGAGAGAGAGAGAGAGAACAGAAAATAATAATATTGATAACTGGTTAGTTCATGAAGAGGGCACCATATGATAATATATGAAAATTGACATCACAACTGCTGTCTGGCATATGAAAATCTCTTTCTAAATATTAAATTTTATCCTTCTCTAATTCACCTTATATTGATATTATACTTGGTGATTATCCAAGCAGTATGTCAACTACAACCACCCCCGATAAAGGCAAACAAGGATCACTTTCCTCAGATAAAAGAAGATAAGTCTCTGGGAAAGATGGACAGAAACTCTGATATTCCTTTCTGAAAAGGATGAAGAACTTAAATCTCTCACACAAGACTATGGGTGCATCGAAGTCTAGTACACATTTCATATCCATGAAAATCATAGCCACAATGAAGAAAACATGTCAGATTCAAAGAGGAAATAACAGAGTAAAAATTATGTTTCCTAAAACCCCACATCTAGCTGATACCTACTCACACACCTCCTAGGGAAATGCAAGGCAATATGATGTCATAATCATAAGAAAATTGCATGGCAGAGGGATCTGAAAAACACAGTAACTGAATTTTAAATCATTTATCTTGATTCTGCTTCAGCACATCATTACATTTTACCCTTATATTTATTTTATAAAATAAATTGTAAGAGTTCTGTGAGCAATAATAGTGCTACAGTAACCTGAGCATGCCACCCTCTAGTTCGGTAATTCAGGCAGATCACTTTGAGGTTCTTATTAAAATGAAGCCATACTTAAAAATCATTAATTGACTTCCCCTTGAAGTTGGCCCACACTACCTCTTGCTCTGCTAAGTTCATACAGGAAGTCTTATTGTACCCATGGGTGTAAGGTGGGAAGGCAACATTTGAGGAATAGACATTCGTGATTCTCAACGAAAATTAGTTGCATGATTCTTAGAGGTGTTGGAAACAATAATGCCAGGTCTGCCAGATTCAGAAACTAGCTTTATTTTAATGATTAACACTATACTTTCCCCTCTTCTATCCTCCCTCTATCTCTTCCTGTGTCCCATGTTCAACCTCACATTGCTGCCTTCAATTATATATATATATTTATATACATAAAACAAAAAAGTAAGCTGCCATTTAGTGTGGCTTATGTATATGTGATTTCAAGGTTGCCCTCATGTCATTGGATAATAAGTTTGGAAGCAAGGACTCACCACTAGAAAAGGCAAATTCCACCTTTCTTGTTAGTCACTATCCACATGAAATTCTTTGTTTATGATTTTGCCCTTACTTGTCAGCATGCCCATTGCTGTTGTTGTACACTGCCATCCTGTTGAGTTATTGTGATTGTTTTTTTCACTGTCATTTCTGTGTAACACTGGCACATTTCCTGGTTTTTCATTTCTTATAATTTTTCTGAGTTAGAGGTCAGCCTGGTCTACACAGTAATTTTCAACATAGTCACAGATACACAGCGAAACCCTCTCTTAAAAAAAATGTGTCATGATAATATGATTACCCAATAAAACTCTTGTGCATAAAAGCAATAAAAGAAATCATTTACCTAATGTGTGATATTCTACTACCTACAAGTGTCATCTGCTTTCTTTCTAAAGAAAACAGGCAAAGTGAACACGATGTAATAAATATGATGAGCAGTGTATTTGGTTACAACTCTAATGCTTCTGGGAATATGGATATTCATTTAGACTTCCTGATTCATTAAGTCCCAGAAGTTCAAATGGATTTTACTTGTTCTTTGCCATTTAAGACCCTTGCCAAAGTGCTGAGAGACTAAGTGGTGATATTGTTAATTCTTAAATGTGCTTCTCTTATGTATTCAACATAGATCTGAAGCAGTTATTAAGACAACACATAAATATCCATTGGTCCCACTATGGGACAAATCTGAGCCAAAATTCTGACAACATGGTACCCATAAGTTCAGTATCTGAGTAGTTAAACTCCTCATGCTTTTAAAACGATACAAAAGACCTGAGTTGATGTGATGTGGATGTGAGAGAAAACGTTGAGTAATCCCAGGAACTTCAGAAAGTCTAGTAATTATTTCCCATTGCTTAATTTACAATTATTCTGGACAAAGGCCATAGATTCTCTTCAAAATTTTTGAAAAATGATTAATTGTAGATCTTTGCTAATATACTGGGTTTACTCTTTTATATAAAGTTTCTCCTTCACTGATTTGTTCTTGATAATGAAATAAACAACTAAGAATTGATGGAGGATCTTTGTCCTTTCTGTTATGAAGTAGAAAAGACTTTTGTTCATTGTAACTATTAAGTTTTCCATTGCTATATTAAAAAAGAAAAAATGAAGCTTTGAAATTTTATGAGGTCACATTTGGATATTATTGGTCTTAGAGCATAAGCCATTGGAGTTCTGTTCAGGGAATTTTCCCCTATGCCCATGTGCTAGAGGCTCTTCCCCACTTTCTCTTCTATTACTTTCAGTGTATCTGGTTTTATGTGGAGGTCCTTTATCCACTTGGACTTGAGCTTTGTACAGGGAGATAAGAATGGATCGATTTGCATCCTTCTACATTCTGACCTCCAGTTGAACCAGCACTATTTGTTGAAAATGCTCTCCTTTTTCCACTGGATGGGTTTAGCTTGTTTGTCAAAGATCAAGTAACCATAGGTGTGTGGTTCATTTCTGGGTCCTCAATTCTGTTTAACTGATCTACCTGACTGTCACTGTACCAATACATACAGTTTTTATTTTTTTTTTCACTGTTGCTCTGTAATACAGCTTGAGGTCTGGGATGGTGATTCTTCCAGAAGCTTTTTTATTGTTGAGAATATTTTTTTGATATTCTGTAGTTTTTTGTTATTTCAAATAAATTTGTAAATTGCTTTTCTACCTCTCTAAAAATGAGTTGGAATTTTGATGGGAATTTCATTGAATCTGTAGATTGCTTTCAGTAAAATGGCTATTTTTTCTGTATTATTAATCCTGCCAATCCATGAGCATGGGAGATCTTTCCATCTTCTGAGATCTTTTTCAATAGTCAAAAATAATATAAAATAATGTGGTGTGACTCTAACCAAGTGAGTAAAATACTGTATAATAAGAACCTCAAATCTCTGAAGAAATTCTGTTCTTCTAAATTCACTTTTTACTTTTATATCTTGAAACTTTTTATTTTCAAGTTATGTGACTTAGGAACATTTTTTTTTTCTGACACATGTGAGTACATCTTGGTGGTGATGACAGTGGTGGAGAGGATGAAAATACTGCAGAAACATAATGAGCAATTTTAACATGATTGTCTTCTAAAATCACATAACCATAACCACACCTTAAAGACTCACACATTTGAGGATAAAGCATGTTGTATTTACTGTTTAGTCTTAGGTAAATAGGCATTGGTTAATAAGTCTACATATATTGTACAATTTCTTAAAGATTTGGTTTTATTAATAGACAAATTTGAATTATTTTCTATTCCCCAGAAGAAATTGGAGCCATAATGTTCAGTCATTTTTTTGAATAAGATTTATAAAACTTGAAAATTAGGTGTTATATAAATATAGTCTGTACAAATACACCATTGAAGTGCAACAAAAGTGTACAAAATCATTATTTGCATTAGTATTTCCTTACTAACACAGAAAAAATATTTAAAGAAGTGAATTTTGAGGAAGACTTCTAGTGTAAAACTAATGATATATTAAAGAAAACATGTGATTTTTGTATTGATTTAGATTGATTTAGTAGATAGTAGATTTAGAAGATATTTGCTTGAATTTTTGAACCTTTAGAATAGAACCTGTCTCAAAACACAATTTTACCTTTCGTTACTTACTCAGCAGATATTTATTACTTATTCAGCTGAAGAAGTTAATTTTGTTAAATATTTTATCCATTTTCTTTTTCTATGAAAGAAAGTAATACTTGATGCAGCCTCATGGATGCATGTCTCAGAAATAGGAGCATTATTATAATTATGTAATTATGCAGAATTGTAATTATGCACATGTACTTGTAATTACACATAATTTTAATTACACTGTGAATTGTATAATTACACAAACTTAAATTATGCATTTGTCATGTAATATATGATGTTACAGATGAAATATCTACTAGTTAACATAGTCAATTCTTTCTTTTCAGCTCTGCTTCAGAGATTTTCTTCTGTTAAGGATTTAGTGGTTTTTTTCTCAAAATAATCAATACTGAAACTGATTCTTGTCTTTTATGTTCATACCTTTTACTCATTAATAGCTTTTTTTGTTCAAGTGTTAAAGCTTCATATTTTGCCCTTCTGACAACACAGAAACTCAATTGCTTATAAATGTATGTGTTCAGAAAGACAGATTATTTTATATTTAAATAATTTGTTTTAAGAATTTAAACAAGATAAAATCTCTGAGTCCTTTTGATTTTAATTTCCCTGATGACTAATGATATTGAGCATTATTAAAGTGTTTCTCAGCTATTCAAGATTCCTCTGTTAAAAATTATCTGTTTAGCCCTCTACCCCATTTTTAATTGGGTGATTTGAATTGTTGGATATTAGCCCTCTGTTGGATGTAGGGTTGATAAAGTTCATTTCAAATCTGTAGATGCGACTTTGTCCTGTTAATTGTACCCTTTGCCATATAGAAGCTTTGTAGTTTCAAGAGGTCACATTTATTAAATATTGACCTTAAAGCTTGAGCCATTGGTGTTCTGTTTAGGAAGTTGTCTCCTGAACCAATGAGCTCAAGGCTATTCCACACTTTCTGTTCTATTAAATTTAGTGTATCTGGTTTTACACTAAGGTCTTTGATACACTTGGACTTGAGGTTAGTGAAAGGTGATAAATGTGGATCTATTTGCATTTGTCTGCAAGCAAATATCCAGACAGACCAGCAGTATTTGTTGAAAATGCTCTCCCTTTTCCATTGTATGGTTTTGGCTTCTATCTCAAAAATAAAGTATTCATAGGTGAATGAGTTTATTTCAGGGTCTTCCATTCTATTCTTTTAATTAATCTGTCTATTTAAATACCAATACCATGCAGTTTCTTATTGCTATCACTCTGTCATGCAGATTGAACCAGGGATGGTGTTACCTTCATAAGTTTTTATTGTTCAGGATTGTTTTAGCTGTCCTAGGTATTTATTAGTTTTCCATATGACATTGAGAATTGCTCTTTCAAGATCTTTACTGAATTGAGTTATAATTTTTATGGGAACTGCATTTAAACCATAGATTGCTTTGGGTAAAACAGCCATTTTCACTATGTTAATCTTACTGATCCATGAGCATGGACAGTTTTTTCTATCTTCTGATATCTTCCTCAGTTTTTTTCTTAAGAGACTTGAAGATATTATCATATAAGTAATTCACTTGCTTGGTTACAATTAGTCCAAGATGTTTTATATTATTTGTGGCTACTGTAAAGGTCATTGTTTCTCTAATTTCTTTTTGGGCCAATTTATTGTATGACTGCCCAAACTTGAGGCACATTTTATGTGAGAGAGCAAACCCATGACACTATTAATTATAGACTGGTATGCTTGTGGAAAGGAACCTAGCATAACTATCTTCTGAGAGGCTTTATCCAGGAGCAGATGTGGGCAGATGCAGAACCTCACAGCCAAATATAAGATGGATCCTGAGGAGTTTTGTGGAGGAATAGGGGATAGAAAGAATTGAGTCAGAGTGGTTAAGGACACCACAAGAAGACCCTCAGACTCAACTATCATGGGGCTATGGGGGCTCACAGAGCCAGGGCTAGTAATCAAGGAGCATTCAGGAACTGGACCTAGACCCCCTTCACATTTACAAAAAAGTGTACAGCTTGAGCTTGTAGTGCTCCTAATAAGTGGAGCAGCGCTATCTAGGTCTCTGTTCCTGGCTATTGGATCCCTTTTCCCCTACACTGACTGTTTGGTTGGGCCTCAGTGGGAGAGGATGTGCCCAGTCCTGCTGTGCCTAGAGACACACAAGTGGCTCTCCTTCTCTGAGGAGAAGGGGAGGAGGTAAAGAGAGGAATTTTAAGGGTGGGACTTCAAAAAGAGGAGTGAGTGGGTCTGTGATAGTGATATAAAATTAATTTTAAAAAGTAAAGTAAAAGAATTCAAAAAGGTCTACTAATTTATTTTCTAACCCAAATTGGCATCATTATGTTTGAGAACTGTAAAGAAAATCTATTGTAAAAACAGTGTCTCTAAGGAAATGTGGCCTGGGTCACCCTTGACATTGATTAGAGTAGGCACTATCTCTGTTGCAATCTTCTATTACTTAGGATATAAAAAGATAGGACAACATGTGAAATATGCTATAGAGCGGTCAAATTATGCTACTGTCATAGACATTAAAATATTATTTATTCTATATTATTTGCTGTGACATTATATCATATTGGGCCAATGTTTTGATTCAAATATACTACCATCAGGAGGTCATCTAAGAATATCTTATATTTCTTCCATGTGTAGTGCAAATTACAGAGACTTGCTTCTGTTCTTCAACCCTCCAGTTTGGTCCTTGTCTGGCATTTCTTCTTGTTTCTCTCGATCACTTTACAAAACACAAATGTGATGATGTTGCTACTTTGATTTAAGTGCTTTCTTGACAGTTTTCACTCTCTTAATCTTTTCACTCTTTTAATCTCTGTAAAATGTCTGCAGGTTCTCTGGAATTCTGTGCCTATATACCCATTTAATTTAATCCTAATATCAAGAAAAACGCTCTGGGTATTCTAAACTCTGTGGAATACAACAGATGTGCAATGATGCATTAGAATGTGCATTATTCTTATAGGATTTTTTTTAATCCTGCAAAGACTGTCTTCTTTCTTAGATATGTATCTTTCTCTTTTATAAATTTCATCAAAACATCCTGTACTCAAATCTCTTCCTAAGCATCTAGAGTAGTTTGTAGATTTATGGGATTTTTTTTTTTGTATACTACACATAGAAATCTAGAATAAATATTACTTTATGTAATTTTAGTTCCTTATGCACAATTTGCACTTATGCATACCCAATGCCTACAAATAATTTTTCTACTTGACATACAGCAATGATATATTAAGTATACCTTCAATGTATTCGTCAATTTTTCTAACTTAGAAGTGAGTATAGAATACTCCTTTATTGTCAAACTGAGGCATTATTCATTAAGCCTTCCTAGAGGTTGTTTCTTTTTAAAATACATATATATTTTGGTTTCAATTTATTATTTATTTATGATTTTATCTCTGTGAAGTTATAAAATAATGTATCCACATTATCATTTAATTTGGATAAAGACAATTTTAGTACTGCTGTTATATTCGAGTACTATTCTGATATTTAGTAAATACAAACTCTAGTGCTATAGCATATTCGTCCACATCATGATTGGATGTGTAAGGTTAAATTCTGCAACTACTAAGATAATAATGTTTCATGATTCAATTTCTGGAAGCATGTTGACTGAATTACATACCCTTCCTCATTTGCTTTGTTAATTATATGAATCTACAGACATCAATATCACATTTTAACAATGAATCACAGGAATGCATTTGTCATTTCTGTGGAGCTACCCATTTTATTTCCACTCTGATAATGTCACAATTAAGCCAGTCTTGCTTTGCCAAGCAGATGGCAAACAAAAATATGTCCATGACTTGATTATAGTATTTCTATTTTCATTGTTCTTTCCCTCTTTGGAATGCCTAGTTCTGTTTGTTAAATAAAATTCAATTTTTTAAAAATATATTAGGATTGAGAATATGGGAATAATCTACTCACAAGTTCACTTATTATTATTATTATTATTATTATTATTATTATTATTATTATTATTTTAAAGTGTTTTGTTTCATTTTATAGTTTAGTATGCACAATACTAAGCAAAGACATTTTTAAACCTTTACAGTAATATAAATATTGTATCTGAAGACAAATTGTATCAGCCATGAACATAACACTGTATATATCACTAGGATCTAAAATTAATAAATAGTACAATTAATAAAAGATTTTGTTGAGATATGTAAAAGCCAGATTTTAAGCTTTCATTATCATTTTTCACTATTAATGTACAATTCTAGCTAACAGTTATTAAACTTAAATTTAACATGCTGTATTAAAGTACAATATTCTAAAATAGTATTTATTTTAGCTTCTCAGTTCATAGAAATGTATAGATATTAATTAAATTAAAAAATTTTTCCACATGTGCATGCACACATAATACTTAAAGGGAAATACTACAATTTCTAAAGCTTTGGTAACCTGTGTAGAAAAACACAATGAAATACATTACACAAAATGGTTATTGAAAAGAGTACTGACTTAATAAATTTCCAGTTGTCATTTACAGCATATTAATATCGCAAAACATATTATAATCAGACACACAGCTTTCTCAGAATTTTGTGTTTTTATTATTAGAAAGCCTGGGAAAGAAGCCACTTCATAGTTGCATCAGAACAGCTAGAGTCTGCCTATACCAGGCAGGATCAATGAGATGCTTCAGCCACCCTGTCAGAAGGTCCTCACAGACTAGCAGTGAAAGACAACCACTCTCCATGGCAGTCATGGAGTTGTTATACACTTTTAATAGAGCAATCCTTAGATCATGGTGTGCACAGAATTCTACTTCCAGTGGCTTGAATTCACTGATCTTAGGAAAATCTATAACTGAGTTAAAGAGATTTTCTACACATGTTGAATTAGTGGTTTCATGTGTCTATAAATGTCACTGTATGAAATTTATTTCTATGTTTTTTCTAAATTCTTATCCAAAAATAAGGTATGAGTGATATTTTATAATGTATGTACAAATTTGTCTTCATAATACTTCCTTTTAAAATTATTTCATTGCTTTTATTTACTAACACACATGTACACACACACACATACACACACACACACACACACACACCACCACCACCACCACCACCACCACCACCCATACACATCTACACATAAAAACACAGTTATGTAAAGATGAACAGGATATACATGCATACTGAGGTCAGATGATAACCTTTTGTGCCACCGCTGAGAGTAGATCTCATTGGCCTGCAGAATGTTAAGTAGACTGTTAGCTTGGCATTGAACTCCCAGGATACTCAGATTTTATTATATGATTACAAGCACACACAATCATGCCTAGATTTTTTTTAAAAATGAGGATTACTTATTCAATTTTTATATTTTCAGCTAAGAATCCAAATACATTTAAAAAAAAAGCAATCATCTCAACACTATTTTTCCATACCTCATGTTATTTGTCTAAAGTATGTTCATGTATATTTTCCAGAATATGTCTAAGAAAGTGGTTCCCAACTTTCCTAATAGTGTAGTCCCTCATGAAATCCTCATGTAGTGGTGATATCAACAATAAAATTATTTTCATTGCTCCTTTATAAATGTAATTTTGTAATAAATAATAGCAATCAAAATGTAAACATCTGATATACAAGATTCCTGATATGCAACCAGTGTGAAACCTCCAAGGAAATCACTGCTCACATTTTGAAAACTTCCAGAATATGTTAAGTAAAGTAAAATATGTTGTTCCTGTATAGTTAATAATAAGATCAGAAATATGTTATTTGCTATCTGAAACATACATGGTTTTATGAAAATAATATTGGAACTAAAATTTCATATATTTAAACATGATCAAATATTAGCTTATATTTAAAAACTTCTAGAGTTCTTTATCTTAAAAAGAATTTAATACAATAAACAGAATAGAATTGAGTGCTTATTCTTAGAGTCTCTAGTGTGAAACTTTATAAAAATAAGTAGAGAGTAGAGTGTAGAATGTAGTAAATCTTTTGATTCCTTTTTCAACATGTTAACTTGGAATTGGAATCATGTTGATAGATGAGGGAGGACTGGCTCTGAATATATTTTATAGCAAGAAGTACAGATCTCAGAGGCTTAAGCATGTTTTAACACTAGTGTTTTTACTAATTCTGCAGTATTTCAAAGCTCAAAAGTTTCAAGTGCAGTGATCTCATTAGGAAGTTAATTTTATGAAATTATACTATATATGTTCTATGTATATAATATAGATGTCAGTTACTCAATATTATATAGATGATATATAATATATGGGAATATGATCCAATAAAATATTATTAAATTGATTCCATAATATAGTTAAATATTTAGAAAATATGGTAAATTTCACATTAGACATAAAGGAAATGAAAAGTAGAAAGTAACTTTGTAACAAGTCTTAATAAAATATTGAAGGTAAAAGATGAATTTAAATGATCCAAATGTCTGCATTACTTTATATAAATATTCTATGCTATATGGACAAATAATCTCAGTCCATAATATGTGTTAATTTTTTTGAGAAAACAAAAAGAAATTCAAGATTTTTATTGCCATTTGTTTCCAAGTTTAAAGACTTTGAAAATCTGCTTGTAAAGCCACAAATGCTGCTACAGATCAATTGTTCCCAAATGCCAGAATGGAACTAGGAGTTTACCATGTCTGCCCTTCTCTCAATGGATGTTCAGCTTTTCCTTCAAACTTTCTTGGATGTGCTTTCTTTTCTGATTCTAGTATGTGCAATAACACTTTATTATATAGTTCACAAATGAATATATGGCTGAAGATCTGAAAGACAAAAACATATTTCTTGATTAATAAACTCAGCAATTCCTCATGAGCTGAAATATTTCCTTTATTTTTCAATAAATATGAAAGTTAGTGTGCTTTAACAATTTTCATAGAGCAACAATGGCTTAAATCTGTATAAGCTTCTAATCTAGCCATTACTCTGACAACTCTTGTCCTGTAAATATAGTTATATAAAGAACATAATATATAAGTGTTGTGGATTGCTCTGGTGCTGTTTGTATTTTGATGTTAATTCTGCTTCCCCAAGAGGGGTTGCCTGGGACAAAGGGTGAATAATGTACTCAGGTGACTTCTTGTGAACCCTCTTCTCATTTTAACTTGTAAAATAAAGATTAGAGCAAGTGATTGGGCAGAGGAAGTGATGGCAGAGCTGAAAAGCTTGAGGATAAGGAGAAGGGGAGAAGAAAGGATGACTGAGGAGGAGGAGGTAGAAGGAAAATGGAGCAGAAGCACATGGCCTGGAGAAACCACAGCTTATAAGGGATCTCACAACTGGGGAATGTAGTAATGTAGTGGTGAATCTGCCCAATCTAGGTGTGCAGCTTGTGTTCATATTAATTGAGTTGTGTTTTCCTTACATGAGCTTATTTGGGTTGAAGACCATACCACAGCATATGAGCATGTCGAAAAGTACTACCTATATTAATAGCAGTATTTTATATAAAATATTTCTAGACAGTCTGTTCATTTAGCAATCCTAATATGGAAATTTTTGGCTTATTGTCAATACATTCTTTGCAGGCAATGTGGTTTGTTTGGTAGAGAAAATAATGTTTTCTGTGCATTTTGACTGTCAGACATACTGACTTTTTATGGTTTTAAATGACTAACAGCAAAAAAAACTATGTATGTCTTTCCAGTGCTGAACTTCTCATTTTACAGAGTATGACTAAAATTTTGAAGAGATAATTAAATGACAAAATAAATAGTACTTCTGACAATCAACAGTATTAGTCATCATTTTCTACATAAATACTGTGAGAGAACTCCTACTAAAATGTCTGGCATGTATTAATTGTCCAATAATGGCTAGGGAAATCTACATCTGAATGAGCTTGTTCACAGGATGCTCAGCCTCTATTGTACAAAAGGAAATTCACAGGGCTGTTTCAATAAACATTTTACATAGAGTAATGTTCCATATATTTATTGATAAATGCTGAACAAAAACAGACAATGTGATTATTTCTCATACATTGAAATGGACAGCTTGCAGACTTGTTTTCTATCATACATTAGCAAGGAGTTCATGGAGGATCTCCAAGATGGGGGAGATGGATGAGTCGAGAATGGAAAGCTAGAAATGTATGTATTATACAAACTGCATAAAAATAAAATTTGAATTAGAGTCAGATATCCTTTATATTAATGAAGATATATGTTTTTTTGTCTTATATAACTAAATGTGAGATCAGAAAAGTTCTGTTAAATGCTTTTATGTATCTATGGAGCATTATTTCCTTTTGAAATTATTTACATCTCAAGGGATTGGCATGTAATTTATAGAAACAAAAACTTCAATAAAGCAAATAGATCTCTGGTGGGTTAATAACAATTTTGTCTCACAGTATTTAGTAGACTTTGTCTTTGAATGTTGTATTCATTTACCTTAAGCTGTATAATACCCATTAACGTAGAATTAAATATACATTTTCTTATTACCAGTTTTATATGTAAATATTGATTTGTTATTTTCTAGAATACATGAACCTTATACTTCATAGTATGAGCATTAGTCAAATCCCAAGTTACAGACATTCTATAAACTACCTAAACATTGATCATATTCTTGAAAGAAAGAATTTGAAACTATGTCTGATCCAAGAAGTGAAGTTTGGTTATTCTATGCAAATGTTTAATGATAGCTGAATGAGCAATGGGTTTAGCCAAAATTTTGTATTAATATTGGTTAATGAATTACAATAAATGTCTCCTACTAATGTTAATTATTAATAATATATTGATATTCATTATTTGATATAGTAAATCTGTTCTATGCATCTAAGCATTCTGTAAATCTAAAGAAGTAGTGTGTAAATTTAAAAGATCCTAAAAATTATTGAAACCTAAGATTAAAATTTACAGTTTCTTAGTCATACATAATAATTGAATAAACCTTTCAATTACAAATTCTCTTACATAACTCTTAGGATTAGGGCATATTTACTGTAAAACAAATGATCAATGCTGTCTTAGAGTTTAATATAGCAATATTTAACTATTCGCATGATGCACTGTATGCATTTTAAATACTTTGGTAAAGCAGAAGGCAGAGGGCAGAAAAGAACTGTGTGAGGGGGAGGGAGAGGGACAGGAGAAAACGGGAACATGATCAGATCCTGGGGGTTTGTGGGTGGGGAATAAGAGTGAAGTCATGGGGGCAAGCAGAATGAAAGAAATATGGAACCCTGGGGTGTGGGAGGTGGGGGACTCTATTTTAAAAATAAAATTTAGATGAGAATTTTGATAGGTTAATGTTTTGAGTTCATTGATGTTTCTCCTGTTGAAATTCCAAACCCTTTATGACGGTATTGTGTATGACATAATTGTGTTGGCAGTGTGGAACCTTCATTATTAATAACATGATCCAGCAGGGGCCTTGCCTTTAGTCTTCCAAGTCAGGCTTCAGTTGGAATGACACTGTGCTATTTAGAAGAGGACTGTTCCTCAGTATTAGGCATATTCGTGTATTTATGAAGCTTTCCACGTCTTTATATTTGAAAGATTCATTTCTGTATAATAATTTAATGTCTTCCAGTTTATCATTGTATAGCTACATGAACTGAGGAAGATAACACACATATACAGATATATTAGATTGTTTTTTATACCCAATACTTAATTTTTGCCTCCATATATTTTTTGTTGCTATTTATATTTTATGTGCTCATTCTGAAATAAAAAGCACAGCTTTATTATCCTTTGAAACATTCAAATGTTAAAAAAATTATTGTGCTTGATTTTTTTTTATTTTTTTACAATGTCTATTGTTTAACTTCATCTAATAAAAATCCTTTAATTGAATATGTAATTATGTTTCTAATTTTCTTTTTTTAATTTTCTATCTATAAACTTATTTTATTATGAATACTGAATAAATGCACCACATTATAAATATGTAATGAATAATCTCAAGTATTTTTTCTTTATTTCCATATTAGCTCAAAAGCTCAGAATACCTAAGATAAAATTTATAGACCGCATGAAGCTCTAGAAGAAGGTAGACCAAAGTGCAGATGCTTCGGTCCTTCTTGGAAGGGAGAACAAAATACTCAAAGGAGGAAATGCAGAGACAAAGTGTGGTGCAGAGACTGAAGGAAAGGCCATCCAGAGACTGCTCCACCTGGGGATCCATCATGTTACATTCATCAGACCCAGACACTATTGTAGATGCCAAGAAGTGCATGCTGACAGAAGCCTGATATAGCTGTCTCCTGAGAGGCCCTGCCAGAGCCTAATAAATACAGAGGTGGATGCTTGCAGCCAACCATTGAACTGAACAGGGTCCATAATGAAGGAATTAGAGAAAGAACTGAAGGAGATGAAGGGGTTTGCAACACCATAGTAAGAACAACAATATCAACCAACCAGACACCTCAGAGTTCCCAGAGACCAAACCACCAACCAAAGAGTACACATGGAGGGACCCATGGCTCCAGCTGTATATGTAACAGAGGATGGCCTGTTGGGCATCTATGGGAAGAGAGGCCCTAGGTCCTGTGAAGGCTTGATGTCTCAGTGTAGGGAAATGACAGGGTGGGGAGGCAAGAGAGGGTGGGTGGGTGGGGCAACACTCTCATAGAAGCAGAGAGATATGGGATGGGATAAGAGGTTTCAGGGTTTGGGAACTGGAAAAAGGGTTAGCATCTAATTACTTTCTATAGCATTTAGTAAATATATTTTGCACTTTTTGTTTTCTTCATAGCAAATATAAGTAAATATGCATCATGTGATAATAACTTATTTTTATTTTTTACTATCACACCATGTGTAATAATTTTACAACTCTCACAGTATATTTCTTAGCCTTGTAGGAATGAACATGCTCTCTGAAGCAGACATGGATGTTTGCATCCTTATCATAATAGGTGGATGAGCTAGGAAAGTTCCAGATTTTTATTTGGTCAGATCCTGTAGCAGTGTATTATATGTCTGAAAGGTTTTGTTTTTTCGATATTTTATTTATTTACATTTCAAATGTTATCCCCTTTCCCAGTTTTTCCTCTGAAAACCCCCACCCCATCGACCCTCCCTCTGTTTCTATGAGGATGCTCACCTACCCACTCAATCCTGCCCCCTTGCCCTGTCATTTCCCTACACTGAGGCATTGTGCCTCTCCTCCTATTGATGTCTGATAAGACCATCCTGTGCTACATATGAGGCTGGAGCCATGGTTGCTCTATGTGTACTCTTTGCTTGGTGGTTTTGTCTCTGTGAGCTCTGGGGAGTCTGGTTGGTTGATATTGTTATTCTTCTTATGGGGTTGTAATCCCCTTCAGCTCCCTCAGTCCCTTCTCTAACTCCTCCACTGGGGATCCCACATTCAGTCTAATGGTTGACTGCAAGCCTTTCCCTCTGTATTTGCCATCCTCTAGCAGAGCCTCCCAGGAGACAGATGTATCAGGTTCCTGTCAGCATGCACTTCTTGGCATCCACAATAGTGTCTGGGTTTGGTGTCTGTGATACCGTAGAAATCATGTCTTAAGTTTTTAAACGGGAGCTGAATATCACACTCTTTGGAGAACCTCATTCTAGGCAGGCCTTTGCTTATGCCACAATTGTATATTTTAGAAAGAGTTCCTCTACTTTGGAAACACCTTGGTTCATGTGCTTAAATCTGTACTTTATAGAAGCATGGATTTTTGCAAATGTAGCTTTGTGTTTGCTGATTTTTATGCTTCTTGTAATGTTAAAAATCTAGTAATGTTGAATTTTATAAAGTGATTAAAAGTTTTGCACCTCTATGTATCTCTACCCAGTGATACTAAGAACCTGCTAGAATTATCACATTTCCTTTCTCCCTGTAATGAAGAATTATCTCTAGGAAAACCAGAAATGCATATTTTCTAATAGTCATTAATTAATTAATTGTAATATTAACAAGACAGAGACTATGTGTTTCCTGGAACAAGTCTTCAGCTTGTATTACAAGTCTATGGACAGTCTACTGCTTTGGACAAAGCTTCATTTTAACCTCTAAGTATTCTACCTTAAACACGGTTATCAATAAGTGATTTTGAAGAACAATATTAAACATAAGTTGAAGACTCGAGGGACCATTAATGGGAAATTGAATGGTATCTCCAGGATATTCTCTTCTGAAGTAATGGTCCATGCCACAGTGCCTCTAAATTTGTTCCTACATCTAATCTTATATCTGAAGACTAACTCAGTTATAAAAATCCACAATTTGTTAGCAATGAGCTGAAAGCAAACTTTTCTGTAATTTAGACCGACTTTGTTTTGTTGTTTTATAGTATCTTTAAGGTGTGGCTTCGTTTCTTTCATTTGATTTCTCTTTACTAAATCCAAATAACAGTGTTTTACAAATAATTATTATATTCAGAAGATTGTTTCCAGCTTGAAATAATTTTACACATTTAAAATATTAATGGAAATTAATATTACTTAATATGTATGTGTTTTATTCACTCTGTACTTGGAACCTAGATGACAAAATTTATATATAAAATTCAACTGTTTTTCATTTTTAATCAATTACACAATTTTGTCATAAGTACATATCTAGATCATTTTCATAGCTGAGCACATTACAACATTGATTAAATTTTTTTCCATTTAAATATTTAATGACTAGATAGATACTTGAGATAATATTTCAATGAATTCTGATATTGGTGTTTATAATAAGTTGTAGGTTAATGTTAATAAACACATTTATGTTTATATTTATAAACATTTATGACATGTTAATTCAGTCTAAAAGTTCCAGAGTTAAACTTAGGACCTATTTCTTTAAAAAAAATAATAGCAATTTTATCAACCTTTACTTTAAAAACCACTAAAATATGTGGCTTTTCATAGTTGAAGATAAGAAAAAGAAGAAAATAATACTGAGTTTTCAAATACAGCACACTTATTTATATAGCATGCTAAGGAAACATGTAACAAAGCACAAGTTTAACAGAACATTAAACACATAACAGACTCTACTTCATAAAAACACATTTGAACTTAAGGTGAAAGTACTTACATTTTTAAGAAGAACGGGAGGAGAAGGGGGGATTCTCTTCCAGAGGCTCTATCACACCAGTTGGTTGTCAGAGTGCAAATGCTCAGCTCTGAACACATACATGAACACATACATAGCATAGTAGTATATATTATGAGCAGGTTTTTTTTTTTAGAAATACATATGAACGTACATATATGCATTCAATTAAAATTAGTGAGGAAAGATTCTATGACCATAAAAGAAAGATTCAGGGATATCTGGGAGTGTTTGGAAGGAGAAAATAGAAGAAAAAAATTCTATTTATATGTAATCTGAAAAATTGAAGTGATGAGTTATACATACTCCAGGAAAAAGCATTTCTATGATTGACTAATGATCAGACCTAAGATCGTATGTGTGTGTATATATATTCATATATAATGTATAAATATAATATATATTATATTTAATTTAATATAATATATGCACATGACTATATATGTATATAATATTATATAGACTGAAGAGTTTCCATTATATATATATATATATATATATGTAATTACACACACACATATATATATATATATATATATATATATATATATACATCAATTAAAGAAAATGATGCCATAAATTTAAAATAGAATAAAGGGTGGGATACTATAGAGGAGAGGATGTAGTGGGGGAATAAAGAAGGGGGTATGATATAATTATGATACAGCCTTAAAAATTAAATTTTAATTCTTTATTATTTGTATGTATGCAAACAATTTATGAACTACCAAAGGAAATCTAATACTCATTATAGTTATACAAAACCCATGCATAGATGCTTGAAGACACCACTATTTCATAAACAGTTTATCACACAGCATCAGAGGGTTCTGAAGTCTTTATCAGTTTCTGGCTCAAGAGATTATATTGGTTGGATTAGGTTAAGAATGACAGTTATTTAGTTGCATGTTTCAAGCACAGTTAAATTTCAGCAGTCAGCATATATTATAGTAAATTTTGATTCTACATTATTACAAGCATAACATTAAAGAAAAAATTAAAATCTTAAGAAGAAAGTATAAGAATTGTCTTTTAATATTTAAAAGTTTAAGTCATACCTCACAAAACTAAATTGCAAAGTTTAAGAAAAGGGAGAGGGCAAGTTTTATCAAAACTAAAATGTTACTGAGTAAATGTCACCTTAACCAAATGAACAGACAAATAAGAAAGATAATTACTGGAATTCAGTAAGTAGTTCAATAGCAAGAAATCTAACAAATCAATTCTGGTGGATAAAAAAATGGAATTAAATTCGTGGATTTTAAAGACTATAATTGTAGTAAACATAGCACAAAATAACAAAATTCAATTTCTAGTTTTTTAACAAAAAGAATTGAAGAAACTATATCCGAAGAAAATGCTTGCAGAACAATGTTCATAATAATTTTAAGTCTTATGTCAAAATTTGCACATGTAATGGGGTGTAATTCCATTATAAAAAGGAATTGTCTGATGAAACAGGAAAATTTTGCACGTATTTTAAAGTTCTTAAATTAAATGAAAAGAGGCAATCTTAAAATATTATCTATTCTATGATTGTATTCATAAAATACTTTTCAAATGAAAAATGAACTTTGTAAAAAGAGAAAAAATAGTGTTTTCCAAGGATAAGAGCTAAATGGTGGGGCAAATAAATGGTGGGGCAAAATAATGTTACAAAGATTTAGCCTGAGCAATGTATCATGGAATAATTCTTTATCTTAACATTCTTAGTCATCAGGGAAATGCAAGTCAAAACAACCCTGAGATACCACCTCACACCATTCAGAATGGCTAAGATAAAAAACTCAAGTCATAGTAGATGCTGGCAAGGATGTAGAGAAAGAGGAACACTCCTCCATTGCTGGTGGGTTTGCAAGCTGGTACAACCACTCTGGAAATCAGTCTGGCGGTTCCTCAGAAAATTGGACATAGCATTACCTGAGGACCCATTTATACCACTCCTGGGCATATACCCAGAAGATGCTCCAACATATAACAAGGACATATGCTCCACTATGTTCATAGCAGCCTTATTTATAATAGCCAGAAGCTGGAAAGAACCCATATGTCCCTCAACAGAGAAATGGATACAAAAAAAAAATGTGGTACATTTACACAATGGTGTGTTACTCATCTATTAAAAATAATGAACTTGAGAAATTCTTAAGTAAACTAGAAATTATCATCCTGAGTGAGGTAACCCAATCACAAAAGAACACACAGGGTATTTACTCACTGATTAGTGAATATTAGCCCAAAAGCTTGATATAGCCAAGATTCAGCTCACAGACCACATGAAGCTCATGAAGAAGGAAGACTAAGTGTGGATGCCTCAGTCCTACTTAGAAGGAGTAACAAAATATTTAAGGGAGCAAATATGGAGACAAAGTGTGGGACAGAAACTGAAGGAAGGACCATCTGGAGACCATTCCACCTGGGTATCTATCCTATATGCAGTCACCAAAGGTAGACATTGATGTGGATGTCAGGAAGTACATGCTGACAGGAGCCTCATATAGCTGTCTCCTTAGAGGTCTGTCAGAGTCTGACATATTCAGAGGCAGATGCTCACAGCTAACCACTGATCTGATCAAGGTGTTTCCAAAGGAGATGTTGGTGAGAAGACTGAAGGAGCTGAAAGGGTTTGTGACCCCATGAGGAGAGCAACAATACCAACCAACCAGAGCTCCCCAGGGTCTAAACCACCATCCTGGATACACATAGGGAGCGACTTATGACTCTATGTGTATATGTAGGGGAGGATGGCCTTGTTGGGCATAGGTGGGAAAGAAGATCCTTGGTCCCATGAAGGCTAAAGACCGAGTAGGCAGAATTCGAGGGTGGAGAAGTGGGAATGCACATCCTCACAGAAGCAGGAGGAGGGGGATGAGATAGGAGGTTTCTGGATGGTGGGGGAAATGGGGTAAGGGGATAAAACCTGAAATATAAATATATTATCAAATAAAAAAAATTCTTTATCATGTTCTTAGATTTATAGATCTCTACAAGGAACAAAACATTACACATACATGTGTGGCCACACATACAAACACACACACACACACACACACACACACACACACAGACTATATGTACATCCATCTAAAGTAATACTGAGTACCTATTACAAGTCACTATATGAAATGTGATGCTGTTGATATTCTACTACAATAATATACAATGTTCAGGAGGAAAACAATGGTCAATGTGTTTACAGAATTAGAATGAATTGCATCATGCAGCATGGGTGAATATAAAAACATGTTGAATGAAAAAAATATCCAGGAAAGATTTCATATCATATGACTCCATTTACTTAAGAAAGATGCTCAAATCTCATAGTAGAAGCATATTGATATTCTTGTGAGCCACTGATGGAAGAGATATAGACTGTAAGGTAGTGTGAAGTACTTGAAAAGTGGAAATTTATTGTCAGGATGGTTCACAGGATCTTAAAACCCTGCAGCCATCTTACAATATTCCTTGTAATAAAACAACTTAGGAAAAGCATTATCTGTAACTCAAATTTGTACAGTGAAATATAAAGAGGAAGAAGACAACATTAGACTGTTCCACTTCTAAGGAAGCAGGATTTAAACTTCTAAAGAAGTTTTAAAGAGGGTTACCTCAACCTTTTCCAATTAATGATATGTATATTAAAATTATAGTGAAATTTTATGAGTTGAGGGAATGCATATCATTTGATCCCTGGATAACATTATTTGGAAGATTTATGCAAAATGTGTTAAATGTGTCAAAAAGCATATACTTTAATTACTCATAATTAACTTCACTAGAAGTTTACAAAATTATCATTTTCTCTGTGGTTGAATGATAAGAAACTATCAAAAAAATCAAAGGGGATTGTCATTGGCTAGCTTTACTAGTAATTATTTGTCATTGTTTATTTAAAATATGAGACAAGTTAAACTTGTGAAAAATAATTCAAATAGTTATTTTTATCATTTGTTGCATATAACATTATCAATTTTTATTATTACATCTGTGATGATGCTAATTTATGGTTAATTTATAGTTAAATACCTAGCAGTATTTCAGAAAAATTTTTATTATGTAATTTTAATAAAAAATTTTTATTTAAAATCTCTAGAACTGACATGGACATCAGAATATTCTGATAATTTTAGAAAGACCAAATTACTTCAGAAAAGTGAGTATCAAAATAGAGAAAAGCACTAAGTCCATTATATTAAAACCTGCCAAGCTCACATACTTGTAGTTATCTTAAGTGAGCCCACACTGAATGTCAGAATCTAATCAACTACTATCTATTGGCTGACTTTCAAGAAATGTTATTTTTTTCTGAAACTTACAGTTCCCTTTCAGGGATGGTGATCTCTAGGAACTCCCATGATTTTATGACAAAATACTATTGTTTAATAATGTGCATAATTGACAACAAAACAATAAAAGTACAGAGAAACCACCACTTTTATTCAGTGGATAGCCTGGTAGACTCACACTTTACCTTTTTCATCCTCTGCTTAGATGAATCAGTATTAGGACTGGTATGATTACAAGCTGACACTTAATGTTAAGAGTTGTAATGTCTGTTGCTCATTACACTAGGAATTTTGCAATAACCAGAATAAATTTTAATCCTAGACAGAAGAAAATCTGTGTAGTTTTAAATCTGAAAAGACTGCCCCTGTCACTCCCTATAGTTCACCTTCAAATAAGGGCAACACTATTCTTATCATTAATTTTGTCCTGTAGCCTTCAGTGCTACCTGTCTGACTCTTAGATGATCTTTGAATAAGATGTACATGATTAAATACGGTTTTGTTGCATGGTACATGGAGGAATGAAAGGTGAGTACCCTGAACATTGAAACTTCAAATTATCTATACAGATTAAACATCTAATATATTGATGAATCATTAAGATCAAGATTAAATAATTCTTTCCAATTTTTGTTTCATGCTATAGCAATAATATTTCAAAATCACCTTTTACAATCATTTTAGATCAAAAACACAATCTGTTTAAAATAGAAACTTAATGAGATTCACTCAGGCATAATATACTCATTTACCTTTTTTTTTTTCATTGTATCAACATAAAACTACAAAATTGGACAAAATCATACCTGTTAATTGATGATGGTATTCTTAAATTATAGTATACCTTCTCTAAATTCCCAACTCTGGTGTGTTTTCAATATATCTTTTGAGAACTCTTCCAATTGGCAGCCAAACTCATGATGTCCTCATTCTTAATAGCTAAGTAGTATTCCATTGTGTAAATGAACCATATTTTCTGTATCCATTCTTCTGCTGTGGGATACCTGGGTTGTTTCCAGCTTCTGGCTATATCACAAATAAGACTGCTATGAATGTAGTGGAACACATGACCCTGTGGCATGGTGGGGCATCTTTTGGGTATATGCCCAAGAGTAGTATAGCTGGGTATTCAGGTAGATCAGGTATTTCCAACTACTTGAGGTATCTCCAGATTGATTTCCAGAGTGCATGTACCAGTTTACAATGCCACCAGCAATGGAGGAATGTTCCTCTTTCTCCACATCCTCTTCAGTATATGCTGTCACCTGAGTATTTTATCGTAGCCATTATGATTGGTGTTAAGGTGGAAACTCAGGGTGGTTTTGATTTACATTTCCCTTATTACTAAGAACTTTGAATGCTTCTTTAAATGCTTCTTGGCCCTTTGAGATTCCTCTGCAGTGAATTCTCTTTTTTTAATTCTATTCTCCATTTTTTGATCGGGTTGTTCGGATTTTTGGAGTTTAGGTTCTTGTGTTCTTTATATATTTTCAGTATTAGTCTTCTTTCTGATTTGAGATTGGTGAAGATGTTTTCCCATTCTGTAGGCTGTTATTTTGTTCTATTGACAGTGTCCTTTTCTTTACAGTAGCTTTTCAGTTTCATGAGATCTCATTTACCAAAAATTGGTCTTAGAGCCTGATCCATTGCTGTTCTGTTCGACAAAAATGTCTCCTGTAACAATGCATTTAAAGCTATTTCTCAGTTTCTCTTCTATTAGATTTAGTGTATTAAGTTTTACATTGAGGTCTTTGATCCACTTGGAATTGAGTTTTGTGAAGGGTGATACATATAGATCTATTTGCCTTCTTTATGCAGACATCCAGTTAGACTAGCATCATTTGTTGAAGATGATTTCTTTTTTCATTTTATGGTTTTGGCTTCTTCAACCAATTTCTGGGTCTTCTATTTGATTCCATTGATCAACATTTCTATTTCTGTACCAGTGCCATGCAGTCTTTAATCTCATTACTCTGTATTAGTCCTAGAGGGCTCTACTATGTTCATAGCAGCTTTATTCATAGCAACCCTAAACTAGAAACATCCAGACATCCCTTAACCAACTAATGGTTTCAGAAAATGTGGTTCATTTACACAAAGGGATACTATTCAGCTAGTAAAAAAGATAATATCATAAATTTTGCATAGATAGATGGAACTAGAATATATCATCCTGAGTGAGGTAACACAGACCCAAAAGGACATGTATGACAGAAGCCTAGCATAGTGCATACTGTCCTCTGAGAGCCTTCTCTCAGCAGTTGACTAAAACATATGCAGAGACCTAGCGCAAGACTTTGGAATAGGCTAGAGACTCTCTTGGAAGAGTTGTGGGAATGATATAAGGCCCCAAAGGAGATAGAAATCTCACAGGAAGACCAAAAGAATCAACTAACCTAGACCCTTGGAGACTCTGAGATTCAGCCACCAATCAAAGAGCATACAGAGACTGGACCAAGGACCCCAGGACATATGTAACAGATATGCAGTTCAGTCTCCACCTGAGTCCACCAACATCTATAGCAGCAACTATCTACAAAACTGTTGCTGTGGTTGAGAAGAGTAGAATGCCTGGTGTGGGGTTCCCACCTGCTCAGAGAGGGAATTAATAGAGAGACTCTGTAATGGGGAGACCAGGATAGGCGCAATTACTAGGTTGGAAAAAATTAAATAATCTAATGGAGAAAAAAATGTCTAATGTAAATTTAAGTATTAGTCTTAAAATACATTCATATTCACTAAACTAAATATTTCAGTTTGCCATGAAGATTTATGTTATAAAAACAAGGTTATCTAAGACTATTCCATCAATCAAAGGAGAAAATTATTTTAGTATTCAAATCAAACATCTACAGAGGTTGGAAATAAGGTAATTTTTATATAAGCAGAATAGATTCCATGTGGTGTGAACCAAACAATGAAAGAAAAATGTTATAAAGAAGAAATCAAAGAGAATTGTATTGGATTTATGTCATGAATAGATAATTATACTTGAAGAGGCAATTTACCATATAGTAACCCATTCCCTCTCCCTTGTCAAATTCAATTCTCCTCACTCAGAAGAAAGGACCTAATCCTAGATTCTACTTACATGACCAAAGTGGAGTGGACAGTTAAACACTTATCTACTGAAATTAATCAATAGAGATAGATTCTTTTTAAATTCTCGATCTTCAAGAGATTCTGTTTGTTTTACATTAATTATTTATGTAATAGATTTCATTCTCTAAATTTAGACTGTTAAAATATTTTGTTTGACGTTAATTTTCTCATCATACCTCATGTCCTTCCTCTATTCAATTTCTATCTTTTTGTATTACGTATCTTTTAAGGTCTCATTGTAAATTATTTTCATATTATTGTTTTCTTCTTACTAGTATACTAATACATGAAAATTAATGACACTTGAATAAATAGGTTTGTCTTATGTCATCACAGTATTTCTATAGTGAAGATATTGGAAACTAAAAACATCAGTGTGACTGCATAGTCACATAATTAGGCAATTATGTTTTTATTCACTTAAAAGATATACATTGTATTCACTTAAAAGATATACACTTTGAAAACCAACTATCCATGTAAGGTAATCTGGACTGTTGTCTGTTAACTCCTCTCAGCTATTTCTAAACAAAATACAGAAAACATCTTATCAATAAACTCAAAGCCCTGAATTTGCTATAGTCCCTTAACTCACAAGCTAACCATCTCAAATCAGTTAGAAGAGTTAACGAAGGACTGGGTCTAAGCCTTGTATTCCTAAATGTGTTATACTGGCACAATGCCTATGTGAGTATCAATATTCATCTCACTTTTATATCAACAGAATTGATTTTACAAACATTTCTGTATTAATGTTCATTTTGATTAGAGACCTGTCTGCTTCTGACAGCTTCCTGTCTTGGGTTCTAAGAAGAAACTGAGCATCTTTGGAGTTACTCCAGTTGTGGTGAGACAGCCACTGGGCAAGAATTGCCTCTTCCCATCTACAGACAAATTACTGTCCAGAAAAGGATGCACTTGCAGAATAGTTGACTGCTTATATCTGCCTAGACAGAGTAACCAGTCCTTAATAATTCTGCATCACTATGGTCTGTCAGAAGATCCTGGGCCAGAAGGCTGAAGACCAGATGCTTCAACGTTTTGAAGTATAGGGACTGTCCAGGTGTTCAGCAGTCTCTATAAATTGGCTAAGTTTTAGAAGCCATGCTTTGTGCTTCCCATGATTTCAGTTAACTCAGTCATTCTGAATTTCTGACGCAGTTGAAAACTTATAGGCTCATAGCCAATCCTGGCTATTTACTTTGAGAGAAAAGATTGGAGTGGATGGTTTTCAGCTGACATTAATTCCAAGCCAAGAAAAAATCCAGGTTCAGAACTAAATGCTTTAGTTAGGAGAGATGACAGAAGTTCTTGTTAGTCAACAAAATGATGGACTTGATATTAGGACTAACTAGTACCTCACAGGTACAAATCGGCACAATTATGCACTAATTGTATTTTAAGAGAAAAGTTTTATTTTAACAGGAAGGGTGATAGGTAGGAGGAGCTAAGATGGGAGGAGTATGTAGAGGAAGAGAAGGAGTAAGGAGAGGAGGAGAAGAAGGACAGGAGAGGAGAAGCTAGGTGATGAGAGAGAGAAAGAGAGAGAAAGAGGGGAGGAAACATGGAGGCAGATGTTCACGTGTCTCCACCAGTCAAAGATAGTTGATATATCTAGGCTGAGTATTGAGTTACACTTCTGACTGAGCATTACCAAACTTATAAAGCCTTTGTCTAGCATTTTAAAAAATTGTATAAAAGCAAAACGGAAAAGGGGGCATGGGATAGGGGTTTTCTAGGGAGGGAAAATGGGGAAAGGGGATGAATCCGAAAAGTAAATAAAGTATCCAATAAAAAATAATTTAAAAAAGATATACATTTTATTCACTTAAAAGAAGCTCATATTTAAGATGATTTAATAAACAAATGCCATTGATAACACATTTGAATAACACAATTAATAGTAAAATCTGCTAATAGAAGACAACTAAAATATTTATAGATTCCAAAATTTTCAAGCAAATGTTAATGATGAAAATACTGAAAAAGAAAGTGTCAAAGTTTCACTCCATATACACTAGGCCCTCTAAATAAAATAATTTTTTTAAAAAAGAAAATATTGTTATGGAACAAAAGATGATTTCTCCCACTTGGATACAAGGAACTCCTATAAACCAGTGATTTCAGATATTCCATTAACCAAATCTATATCTTAGGTTATAGAATAAATAGCAAGTATTATTTACATAGATCATAAAAACCTAAGCAGGAAATCAAGTATATAAGAAGGAAATCAAGAATTTTGTCAAAGCAAAAAGAATGAAAAGGGCATTAACAAAATTTGGACAAACGTCAGCCCTACAATATGGATAGTAAGTAGCAATTAAACTATGGCTTTTGAAAGTATCTAGTTCTATAACAAACTAATGGAGACATAGAAATAAAGAGATGGAATAATCACAATGAGGGGTTTTCTAAAGAAAAATATCTAAATATGTGTGTGTGAGAAGCAATATGTGTATATTTTGCATCAATATGTCTCCTGACTCAGCATTATATTTAAAGTTATAGATCTATGATGTTAACCAATTGAAATCTTATCAATGATGTGATACATTTAATGAATAAATCTTACTCTAATATGTAATATAAACCAACCCTATATATGTTTTTCTATGTGTAGATAGTAGTTAAGTTCTTTTACATAGTATTAGCACAAACTCATAGACACTGATAATAGAATCAAATTGAAGATTAATGTGCATGGTTTTAAGTTTCTTCCCCTGAGGAATGCTCGTAATAATCAGAGACAGCACGAGTTCAGGTGGTGAAGGAGTGGCTAATATCTCAGGAAAATGGTAAACACTGGAACATACAGGACAACCCTTAAGGCTATGGAAAAAGAATTCTAAAGCCATGAGTTTGAAAATACATAATTTCTCAAATATTCAAAATAAGGGTGTAGTGTGAATTATATAAGGATCTTCATGAATCTATAGGAACAAAACAGCTGCATTAATGAGTCAGCACGTCAGAAAGATACAAAGGCAGGCAGATACTTGAATTGAAGGTTAGCATGGAACAGAGTAACATTAGTCTCAGGCAAGTTAGAACATCTGAAATGTAAATAAAATATCCAATAAAAATTAATTTTAGAAAAAGTCAAAAAAGAAAAAAGAAATGGTAATTTACGAGTGTGGTTCCACACAGCTAGGTCATTGTTTGTGCTTAACAGAGGCAGGCAGATCTCTGGATATTTTGCCATATAATAAATGAAAACAACAACAACAAAACGTGCTTGCAGTCTCCTAAGAGTCAATGTGATAAGGCTATGGAATGATGATTTGATGATTTGTGGTATGGTTGTGAGGGAACCTGGAATAAATAAATAAATAAATAAATAAATAAATAAATAAATAAATAAATAGCTTGACTTTTTGTCTGTGATGTGAGTTAGTGGAAAGCAATAGCAGTTCTTTCTTTAAGTTTTTTTTTTTTCTAGTGAGGAGAGCTGAGCTGTCTGGAGATCTCTAGAGAGTGAATATAGATATTCAATATATATATATATATATATATATATATATATATATATATATATTAACAGTATTTCTGATTTTAGTAGGAAAATCCATGGAGATGAACAAGCTTTCTTGGAATTTTTCATACCTCTGTTAGATTTTGTTTCTAACAGAATGTCAGAAATCCCAGAGCTAATAGAGTTCTTTTAGAATTTTTTTCTGGCTTTCTATATTTTGATGGGAAAAAACAAAGAATTACTTTTTTAATTTTTATGACAGGATTTCTTACTTGGTCAGAAGATCCTAGACTTTTTTTTTAATAGCAGCTTTTCTGAATTTGGTCAGTAAACCTATGAGCTATCCATAGAGATATTAGAACTTTTACTTGAAGAGAGATCTGTCTCAACCAGAGTGAACTATCTTGAGCAGAAAGCTAGTTCTCTCAACTGGAATGTCTTTTTTAGAATAGCAAGAAAAAGCTGTCTAGAGCAGAGCAGAACACAGAGACAAAAAGCAGTCTAAATATCTACCTCAAGCAAACTACAGAGCCAAGAGCTATCAACAGAGAGCTGTCTAGGGAGCCATCTTGAGCAGAACATAAACTGCCAGCTTAGACCCACAATTTAACTTCAGGTAGTTTGTTTTAGATGTTCCTTGACACTCTTCTTTCAGAAACCCTCTCCAAGGTAAAGCTCATCCTGGGCACTGTACAAACTTTATTTTTTTTCTACTGAGAGGTGAGCTGTCTAGATGGTATGTAAAGAATCAAAGTATATCCATACTTATCACACTAGAAAAGACTAAACACTAAGTGCATAGAAGACCTGAGCTAAAACAAGAAACACTGAACCTGATAGAACAGAGATTGGAGAATAAACTTGAGTGCATGCATAGGAAGACCTTTTTGCACAGAAAGCACATCAACACAGACACTAAGATAAAAATTAATAAGTGAGACCCATGAGCTGAAATGTTTCTGCATGGCAAAAAAAAAAAAAAAAAAAAAAAAAACAGCATTATTTCCACAAAGCAGTAGCCTGCAGAATGAGGAAAGTTTGTTTTGCTTTGTTTTGTTTTGTTTTTTAACCATTTGCAAATCTGATAAAGGGATAATATCCAATATATATATAGAACTCAAAAAATATATATTCACTTACAGATATAAACAGAGTATTCTGAAAAAAAAAGAGAGAACTCAATTAACTGAGAAAAATTTAAAAATACTGAATATCCTTAGCCATTAGGGAAATGTAAATTAAAATAACTTTGGAATTCCATCTTACGCCTGTCAGAACAGAATGACTGAGATCAATAACACAAGTGACAGCTCATGCTATTGAGGATGTGTCATGAGGAAAGGACACATTTGTTGCTGGTGGGTCTAGAATCTTGGACAGTTACTATGAACATTTGTATGGTGTTTTCTCAGGAAGATAGGCGTTTAACTACCACAGGCTCTGCTATGTCGTATAGACAAAAGATACAATGTCCTACCACTGATGTACTATTCAAAATAATTAAAAATTGGAAACATCCTAAATTCCATTAACAGATGAAAGGATAAAAATATATAAAACATTTATACAATGGAATGTTATACAGCCAGTAAAATAAAATAAAATTCACAGGAAAATGAATTTTTACAGAAAGAGTAAAAAATTCATCCTGAGTTATGTAACCAAAACTCAGAGAAACAAATATGGTTTGTTTCTGCTTATATGCACACTTAGATACTAACTTAATGATTAATAGTTACAATTCATAGAAGCACATATATTGTAGATAAAGTAATACACTAGTGAGGAAAGTTAGATATCCCTGAAAAAAATCAAGTAAAAAGTTAAAGACAGGAAGAACGGAGAAAGGATAACAGGTTCAAGTAGGGAAAGTGATATATGGGAGCAGTGTAGAGAATATGAGATAAATGTCAAAACCAGAAGCCATTTAATGTATGGAAATCTAATACAGTAATCTCCTAAAATGCATACATATATGAAGGTGATCAAAATGAAATTTCCAAATAATAATGGAGACAGGCTCAACTCTACATCTGTTTTCATAAAATCATCCAGTACAATGGAGAGTTCTTGGTGCTGCCTTCTAGGAATTTGGCAAGGATATTTACACTGGGCTAGGAAAAGGAAGTAGGCTCAAGAAAAATACAGCTGAGGGATGTGTCCCTTGCATTTTTATCATCTGATAATTCCTTGAATACAGTGACCATGGGAATTTTATCTATCCCTTGTTTGTTTGTTCCTTGACTACTTTGTTTGTGCATTAGAACTGATCCTATTTTTTTCTATGTACCTAGAGTGATATAAAGCAGCTTAGAGAAAAAATAAACTTGCTTCGTTGCTTGTTGAAGTCATACTATAGTATTTTCTAATTGGCTTTTTTGTTTCCTCTTCACTCCTTCCCTAGAGATCATGCTGACTGACTGAGCAACCTTGGTCACAGTACCAGGAATGGTTTACATCTAATTGAGCTGTTGGCCAATAGAGTCTCAGGGAAGCCCCCAGACTACCCAAAGTGTTGCTAAATCTGTAAGTTGTTCTTATAAAGCTGACAACAAGACTATCTTTCTGAAAGTAACACATATACAATTCATTGAACGGTATCCTTTATGCAAGATATACTAGGTTAATGGTGACACAAAGCTTGTAGATGTAACTAACCTATATATGATTTGATTTAAAACCCACTTCATTAGTTGGAAACCAAACCCAATGCTTCTTGGGTAACCAAGAATGTGCAGCTTGCTATCCCAGGGACCTAAAAAAAAATTAGTTAGTAATGCTAAACTAAAAGAACATAGAAATAAAATTGTCCCTAATGATATTCTGCTATACTTACAGGTAGGTTCCTTCTTCAGCCATCATCAGAGATGCTTCTTTTCTATACCAAATGGGCAGACATATAGAGAAACACGGTCAGATATTTATATATGTAGAGTGTAAGACCTTAGAACACTGAGCTCTAAAAAGGATATCTTGATCAAATCCCTTCCATTCAGAGATCAGGGAACCCTCTAGAAGAGGAGACAGAAAGAGGGTAAGAAGCAGAAGGAGTGGACGACACCACAGAAACAAGACTCTGTAAACAGAGCAGCACCAAAGCACAGTGGAACTCATCTACCTGGGGCAGTATGTACAAGGCCTGCAAGACTCTGTAGCAGCTGGGGTCCTGGAGCTGAAAGAAAAGTCAGATCCCCTCATCCCTAACCTAGAAGCTATCTTCAACTGATACCAATTTGCAAATAAAAACTCAGTTTTCTTCAAAGGAGGTTCACCGGGGTTGCTTCCCAAAAGTGGATGATCAACAGAAAACAAACTGAACGGCATCTTTGGAGTATATAACAATGTGTCATAATTTTATTTCAGATTTTACTTGTTTAGTTTTGTTTTTGTTTTTAACTTATTTCTTTTTATTTTATTTTACCTAGGTATATACGTATGTGTGTATGTGTGAAATTATGTACGTATGTATGTATGTATATAAGTGTGTATGTATGTATATAAATATGCATATTTTATGTATGCATTTTTATTTTTACCCTGTTTTTGCATATATATTATGGCTTACAATTTTTCTTTATATGGTATTCCTTTGTCTCTAGACTGGTAGGTCTTTGCATCTATGTCAGTTTCTTGTATATTTTCAAAATATTCAAGAATAAATTATTATTTTTACTCATATAGACAGTAACACAGGAATAAACAGAAATTAAAACTAGTGTTTACTAAATTTAATTACATGAAAATATAAGAGAGAAGATATGGAGAAATTGAAGATACAATTAGGATTTGGGAAATGTGTTCATGGTTGTAGGAAAATGTGCATACATTCAAGTATATTAAAAGAACTTTCATTATTTCTTATTCAGCCATCCATCCATCACACAGCCAGACAGCCAGACACCTACACAGCCAGCCACTCACTCCATAATGTTAATTAATAGCCTCTTAGACCCTGAAAATATATAGCTTTCTGGGCAACAATGTTTGAATAAAATACAGAAACAAAACCCAAACCAAATCAAACAAACAAAATCTCCATGTTATGCAAAATGCCTCTGGTCATGTCAGCAGAGTTTAGAAATGTCATATACGTTATGACTGAAAAGAAGGGAACCATTTCTTTCTACTTATTTTCTATATCCCCACACAATTACACAATATACTAAAAAACAAGAATATCTAGCCCATTGACAAGAGAAAAACATGCCTCCAGGAAAGAGATTCTACCATTTACAAAAAGTTATTCAAAAAATTTAAAAAAATGTAAATTTAAGTGAAAGTAATTTTGAATTAGGATTTTATTTGTTGATCTGTCCTGAAGTTAATTACTCTTGAATTTTATTTGCTAGAATTCACCTCTAGATCTTAAAAAAAATATACATTTTATTAAACAATGAATTGATATTTCCTTTAATTTAGAGAAAGAAGTTTGATTGAATAATTTGATCAAGTTACACTGGGAACTGGCGAACATTAATATAAGTGTGTAAAAATAAGAAAATATTTGGGGAAAAAAGAAATTCGAGTAGAATTGCTATTGCAGTCATACCCACAAAAGAGGGAGGCCCAAGAGTCCATTTAGTGCAACAAAAAATTGTTAATTCATTCATCTGCTTGGATTTGTATATATCTTTATTTACTTCATATCTATTAAATTTTCTTTAAAAAAGAAAAATAGCTATATTATCAAATACATGAATGTTTATTTGCAAATATCTTGAATATATACACATATAAATATTTCAACAAAGCATAAGTGAATAGAAAAGTGAATGCATATGTACATATACGTACATATGTTATATTATAAATGAAGACAGCAATGAAGAAATTTGAAGATGAAGAAATTTTTATTCACTTGAGAGAAATGTGTTCAAGTGAAATTATTATTTTGTACTTTGTAAGAAAGAACCATGTCTTCATGCATTCTCTGGCCTGACAGCCAAGCTCCTCATTAAAATTATATCTTAAGATTAACATTTCGCCAAGCAGTGGTGGCACATGCCTTTAATCTCAGCAGTTGGGAGGCAGAGGTAAGCAGATTTCTGAGTTGGTCTACAGAGTGAGTTCCAGGACAGCCAGGGCTACACAGATAAACCCTGTCTTGAAAAAATAACAACAAAAACAAACAAGACAAAACAAAAAAGTAGCATTTTAATTTTTTTCTTATTATTTTTTCCATTAATTAGTTTCTTTATTCAGTTTACATTCCAATTGTATGCCCCCTTCTCCCAGTTTACCCTCACATGGTCAGTTCCTCCCTCCCCTTCATCTCTGAGAAGAGGCAGGTTCATGCCTGGGTATAAACCCACCCTGCCACCTCAAGTCACTATAGGACTAGACCTATATTCTTACCACAAAGAGCAGACAAGGCAACAGAGTAAGGGGATTGATCCATAGGCAGGCAAGAGTGCCAAGGTAAGCTCCTGCTCTAGGTGTTGGGGGATATGCACGATGCCAAGCTATACATCTGCTACCTGCTTGGGGAGGGCGAAGGTCCAGCCCTTGTATGCTGTTTGGTTGGTGGTTCAGTCTCATGGAGCCCCAAGGGTTCAGTTTAGTTGATTCTGTTGGCCTTCTTGTGGGGTTCCTATCCCCGTCAGGTTACTCAACATTGCCACAGCTGTTCCACACAAGCTTGGTATAATGTCAAACAATTTTCTTAAAAGTAAGGGAAATACACACAAGAAAGTTAATCCTCACAAAGGTGTAGATATAGCAGCAGTTATGAGAATTTTCTCAAAAAGGGGGAAAAGGCTAATATTACAAGAAATTATCATTAGAACCAAAGAAAATATTGGCAACTATAAATCAGGCAATAAATTTATATATAACATTCACAAGAAATTTAAATCTTAAATCATCTTAAATCTTAAATCTTAAATTATACAACCATCAAGCTTAATCATGACACTGACATATGAATTGAGCAGTTTTCTAAAGAAGAAATATAAATTGTTTATAAATGTTTGAAAGAAAATTGTTCATTAACTCTAGACTAGGGATTATGAACAAAAGATTCCACCTCACCAAAGTAAGATTAGTTATCGCCAAGAAAATAATTAACAAATGGAGGTAAAGTCAGGAGATAGAGAAATCATTAATCAATGCCAGTGGGAATGAAATCTGGTATAGCCACTGTGGAAATTAACAGAAAGTTTCCTCAAAGAAACTAAAAGTAGAATTCCCATGTGATTCAACCACATACCACCATAATAAATCAAAGTCAACTAGCCACACAGATGTGTGCTTTCCTGTTTACTGTTGTACTATTCATACTAAACAACATATGGACAATCCTAGATTGCCATCAACAAACATTTAGATAAGAAACCATGTTCTACTATTTATCTATTTACCTATGTACTATTTATCAATCTGTTCCTCTATTGAAACATCCATTCATTCATCAATTTACTTTTATCTCTAGATGACATCTCTCTATTCATCTACACCAATCTTCAGGCTAGAAACAAGGGTAGGAGACATTGGAGAGGTAGGAAAAGGGATTATTTTAAAAAACAATAAAAATGATTTCTGGTGGCATCATGATTAGAATAGAGATCATGCTTTCTTTTCTCAGTTCATTTGTGTATCCTAGTTCACAATAAGATTAGTTGCTCCGTTTTGTGTTTCTACAACAATGTGCTACTCTTGATCAGAATAAAACCAGTGAGATACAGGATGTTGTACTTTATCTCCAAAGTATAAACTGCACACACCTTTCTGTTTAATTATTTTGGCTAAAGTTGTTGAATACATGACTATCATCACAGGAGAGGTATAATATGCTCAGCAAACTGAGACCATATCTATGTATTGTATCAAAGTAGGAAGAAAAACACCTAAATATAAATTAATATGAATTGCATTGTGCTACTGCAAATTTGCCACAAGCCTGTTTTCCTAGCTCTAAGAGGACTTTTATTTCACTCAGTAGTAGATTATTCCCCTTTAGCATACTAAACAAAAGCACATTTGCCAATGCTAATGTTCTGTAGGTGGAATGTATTCCAACATAAGGAACCAGCTTAAGTTCCTTATTTTCATTTACAAGTGCAAATTCATCTAAGGTGTTTGCAGCAGTCTTATAGATTGCTTAAGTATAAATTTCAATATTTGAAGGAAAAGAGAAAAATAATAGTGCTACAAATGAGATGAGGCTTATCCCCAGCAATCTGAGTTTTTCCTTGGAACTTGTGATAGATGACACACATTATATGTAAAAATATTGGATGCTGTATTCTTTGAATATGAAGTACTACTAGTGAGTTTTATAAAATGACAGAAAAGATAAAACCAGGAACATAGTTACTTAGGATCCCAAAATCAGGTATGACTTCCTATCTCTTTCTAACCATCCTTAAACTTCCAATGTAGATAGAGGATGTTCTGTTTGAGAACTTATATCTCACACTTGCAGATCTCAGGATACACTTGGTTTATTAGTCATAGAAACTGGAGTAGGCTTTGAAGGGAAGCAGGAAGATACAACCCTTGCTGCTTTCCGCAATCAACAGAATGAACTGGAAAGTAAAAGAGCATACATATGTATAAAGCACATATATTTCATTTTCTTTTGCATTTACATACCAAAATATTACAGCATCTGATTGATTTCTTCCCCCAAAATCTTTCAGAAATGTCTCCTATGTTCCAGGATAGTTTAGAACTACTCGGGTAAAGGAATTATGGCAAATACCTCTACTTAATCAAGGATTAAATGATAAATATCCACAAAATTAGGCAGTGATTTGTAAGCCTGTAATTGTAGAACTCAAGATACTGGGGTAGGATTATGATGAGTTGAAAGCCTCTGGGGTCCACAGAAACCATTTGTTTTTAACAAACAAAGAAAAACTAAAATGAAATTCACTAGCATTTCTGTAAACTATAAACATAGACATAACATATTCACACCTTGCTGGTATTAGTGGTCCACTGGGATTTATACATTTGAGTTTAATTGAGCTATGATTATGTATATGGCCTGTGTAGAGATGTACACTTTCAAAGAAATTAAGTTAAATTTTACGATAGAGCATAATTCTACATAATTTATTATCCTATATACATATAAGAAACATTCTTTTAGATTTTCACTTATAGACTAGAAACATAAGAATTTCTGAACATCTGAGCCCTGGTGAGTAACAATCTGATGGAATGGCACACAATTAAAATATTTGGTGTTCTTTGAGGTTTTATAGCTGCAGAATAATTATTTCTTTAGAAAAATTGGCTATTACATAGAGACTATTAGCTATTGCTTGTGTTAGTAGAAAAGACTTTTGTTTTCCAACATTGTGTGACCCTTAGTTCCAAGGCAATGAATGTGGAATTTCATGGTACAGAATGTAAAGAAAGCACTAACACTTCTTATCCCCTCAGGTGAAATCTGCAGAGCTTAAATTACTAGCAAACACTGCTGAGACCCTGAAAGGCTCCTCCTTCCACACTAAAGTAGAGCAGTCTGAGAATCTACCCCTCACCTTCATACATAGGTCTCACCCCAGAAAATAAAAATAACTTCAGAGGCTGTCATATCTCATTAAGACAATGCTTAAACAGTTCATTATATTATACTCACTGTAAAAAATCTATGTGAGTTTAGGTAATATATCTTACATTTTTTCAAAATTAAGTAAACAATATTCATTAAACAGACAGTTTTTCTATAAAACAAAAAATGCAGAAACATCGATTATCAAATATAAGATTCAATACTAAGTATAAGATTCAAATGTATATTCTTTTTCCCTTTATATATTTTTTGGATATTGAGTGATGATAACCTAAACAAGGAGAAAGTTTTTAAAATGATATGATGCATGTGACTGGTGTGTACAAAGTTTGGGTATATAGAAAAAATGGAAATTATTGACAACATAATTTCCCTTATAAGTATATTTGCTTTTTGCTAAGAGTCAAAAGAGGAAGGGCAAGGAATGATGTGGGATGGGGGTTTTGTGGAGGGGTAACTGGAAAATGGACTACTATGGGAAGAGGGGTTGGTGAAGGGGTAACCAACCAGAAGTAGGATATCATTTGAGATGTAAACTAATGGAATGATTATTTTTTTAAAAAAAAAAAAGAGTCATTCAATTTTTTGTATTTTTGATTTTTTTGAAAAAAAAGAACTATAGCAAATAAAAACAATAACTTACCACTACATTGATATTAGACATACCATGGCCAAGTAGGGTTTATTCTTCACAATATAAGGCTAATTTCATGTGGGAAAATTCACTAATGAAATACACCATTTAAGCCCAGGTGTGTGGTGCTGCATGCCTTTATTCCAAGCACTCAGGAGGCAGAGTCAGACAGATTTCTAAGTTCAAAGGCTGAGTGGTCTATAGATCCAGTTCCAGGAAGCGAGAGCTACCTATTAGTATCTTGTCTTGAAAAAACCAAACAAATAGAAAGCAAGCATGCAAGGAAAAAAGCAAGCAAGCAAGCAATTGGGAATTTAAAAAAGGAGAAAAATCACTATCAAATCAAGAGAAGGGCAGAGAAATGTTTTGATACATGTACTTTTGTTGTAATAATAACATCAACACAATTAGCACACTCAACCTCAAAAACTTAAAGAAAATCAAATACATGTGCTAAATACAGTGAACCTACTTTCCAATAGAACATAGGGTTATAAAATTTAGAAACTTATAAAAACATCATTGAGTGAACAATCTGAACTAGCAAATATAAAAATTAAATTGTAATTCAAGTAGAAGAACTATTGGCAAACAGCAGAATAGAAAGAATATTAGCAAGAAGGGAGACAGGGGAGAAGTGGAAGTAAATATAATTAAATCAACTTATGCATGTGTAAAAGATAAAACTGTGTTTGTATAACTTACATACACAAATGAAACAGATACTGTGGATATAAAGCACAATCCCAAAAGATACAAGCTGTTGATTTGGATTCGAGAAAAATATAAAATATAAATGGATTCATAGCACATAAAACCAATTAAAATTTCAATGAATATGAAATGTCTGAAGAACTTATAACACCAGATGCTGTACTAGTGAATTCTGAATATATTTATGAAAACATAGCAAGGAGAATAAGGATAAGACTAATCTCATTCTAATATGTCATTGTGTGACAGTTTCACTTGTATTCTGTCTTACAAATAGTAACATCACAAAATGGGAAAGTACATTTCAAAGAAAGCGTATTATAAATTTTGAATTCTGATGTTTGCTAAAGCTACGTTTATGAGCAAGACAAGGCAGGCTATATGTATTAATGAGAGTGTAATCACAAAGGCCATTAATTTGTGTATCTCTTTAAATAAATGTTAATATTGCTGATAAAAATGACATAGGAACTTATTTCATATAAAATTCAAAATTAATGTGTAAATAATATGTAATAGAATTATAGCATTTTTTTTTAAATTACTGATATAAATCTCAGGTTAAGGCCGGTATGGGCTACATCATGAGTTCTATGCCAATATCAATACACAGTGAGAACTTATCTCTAAAGAAGTCACAAGATGAGAAGAAAAAGTACATTATACATATATATATGTGTGTGAGTGTGTGTGTAATTTGTACTTATAAATATGCACATAAATATTCATCTAAAATAATGAAACCATAAAACTATCAATAACATTATATATTATCTGTCTAAATATAGACTAGGAATTTGTAAGATATTATTCTATATCATAAATGTATATAGTCATAAGCACATATAAAGAAAATTAACATCAATCAATATATAAATAACAACTATTAATTGACTATGAATGTAAGTTATCAGAAAAGCTATATATATTATTTTCTATAGAGCAGAAGAGCTCTAACCCAAAAGTATATACGACTGTGTACTGTAGATAACAAAATAATTGACACCATCTGTACTACGTGTCATGATGTATTAAGCCATTGCTATGTCTAATAATTCTTTATTTTCTCAAAGGTTAAACATAGCTTTATCACAAAGCCAAGGAATATAATAATTATCTGATCCTACAAGTTCAGAGAAGCTAAATCCCTCAACCCCAGATTATATAAGTGGAGGATACCACTGGAGTGGAGTAGAAGTTCCTAACAAGAAGAGTGATAACATAGGAAGCTTTTCTGAGACATTGCCAGTGCTGGAGTGGATGTTCCTTTTTTCCATGTTTCTGTGAATAACCTTAGCATATTTGTTCATTTACCTGAGTATTAGAGGCATCGTTTATTTATTCTATCATTCATGTGTCTAGTATGAATAAATGGTGTGTGTGTTTCTTAAGAAAAATTTATGTAACACCACAGGGAAAGAGAAAACATAGTCCACACATCAGCTTATACCTAAGGGCTCATACTAGTCTTACTTGTAAAAGTCAAAATTTAGATTCAACATAAATATCTATCAATAATGTGTAGACAGATATGATTGAGTATACTCATAGATAATAGAATATTACATAGGAATGGAAAACTATCCTCATAGACTAAAAGGTATTACATTAAAGGCATTACACAAAGTAAAAGAAGAAAGCACAAAAGACAGCAAAAGTTAATTGTTTCTGTATATGTCAAACGTTAGTATTGTCAAATCTAGAGAAAGACACTTAACTAGTGATTTTTAGATACTTTGAGAAATAGTAACTCGGAAGTGAGTGTAAGTGGACATAAAATTTCCTTTGAGAATTCATTTTAAAAAGAGGTGGTAGAAATATAAAGGTTAAATGTCTGGTAATTAAATATTAATGCATAACCACAAATTTATTAAGATTTTGAAACATAAAGTTGTTTGGTAGAATATGCAATAATTACTATAATCTATATTATTTCAAAATATGTTCAGTGGAATTAAATAGATTCAGAAGTTGACTCCTAATGGTAAAGTTATTTAAATATGTTCATAAAATATTATAGCTAAGATTTCACTCAGTAGCTTATACTTATCCTGAGAAAAACTATAAATTTAGACTGATATACATATATATATATATATATATATATATATATATTTAATTTTGACTTTGAAATATAGCAAAAGTTTTAAAATATATTGGAAGGTCTAATGTGGAATATATTCCTTTATTCAACATTATTTTATCCCTAAAATTCTAAATTCAATGATACTTAATTTATATAGTGATGATTCACTAATTGAATAGCTTTAAACATCTCTTTTTTGAGAAGAAGACATTCTTTCTTAAGAGCATATTTTTATTAGTTATATAATAAATAATTCAGTTATTCAAAATCAGGTTGAGAAACAAGATGAGATTGAGAACAAGTAACACTTGCTTTTTTAAGCAAAGAAGGAAGAGAACATCCCACTCTCTTCTTTCTCTTCCTCTGCCCCACTGAGTTTGTGTGTGTGTGTGTGTGTGTGTGTGTGTGTGTGTGTGTGTGCATGTGTGTGTTCATGAGGATACCAGAAGTTAACCATAGTCTATCTTCGTCAGTATTTATCCCCCTCTTTCAATGGTGTGGAATATATCTAGGAGGCTATGCTCACTGGCCAGTGAGACTTACTGATATATCTTCCATAGAGTTGTGATATATGCCTGTATGGTATGGTCTTTTAAAATAAGTACTAGGGACTGAATTTAGTTCAGTATGTGTGTCAGAAAGTATTTTATAATTAAGCTGTCTCATTTACATCCATTAAATATATATGGGCTCCATTTTAAGAAAAGAGACACAGTCTTAGTAAAACGGTCAGTTTGGTTAATTGTAGATTGATAGTGGTGAATCATATTAGCATGAAATATATTCTTCAACGTCAATAGAAATTCAGATTATACTTATAAAATGAAGTAAAATACTAATGAGATAGAAATCCAAGTATCATTTAGTTGTTCAGTTGCAAACAACTGAACATTAAAGCATGATATAGATTATTAGGAATAAGTCTAGTTCTAGCAAATAGAATGAAAACTAATGTTTAAACATTTTATCGTGTTCACAATGATGAAATTCTTCAGTCGGTGGTTTAGTCTCTGGGAGCTCTGGTGGGGTCAAGTTAGTTGGGGGATTATAGCCCCATAGATAGAACAATTATATTTAGTTTCTTATGTTTAATTTTTGTTCTACTTTTTCTTCTCTCTTCTTTTTTTTCTTTTTTTTTATAACTTTAGGAATTCTGAACACAAATACTCTCTGAGAGGAAAAGCATACAAAGATTCTCTCCCATTTTGTTGTTACCTCCTCTTTGTTTTTTGTTGTACAGATCTTAATTTTGTGACATCCCATTTCTTGTTAGTCATTCTCATTTCCTCTACAACCACTGTCAAGGACAAATTTCCTACCTCTACCTAAAATTTGAAATGTGTTTCTCCTTTTTTTCTCTACCACATTCAGACTATCTGGTCTTATGTTGAAGTTCTGAGTTACTAGAAGTTCAGTTTTTGTGCTCAGTGAGTCATGAAGATACAGTTTTATTTTTCTGAATGAGAAAATTTAGTATTTATAGTATTATATAGAAAATAGTGAATAGCTAATAGAATATAGAATAGTATAAGAGTAATTGTATAGAATAGTGAATAAAAATAGAAAATAGCTAATAGTTTATTAGCATATTATTAGCATATTTGTTTAAAAGGTAACTGTTGTAGCATGGTACTGTATCTGGGTGTGCAATTATATTTTATTGATCTATGTTTCTCTGGATCTGCCAGTGACATTCTGCTTTGATAACTTTGGCCCTGTAATATAATTTAAAATTAGATACAATGATCTCTTTCAACTATGTTCAGAATTTGCTCACTCAGTATCACTTTCATTCTCCTTGAACTTCTGGGCCTCAGTATTAACATTTATTTATTTTTTCTGTTTTTAATTGGATATTTTATTTATTTACATTTCTGTTGCCAATCCTCTTTCCATTTCCACTCCCTATAACCACATTATCTCACCCTCCCTCCATTTAACTTTTATACCATTTTAATTACATGCAAGTATTAAGGTTAATTCTAGTTTGAGGAACTAGCAATACAATATATGCTAATAGTCAAGGAACAAGCAAGACAATAAACACAAATAGTTTATTGGCAATAAACAAAATTCAGTGAACATTCCCGTGATCACTGTTTCTAAGAGCCTATCAGGATGATCAAAATATTTGAGCTAACTTTCCTGTCCTAGCCTAGTCATTTTCATGTCTGATGCCTACTTCCTTGTTCTAGCCTAAAATTTAGATTCCTGCTTGAAATTACTTCTTTGTTCTAGCCTAATATTTAGATTCTTGCCTGAAATTACTTTTTTTGTTCTAGCCTAATGTCAGATTCTTGCCTGAAGCCTACTTCCTTGTCCTTGGCCAATATCATATTCCTGCCAAGCATCCAATTTCCTTGTCCTTGGCCCATGTCAGATTCTTGCCAAGCAGCCCCGAAAGCTCTTTGCTTCTCCCCCTTTTTTATTTCATAAGCAAGAGTAAGCCTGTCTTAGGTCATTCTGACAAGAATGCCTTCCTTACTCATCATGAAATAGGCATTATCAAAAGCAATGCACTTCTGTCTTAAGTTGGTAAGATTCTGTGCAGAATATTACCCTCCATTGGCTTGCCAGCCTGTTAATTTAATAATTTTGTCTGGGGCTCCATTTTCAGGTTCAAGTCATGTACTTTGGCTGTCAACATGTTGATGTTGTTAAAGACAAGCTTTAACACAATGGATAGAAATAAAAGTATTCCCAGGACAAAAAGGGCTAGCATGATCAAGCTATGTATTTTTAACATAAATAAATATATATATATATATATATATATATATATATATATATATATATATTTCTTTTTTCCTTATATCTCTGAATAATTATATTATAATTTTGATTAGGTTGCATTGTATATTTTATTTTTATTTTATTTTATAGAAACTAGATTGTTTTCATACATTACATTGTAATTTCTGTGTCTTAATTTTTTACAGTTTCTTTGCTATGAAGAGACACCATGACCATGACAACTCTTAGAAAATAAAACACATATTTGGGGGTTGGAATGGTTTTCAAGTTTTAGATTTAGTCTATTATCATCATGGTGGGGAGCATTGCAGTGTGTGAGCAGACAAGGTGTCAGAGGTCCCCAGAGTACTACATCTTTATCTGTAGGGAACAGAAGAATGTTTGCATACTATGTGTCTCTTGAGACCACAAAGCACCCCCCCCATGACAGACTTTCTCTACCAATGCCACACCTACTATAAAAAGCCCATACCGCCAAATAGTGCAACTCCCTATAGGCCAGTCATTCACATGAGTCTATGGGTAGCATGCCTATTCAAACCAATGCACACTGTTTCCCCCATCCAACCACCCCCAACTTTCTCACAACTACCACTTCCACCCATTCCATACCTTCTTTGTCTTTTGTAAGCAAACAAACAAGCATCTAAGAACCATGATAAAATAAAATAAAATCTAATAAGATAAAACAAAAATAAACCAATTAGAATAAGAAAAAGCAAACAAACAGAAGAAAATAGACCAAATAAAAATCACAAGAAACACAATAATAGACACAGAGACATAAATTTTTCTGTGTTTGCTTTTATAGGAGCTTCATAAAAACACAAAAATAGAAGCCAAAAATTATACACAAAGGATCTGCTGTCAGAAAAAAAAAAAAAAAAAAAAAAAGAATGTCCTGACACCCTGACAGAATATTATGAGATAAAGAACCTTCAAAAATACCACTGAGTTTGTTTTCTGTTCACTATCTACTATTGGACATAAGACCTAACTTAAGAGTCATTTGTTTCCTTAATGCTTTGTACTTATATAAAATTAATATTTTCATTTGCAAATCAGGTATCTATTGATTAATCCCCAAAACTTGTGCTACAATTGCACCAATAAATCTTGCAGGTTGGAAAACCCGTTCTTTGCTTCTTTGACCTTCTTGTAACCATTTTTGTCTTCCCCCTTTGACACTGCTTGTCAAGGAACTTCCCAGCTTGCTGTCTTATGTGTTGTTACTCAACATGGCTTTCTTTATATCTGACTAGTGGCTAATATTAAGCTTGCTGCACTGATGTACACTAATGTCCATAAATGTAGAATACTACATTTAGTTAAATGACAATACTCCACAGCATAAATATAATGTTAACAATCCATAATGCTAAAAGCTATATGGATTTTAACACTTTACTTGAAAATGTCTTCTGTCCTTTGTGACTTGTAAGGATTTCTCCATATGCTGTGATATTCAAACCTGCACCTCATCGTGATGAAATTTTCTTCTTGTAAGTGTATAAAAATTACAAGTAACATTGTAGAGAGTGTCTCCTACATCTCCCTAGTTTACATAGGGTTTTGGAGTAAAAGATTTTCCATATGCTCAGTTTTCACAAGCAGTACCATAGTCATTTGAGAGTTTCAGCCACTCCCAGGCTATTAAAATGTTAATATTGACAGATGTTTTCCAATAAATTTTGTTTTAATATAGTGCATGTAAATGTTTTAAATGGAACTTCCTATTAATCAATTTTGAAAAATTTCCTACATATAAGTCATTTATTACTTTACAGAATATAATATTCAAAATTCATACACACTTTGTATATAGAATCAATAGTTCTGAGTGCTTTTTTCTTGCGTGGATAAGGTGATCAACAGATAAATTAAACCATTAATTTAATACATATATATTCTCCTTCATGTTTTATAATAATTCACCTTTCTTAATTTCATTCCAAGTTAAACTTTTTCTTTTTTTGAGAATGAGATTGAACTTTGTAAAAGAAGCAAGCAAAAAATGTTTTACTGTAGGTGAAACTATACCTGTAGCTCTGCAAACAAACATTTTTCACTCCAGTGCATCTAGTAAGTTTTATCAATTCCCTAAAGTGACTGCCTTTTCTTCCTAGTGTTAGCTGCAGGCATCCCCAGATTCATACTTCTTCCCTTAGCACATTCTACATAATTTCTTCACCCAGAGCAAAGTATTCCCATGTTGTGAGACCTGAAGTCTCTAGAGGTCCATTGTTCTACATCATAGAATAAATTATTTCAATCAAAGAAAGCTTTTGAAACCTTTGTTAATAGAATTTGTGAGACTTTTGCCATTTGTTCTATGGCTATATGGTGTTTTCCCACTCCCATCCCCAGCCCCTGGCTTTATAATATCCCACTAATCTTGGTCTTCTGGGGCTTCTCTCCATTCCATAAAGGACGCTTAATCTGACCTTTATTGAGTACAATTATTATTTTTTAAGTAGAGTAAGGTTCCATTCCATCACAAGGAAGAAGGGAGCAAATGGTGAGTGTATGGAAAATAGGAACACTTACATACTTCTGATTGAAATGTAAATTTATCTAGTCACTATGGAAATCAGAATGGAGATTCCTCAGAGAAGCAAAAATAGAGATACCATATGCCCCTGCTATGCTGCTTCTGGGCATATGCCTTAAAAACTCATATTAGCATACCCTAGAGATACCTGCATATCCATATGAATCAGAAATATTCACAACAGTCATGTAATGTTGTCAGATGGTTTCGACTAACAGATGGATGAATAACAAGGTGTGACATTACACTTGGATACAGCACACAAAGTGCAACTATGCTGGAAGCCTCCAACCTGCTGGCTACCATTCATAATGGCAGAAGGTTTTATGTACACTGACGAGCAAAACAAAAACCTTAAAAATCAGTGCCTCATTTAGCCTTCATCAGAAAAGTTTCCTCTACTAGTTAAAAACTAACAGAGACACACAACTGGACTATGTTCAGAGAGTGTGAGATTTTAGAGCACTCGGTTCTAAAAGATATGGATTCATCAAATCCATTTACTCATGGTTCATGGAATTTCAGTGCTGGGAAAGGGGATTAGAGAAGATTATAAGACTGGAGGAAATTCTGTGAGACTGTATCTTTTAGAAGTAACTGCCTTAACAAGATCGGAACAATGATAATGCCAAGAAATATGCTAATGCAGAAGGGGATATTTCATGATATCTTATGCCTACCCAAAGTACTAAAGGCATCCAATGGTTGTTGATTTAGCTGCTCCCAAGACTGAGACATCTAAGTTGTCATTGTTGAAATTATATACACACAAGTAACCAAAATGGACTCAGGTTGTATTTACCTATTCGTTCAACACCTTAAACACGTATGTACACACAGAAAGAAGTCATTAATGTTGAGAAGAGATGACTGGTCATGATAAGAATTAGAGGGAGGGAATATAGAAATGGTAGGAGGAAAAATGCAAAAGTGAATGGTATAATTATATTTTAATTAAAATTACTATTAAAAGTATAGTAATTGTTAAGGTGATTAAAAATCATAAAGAAGCTTACTGCTTTGCATTGAAAATGTAGGAAAGACACTAGCAAGGCAAATCTCTACCCAGTTAAAACATTATTTTGTATTTTGTGATAGGAAAAAGCTGAAAGGGATTTCTGCTTCTAGAAAGAATGCAACAGTGATTGCTAATGGAAGGCACAGATATGAGTGCTATCTGAAGGCAGTTAAGTTTGGTCATGTCTTCTATGAGGATGAAACATAAAAACATGCAAGACTGAAATCATTCTTATTCTCTCACTTGTAGCAGACCAAGATTTTCTGTGAGATGACTCCAAGAAAGCATCAAATGAAACTGGAACAGTGAAATGTGGCTTATCCTGAAGTTCCTGGGCTAAGCATAGTAACATTTAACTATGAGTCACCAATAACATGCAGGCCAGTGCTGCATTACAAAAAGAAACAGAAAAACTTTCTTTTTTTTTTTGTTATTTTATCAGGAGTGAACCCAGATTTGAATTCTCTACACCACGCATCTTTTGTCTTCTGTCCTCTGTCTGTCTCTTGTGTGAGTCTGAATCTGTGTCCACCCAGAGGCTGTTTTGTGAACCTGTAATTATGTCTCTGTCTATGTCTGTTTACTGTGGCACTACGTTGGGAGTCTGTCCCTAACAGACTTTGAACTGTGTTTACTGAACAACACAAAATCAGTATATGAAAAAGGAATGAGGGATGCTCTATAGAAATCTTTAATGGAATTTTACAAGGAATCAAGTCACTGAATACAACTGACCCAGATAGCAAATATCAGACACACAGACACACACAAACACAGACTTGAAAATATATATTTATACATATATATATATATATATATGTGTGTGTGTGTGTGTGTGTGTGTGTGTGTGTGTGTGCCTGTGTGTGTGTGTGTGTGTGTGTGTGTGTGTTTAATTATAACACTGCTTTTTACTTTCAATGAATGACACATATGCATCACTCTGAGTCAGAGGCATGACAGGTTACATAATTTGAAGATATCCATTAAAGCTATACATTAGCATTGGTAGGGAAAGTTGATTACATCAGATATTCAAGGTAACTAAGATTGGTTGATATATTCACAGTATTGCATCCCTACAGTTAGTCAGAAGTGCATGCTGACAGGAACCTGATTTAGCTGAGAAGCGTTTCCAGAGCCTGACAAATACAGAGGAGATGCTCTCGCAGCCAACCTTCGGACTGAGTACGGTGTCCCCAAAGGGGTCCCCAGTGGAGTACTTAGAGAAAGGACTGAAGGATCTGAAGGGGTTTGCCACCCCATAAGAAGAAAAACAATATCATCCAACCAGACAAACCCCCCCCCAGAGTTCCCAGGGACTAAACCACCAACCAAAGAGTACCCATGGAAGGTACGTGGAGGACCCATGGCTTTAGCCTCATACATAGCAGAGGATGGCCTTGTCGGGCATCAATGGGAGGAGAGGCCCTTAGTACTGTGAAGGCTCGATGCCCTAGTGTAGGGGAATTTGAAAGCAGAGAGGTGGGAGTCGGTGGATGAGTGGGGGAACACCATCATAGAAGCAGGGGAGAGGTTATGAAATAGAGTGTTTGCGGGGGAGGGGGGAGAGTAACTGGGAAAGGGGATAACATTTGAAATGTAAATAAAGAACATTTCAGAGAAATGGAGAGTTACTTTGGTAGAAATTAAGATTTGAGAATCAATGCTTATCATTAAATTACTGTACTTGTAATTATTTCTTTATGAATGTCATTGTGCCTTCAGAACTTCCTGTTTGCTGAAGTAGAACTTAACACACTTCATTTGCAATGTACATCAAAGTTCACTACAGTACTTCCATTCTACTAAAGACATTCAGCAAGTTTTGGGTATGTTCATATGATGCTGTAATTAAGAACAACATATTTTGATGCTTGTTTTCATTCATATAAACTGTGGATTTTTTTCCTATTCTTGCATCTTTAGTAGTACAAGTCTTAAGCCATTAATACATTTTATATAAATTTGTAGTTATGTAAACATTACCTTGCACCAGTTTTAACAGGCCATTTGCACTTTTCTAATTCTAAAAAATATTAGACTGAAACAATAAGAACACATTGTGGGCTGATGGGGGAGGATGCTCTTCAGATGGTCAGCTCTTCCTTTGAAGGTCACACTAATAATGCAACTTCAAGATAACCTGCATGCTTAATGAGAACAATTAACCAGTCAATTTGCTGTGCTCATGCGTCTGACCTTCTGTGGATGAAGTTATCACCCAAGTAACACGTTTATTAGCTTTTGATTTTTTTTTATAATACTCACTTTAGAGTGACACTAAGTCACACACCATGGCCTAATGATGCTATTAAAATTCAAGCCACTGCTCATAAAACAGTTTAAGTCCTTTGCCCTTTTAAGACACATTTCTGGAGATAAAGCCATTGGGGATGGAATATTGTAAAGGTGTCTCCAGGCTCTTCTCAGTAGGTAAACCTAATTCTGCAAAATCCATTGTTACCAATTCAAACAATGTCCATTAGCCATTTGGATGCTCATAAAGATAAGGCAGGTTAGATTTGTCTTCATTGACTACATGTTTGGATCTATGACTTCCTTTGAAATCAAAGAACTGCTTTGTGGCTCTGCAATACTGTAGTCTCTCAAGAAAGTATATTGTAATCAGGAGGTTCAAATGAAAATAATTAAATTAAAATTTTCATGTCATGTTCTTCAAATACTTCTTAGAGCAAATAATTATAAATATTTTGTGGAAAGGACAAAAAATTTAAAAAATACAACGGTATTTCTAATGCCTTCACATACCAGAGCCTTTAGATACATTTTAATACATAACACACACACACACACACACACACACACACACACACACACACACAAACTAACCTCTACAGTTTCCAAATACAATTCAGATATAACTCATACTATAAATTTCTTACTTGAAAACTTTATATTGTTTTTCAGTATGATGAAGTCTTTTTTAAGAGACATCAGAAAAACTTCACAAATCATTCAGAGGATTCTTGTTCAAATATCTCACAAAGTCATAAAGAAGATTAAACTTATAAGGGTCTTGTTTCAACCTGTGTAATGTATAGATTATTTTATCTTTCCACAATGTCATTGCACTCAGGTATGTTGGTATACAACAATAATTCAGCATCAAAAAAGCAGAAGAAAAGAGATCATGAGCTCTGGATGAACATGAGCTACACAGCACGATTCTGTCTCTAAGCCAAACAAGCACACATATATTGCATACAGGTGTTATTGTAGCTCATAAAATTAGTATCTGGGTGAAACTCATAAACATTGTTTTTCCTACAAAGCACTTTCAGTGCTATGACAGCGAGGTGAAGCCTGGAAGATGTCTATCAGATTAAATCAGTCCAGAGAAAGATAGAGATAGGGATAAGGAAAAGGAGAGGGGGAGAATGAGGGGGAGGGGGATGTGGGAAGTGGGAGAGGGAGAGGGAGAGGGAGGGGGAGGGGGGGAGGGGGAGGGGGAGAGGGAGAGGGGGAGAGGGAGAGGGAGAGGGAGTTAATGACTTAAGACCATATTAATGGCTTAAGACCACATTACATAAATTTGTAGTGATGTAAACATTACCTTGTACCCATTTTAACAGGCCATTTGCACTTTTCTAATTCTAAGAATATTAGAGTGAAACAATATGAACAAATTGTGGGTTGGTGGGGGGAGGTGAGCTCCCTTAAAGTATTATTCATGATGTGAAACCAGTTTCTATTATTGTTAATGAGACAAAGAAGTTGAAGTCACAGGCACTAGGTGAAAAACAACTTCTATTCTGCTAAAAGAACATAATAATGTCTAATAATCTATCTGCATATCATATAACAGTGTATCACTCAACCCTTATAAGAAGAGCTTCCTCTAGCAGGATATGTTAACTGACAAAGAAACACACACTTGTACAATGTACAAGTCCCCATAAAGAACTTGTGTTCTCATCTTTAAACGGGATGTTTTATCAAAGTCTTCACCTTAAAGACTAACACACACACACACACACACACACACACACACACACACATGTCTGCACACACATAAGCACACACACACAAACACACAGAGACACACACTTGTACACATACCAAAATACATGTCTGTGTATATATACAAACATAAGCACTCTTTCCTATACACACTACATCATATCCCTTTCTTTGATTAAACTAAATTTCTAACCATAATATTATATCAATTATTTAAGTACTATAGTGAAAGAAAAGCTTAAAACAATGGAAAGACATTCAATCCATACATTACAAAAAAGATCCAGGCATTCTGAAAATATCACTTCTCTTCCAATTTTTGTTTAGAGTTATGAAGTTATAAATATAACTTTATAAAGGTGTCAGTGTGAATACATAGTGTGAAGATATAATTTTCTGATAGAATCATCCATTACTTACTCACACCAGCATCACATTTCATGTTTGCATGCATATTCAACAAGTTGTTAAGTTAGGCTTTTTTCTAGAATTTAACAAATTATGAAAAGGATACTAATTATAATTTTGAAAAAATTTAAAATGTCATAAATATTTATTTTCAATATTACAGTTACTCCATAATCAGAAACATGAATATTCTCCTTGCATAAATACTTGGAGTCAGTTTTAATGTCACATAATAGGAAGAACTGAGTTCTGTGACATAGATTTTTTTAAAAAAAAATCCAAGCTACCAAGAGTACTTTATTTGTGGGAATGTAAGAAATGACTTACAGTTAAGCACACTTGCTGTTCTGCCATGGACTTGGGTTTGTTGCACAGGATTCTCTTCTGTTTACCAACCACTGTGTCTCCATTTCCAAGAGAACAAGCTCAATTTCTAGATTCCACATGCTCCTGAGTATTCATGAAACTGAAGAACTCATGCACACACACTCAATTATACATATCATTAAATGAATAATCTGAAAGATAATAATACATTTGTTTCTTTTAGCATCTGTTTAATGTTTTAATCTAAATATATTCAATTGTTTTTTTTTCCTTTTGGCCCTGAATATTTCTAATAATTTGCATAGTTAAGGTATACTTTCTACTGTGACAAGTGACACAAGATTAGGACAACTACACAAGTGCAAGTTCACACATGATTTTTACATTTAAGAATCATTTCTAGCTTTGCACTTTATTTTAATTAGAGCCTTATCACATACAGCTCTTATACTTTTCTTGTTATTGTAGACATTTTAAGACACATTGCTTGCCTTAGCATAGAAGAACAGTCATTGTCATAGCATAGAAGAACAGTCAGGACCCAGTGAAGATTTTGTTCAGTGAGAAACTCCTGTTAGCACAGTGAGCCCATTGGATTTTCATGCCTAGGGACATTATAGTTGTGTTAACACTCGGTGATACATGTACTAGAAACTGTCCCCATCATTATTTTATACTTGATAATATCCATTGACTAGGTTATGATTCATGTAGACATCTATACTAATATGGAATTTCTGCTGATGGGCTCAATATTATTCTATCTGCATCAATATGAGGAACATAAGATTAATTTAATGTCATTATTTGTGTTGACAGGAGTTAAATTCAAAGACACATGGTATTGTTACTTTATGAACTAAAACGGTACAAGTATTTACGTTGACAGTAATTATTTTCCAAAACATTTCAAGTTAAAGTGTTCAAAATCAGGGCTTCAAGTAATTCTCCCCTTAATTTATGACCTACTCTTCTCGATTTTTCTTATTTGAAGTCGTGACCATTTCCATATAAATCAGCTCTTCTGCCAGTAATGAAAAGTGCCAAGTGATTCCTACTTAGCAGAGTGGTGCTATACAAAAAAAATTGGCTTAATTCCTATTCATTGTTCAAGGTCTGCTGCAGATATTATTGTTTTTCAGTGGCTTTTCCAAAAGCCACCCTTACCTGACAAAAGGCATTATTAGTGAAGACTTTATGTGCAAGACACATGATGAAATATTCACACCTATAGAGAATATGAAATGAGAATTTAAAGATATCATGTACAAATTATTGAATTGCTATGTGCAAAGTTTCCTTTGAGTGTACAGTACAAGTGTGTATTACACAATGTGCTTACAGTAATACACAGGCAAAGTTTGAAAGCAATTTATTAAGTTAAAGTACGGAGCATCAGCAGCTCTTAAACAAGTTTGAATTCTAAAGATTTAACCTCAATTTCAAATGGATAAAAGAATGTAAATAAACATTAAGATAATGAAATTATTCTATTACAAGCAATAGTAAAACTATTGGAAACACATTATTCCACAATAGGAAAGGAAAAAGGAAAAATTGTTATCATTGAACTGACAACTTTGTGTACAGCATAGGTGCAAAGCCACCTCCAAGCCTTGTTTTTGTATAGACAGACAAACATTATCATAACTTCATAGAAATTTGTTTTGCTAAAGCAAAATTTAAAATGAGCTATTTTTTAATTTTATTGATCCATTTTAAACAATGAAGATGTAAAATTAATTAAATGTATATAAATACATCATTTGAATAATTTTCTACAGTTTTGTAGTTAATATAAAGTTTGCTACAATTTCATTTTAATCATATTACTTTTAATGAGTGTTTATTAAGTAACATGATCAAAACAAGAGTGAATTTACTCAAGTATTTCTTTTTTATAGGAAGTTATCCAACACAAATCATATCTTCTTTCATTATTCAAAAGATTAATACCAATGAGTACCTTTAACTGCCTTTTTCATTTCTGAAATTTTCCCACTTCCTTCCAAAATAAGGTCTTTGGCTGAATCTGTCAAAAAAAGTTTGGTTATCATACAAAAGTGACCCATGCCATGTAAAGAGATTAGTTGTATGTGACGTCAATACAGCTATGTTTGTATAATCTATGTTTTAATTCTGTGAACACAGAAACATACATATCACAAAATATAGACTTATTAGATACACTCTTAGAACATTTTTAGGTTTATTTAATTTTATAACTATGACTGTTTGCATGTACATATCTGCTCCATGTGTATGACCACTGCCCATCAAGGTCAGAAGTAAACATTAGGTCACCTGGTACTGGCATTTTAAAATATCATTAACTATGATGTGGCCATTTGTGTGTTGAATTGAAACAAGGACTTCTGGAAGAGCAGCAAGTGTTCTTAGCTGCAGATTCATGTCTTATACTCCCAAATATTCTCTTTAATAGTGGGTATGAACTGATGTAATTTTTTGTCTACCTATAGGATAATATTTGGCATTGATGCAGCTTAATAAATGAGAAAATTTTCAAAACAGACACCCTCCTGATTCACCAGTAGATACTGATGGCAGCCTAAAGCATTCCAAATGTCCAGTATCAATTTATCTTTTCTGTAATCAAACAGTAATGTCTGCTCACACTTATGCTGTGTAAAAATGACTCCTTTATTTTCAGATAAGGCTCTCAGGTGCACAGATTGCCCCTCGTCTCTTTTTTGTAAGTGTTTTGGTATGTGCCATTGTAGAAAATTAATCTAGAATTCTTCATCTCTTTATTGCTTTATTTATTTTAAGAGAAAAAGTCTTTCTATGAATTGCCAATTGACTTTGAATTTAATGTATGGACCAGGCAGGCAATGAATTTACAATGATTCGTCTGACCTTTGTTTCATTTTTGCTTTGCTTTGCATTGATTTGATTTGATTTATTTTTTTTAATCATATGCTACTTTGAGTATCAGGCTTCAGACCATGGTGAATCTGATTAAAAATTACTAATAAAAACATTTGATTTGTTTAGTAATTAAACCAAAATATGTATGTATAATCCATACCTGAGAGCTTCAGTATGGTGGGATAAAATTCTCTTCTACAGGGACTTTGATTTTAGGGCAATTTTAGTAATATGCCTTAGGTTAAGCTAAGTTCAAGTACTTTTTACAGGAAACTCTTCACCTCAGAGACTGATTAAGTACTCAGTTGAATCCAGATAACAATGTTAGTCTGCTGTTTCTGAAGTAGAAGTTTATCCTTGAGCAATTTCCCCTTACTGCTATATTATATTACATAAGACTTTAATAAGAATCCTCTGCCTCTTGATTTGTCAGTTAGTGAACAGAATATTAGACTTGGCAGAGAACTGTAATGTTCAAACTACCTCTCCAGCAAAGGCCTAATATCAGTTCTCTAGTTAATGATTTATAGAAATCTTTCAATATTTTATATGACTATATTGTTTTATGTACATATATTTAAGATTATGCTGAATAATTAATATTATATTGTATCAATTATAGCAAACATTCAAACACTCAGGTACAGGTGATATTTAACAAAAACATGATATTTTCATTTTTATGCATATGCCCTAGTTACATGTATATGTGAGTGTTCTCATGGATGTTTTCTGACTTATTTGTGTGTACATGCATATGGAGTACTTATATATTGAGAATGGTTCTTTTGCTTGAACTCAGACCTCACCGATTTTAACTAGTATAGCCAGTTAAGTTGTTTTAGCCTCATTTTAAATGCCCACTTCACTTTTATACATGAGTGCTCAGATCCAAAGTTCACTATTCTGTCTTTCTAGCCTAGTACTTTATCCAATAAACTATCTGCTTATCATGTAACTTCCTTCTTCTTGGTTCTTAAGTATAATGGAAAAAGTAATCAAGCAAAAACAACAAGAGCTGAACTATCAAGTGAGAGAAATTTAAGAAAATGATGTTTAAAACTACCCTTATTATTTTACAAACAACTTGTAAGGCAGAATGGAAATAGTTGCCAAGACAAGACCTTCATTTGGGGTAAAGCATTTATAATGTATGAGAACATTAAAAAGTCAACCAATTTTCAGGCTAAGTACAAAGTCTAAAGTGCCCAAAACCTATCAAGTGTTTAAGAAAAGGCATATATCTGACAGAAAATATAAATAGTAATGTTTGCATGATAAATAAAGCCACTTAACAATGTGTCTACAATGATCTAGTGAATAGTAGCCATGTGAAATATAAAGAAAAAATTTGTCAGATAGCAATGTATCTTCTACTCATTAAATGTTTCCTCCACTTTCTCTCTCTCCCCTTACTTCTTCTTGCTACTGCCCCTCTTTTTTCTCATTCATTTATTATTTTAACAGCAATACCTCACTTACTCTTACATTTTCATAGTATGTCTAAATAACTATAAAGTATGAGTCTTACACACAAGGCAGAGCCTTCCAAAGATCCTTCAGAAAGAAACAAGTTATCTTCTCTATTAATATCAAAATGGATCAGAATTTGAGAAATGGCTCCCTGGAGAGCCTTCCTGTGAATGTTGGCCGGGAGTATCCAAGGAACTACCAAAACATACATCTTTTTGCTATTTCTCTGTGATACACCTCAGAAATTCAAGGAAAGTCTTGAAGACACACTGCACTTCAGATACAGGGCGGAGACATTCCTGAGCAGGAGCTGACCTGAGTAATATTTGCTCAGGACATATGTGATAACAGAAAGCATCATGCAAGTTTCCAAAGTAAGTGTGGGTGGGAGGGTAGCAGTCTATACTTCTACACATCTATGATGCCTAGGAACCACATCCATGACCTATATGGCAAGGTAAATCTAAGGATTCAGTACTGGCACACATAACTTGGAGATAACCAACAGTTCTCTAATTGGACTTAAGACCAAATCTACGAGAGGACATCATTCCTAATTTGCAGGTATCACAAACCTGGCTAACTACTTATTGCTATGAATTCATGATTGTTGGAGGAGAATCTATAACCACTAATTTAATGACCAATATAACCACTAAGAACAATATGTAACTATTTGTCCTTATATCCACAGATAAATACAGTTTCCAACACTCACTCAGGAAAATATTGTTTGCTGCAGAAATAGACACTTGGAGAAAATCATAATCAACCAAAGTGCAAAACTGTGGAACTCTGCCTCCAATGAATATGTTGTGGGAAGTAATAAAAAATGAACTAATAGGCTTCCCACACTTCTGCAGGCAACTTTCAGGTCCAGCGTGGTCCTACTGCCTCTGACTCTAGCATCCCACAGCGAAGTGTCACCTTATTCCCATCTCCATTTTACTCTGGTGCTCAGCTCACATGGCCCCAGAGAGGTGTATCCATCTTGCACATCCTCTGGCCTGGGGCCCCTGAGTCACTGGAGTGGTCGCTGCCCCACCTCAACTCTGCTGCCTCCACGGCTCTAGGCCTAGCCCCATGTAAGAACCACCAACCTTGTGATTAGATATCTCAAAACCCAGTAAAATCAAAACTCTTGAAGATTATAATTAATCAGTCAGATTTATATATCAATGCACAGGATGGCCACACAACAATTTCAAGGCCAATTGATGATGGTACAAGTTGTCCACCTAGAATAGTTAAGTAACCCCATCCATTCTATCCCTGTATGAAATCATATCTATCTATGGCTAATAAAGCCACACTGGTTCAGGATCTTCTTCCTTTCCATCTTCTATCTTGAGTCTCTTTTCCTCTTTTTCTTTGTGCTGCTCTCTGCAAATCTTAGCTCTGCCTCCCTTTTCTCTGGCCTCCTGCTGCACTAATATTTAAATAGATTGGACAGGGAAAATCTTGCCACATGAATATATTTACAAAACATTCCTTCACCTAAGACATGAGGAACATTAGAGGTAAGAAGATGGAATGATTTCAAAAATCAGAGGATCAGGAACTTTGCTTTGAGGTGTGTCTCCTACTAATATCAGAAGCTACACTCATAAAAACATCACTAGCATAAACTGAACAAGCATGACACCAATGGCCAATCTAATGTGGATGGGGAAAAGCCCAGGAGGCCTACTTATATAATGCAAAAAAATCATAGTGAAAAGGGGACCAAGAATTCAAAGGACAGCAGGGATATATATATTGAAGAGATTGTGGTACAAAAGCGAAGATAAGATTACTGATGTGTTATTAGTTTATACTCTCAAAAATTAAAAAAAAAAAAACACAGAAAAAGAATCGACAATAAAGGATTCTCTCTAAAGGTTTATTTTTAAGAATATAGTTTGCTTATGACACATACATATGAAAAGAATATAGACCATATTGATGTTAAGATGTGGTTTAGGATGTTGGATGAGTAGTTAAGAGTTGTCAAAGACGACCAGTTCATTAGATAAAGGATGCTATATGTGTAGTAACATGCAGGAGTCCCCACATTGTTTGAATGCACTGTGGAGAGGAATGATGTATACAATCAATGAAGAATAAGGTTTTAGGGTAAGAAATAGCATCTTCCATTAATGACTCTCCTATAACTTAATCAATACAAAGTGATGAACTATGAAACTATATACATACAAACAAAATGAACTCAGTATATATATGTTTGTACATACATATACACATTCACATATGTGTAAAACTATATATGATAAAAGATGTTATCAGTTTGAGAGTGTGTGGATGACAAGAGTTACAAGGGAAAGACCAGGGATGGACTAAGAGAGGTGTGAAAAGTGGAAGAAACAATATAATTCTATTTTAGATAAAGGCATATACAAATGTACCTATAATCTTTTTACTCTTTTTCCTGAACTGAGAAAGCCATTAATCTATCTGTGGAGACCTAAGCATACAAGCCCAACTTGGCTTCTTTCTAAACACAAGGAAAAATGGTGATGGAACTCTAACTCTTAGTCTTGGGAGCCTCCAAAAGGGGCATTTTCTCAGAATTCCATTTATGAAAAGTCAAGAGCTCTATAGAAGCTACAAACACAGAGATATAAGACAGCACATGTATGTATATCAATATTGTTTGGTCTTACAAATATGACTCTCTACTTCTATGGTTACCTTTATAGCCCATATCAGAATATAAAATTTTCCAAATATTCCACTTTTGGTTATAGTTCTAATTTACATTACACTTCTCTGTTCATTCAATATTGTCACAAATTACTCAATTTATTTACTTGATAAATGCTTTTCATTGTGATTTTTGCAGATCTCATTTACATCTCAAAAATCTAGACAGTATTTTTTCAATGTCTTACAAACTTTGGAAACAAAATTCAAACCCATTTCCTCAAATATAGTTTAATTATCCTTCCTATATCAACTTTCAAAAATATTTCTTAATTTTTTTTTTACAATATTCACCACCTTTATTCTAAGGAGGCTCTGTTTTTCTAGAAAGGAACTACAGTGGACAGAGATGCTTTCCCTCTGTAATCATGGATACAATTTACCCTATGCCCGCTCACTGTACACATGATGAAGTGAATTCCAGATAATATGGTGGAATACTTCTATAAACACTCCTAAAGTACTGTGAAACCTCAAGTTTTTTTTTTAAACAAAGAAGGTATTATTCTGGAATTATTTAGCAAAACTCCCTAAAGTAAACATAAAACTAAGTATCCAGAATTAAATATTACCTTTTATTGACTTCACAATTATCTCCATAGAGATGAAATGTAAAGAAATAAATAGGAAAAAAAATAAAAGTTGTTAAAGAAAGAATTTGTTTGAAATTCTTTGTCTTGTTGCTTTCTATTTTTTTTTTTGTTTTCATGTCTATAAATTTTGCCTTCTAATACTGTATAATTCCGGTTTCTTGATGTAGAATTCCAAAATATAGAGAGTTGTAACGTTATTTTTATCTTATTTGTATAAGCAGACATAATATTTCCTGATTAATCTATCAGGATTACTTCTAATAGGGCAAATTTTCTGTTTTTATTATTTTTATTAGGAAGTAATTATTTTCAAATGAATGATGTTTTGTTATTCTAATCTCCTGATGATATATATTCTAGCAAATGTAGTGCATCCTGTTCAGATCTTTGAAAGATAGCAAAATTCAAATCTCTGTGCTTGACATTATTATGCATGCATTCGGTATTCCTGTTATTTGGACTTTTTGGGTTTTCAAAACAGAGGGCTGATGATTACACAGGCTTTAGGCAAGCTGAAAGTTTCATCTGTCATGGCCTTATAAATTGCCAGGAAATCCAGTCATCACCTAAGGCTTTTCCAAAAATCTGTGTTGTCATAAATTTTGAAACAACTAACAAATAATATGTGTTTTTGACTAAAATATCATTGCTTTGATTCTTCTTGTAATTTTTATTATTATTATTCATATGTATATTCCAACAATGATTGTAAATAATTCACATTTTGTATGAATTAGATCCCTTGTAACTTGCAGATATTCCAATTTGCTTTATAAGAACTATTACATAACATATGCTTTTCATTCCTAGGGATATTTTGTACAGTTGGAAACACAAATCTGTCAAGTCCTCCTGCTAATTAAGGAGAAAACAGTCTAGACTTATGTAATGAGGAGAAATCCGGCAATTCACCCTGGTACAAATCAGACAGTTATGATATCAAGTATAGTCATTAAAGGAATGCCATTGTAAGACACCGCTGTGCCTGAGGTTGACACTGCAGCTGGTTCATGAATGCAAAATTTATTTATTTTTTTTTTACTTAAAACAATATAAAATTTTAAAATAAAGGGTAGAAAATTCTATAAGGGTTAAGCAGGGTTATAGGAAAAGAAAGGGAGAAATAAATAAACAAAGAAAAACAAACAGAAACACCTCTTATCTTAACAATGACTTTATGAAAATTGATATTGTGTATGCTAATTTTTAAAAGTTCAAAATAAGAAAACAAAGGATTGCAAATCAGTATAGGAGAACCAGGGTCCTCTGCTAAAGCAGCAATTGCTCTTGTTAACTTACTTCCAGATCACAATGTCTTTGATAGAGTGATAGTGGTGTTTGCTTAGAACATGTGAGGCCCCGTGTTTGACCCCCAGCATTAATTAAATAAAAAGTAGTGATATAACACAATCATACCTGGTCTATATGAGGCCACATCTTCACAAAAACAACAACCATAATGTAATGACTTTCTGTCAGTCTCCTTAGCTTTTACATTTATTTTAGCTCTCATATCAGTATTAGTCTTACAATCTACTCCATGTTAGGAAGGAACTATGTATTACTTGATGGTAGATAGGTTAATCAATGATGTCAAGTGACATATTGTATGTACAAGTATACAACAGACTAATCAACTATAGAAAACCCATTATTATGTCTCACAGTCATGTTGAAACATCATATTTCTTAATTTCAAAATGACTAATTTTTTTCTATGAATACAAAGCCAATACAGAGGTGTGAGGTTTTTTTAATTTTTTTTATTGGATATTTTATTTACATTTCAGATGCCAACCCCTTTCCCCATTTCCCCTCCCTAGAAAACCCCTATCCGTGCCCCCTTTTCCATGTTGCTTTTATACAATTTTTTTTAATCTTAATCAAAGGCTTTATAAGTATGGTAATGCTCAATCAGAAGTGTAACCTAATACCCAACCTAGCTATGTAAACTATCTTTGACTGGCGGAGACACGTGAACTTCTGCCAGAGGTGTGTTTTTAATGAACATAATATCTTAGAAAAAGATGGAAAACAGCTTTATCGCCTAATCTCTAATTAAGTTTAATTTCAAGCACTTAAAAAAAAGAATTCGTAAATATTAAAACAGTCCTGAGAAAGGTTTCGGGGGGGAAAAGTACTTATTATTATAAATATAATTGTCTTACTACTTTATGCATCAATAATATGGGTGTTAGTTAATTCTGTTTAATTGTTTTGACAATTTGACACAAGCTCCTTTCATTTGGAAAGAGGCAACCTCCATTAAGAAAATGCTTTTATCATATGGCTCTGTGGACAGGTGGTCCTCAACTTTATAAGAAAACAGGCTTAAGAACCCACGCAGAGCAAGTGAATAGTAAAGATTGCTCTAAGGTGTCTACTTCAGTTTCTGACTCTAGAGTCCTGTCTTGAAAACCTTCCCTAGTATCCCTTGATTTCGACCTGTATCATCACTATGTATAGGCAATACATAATGTAACCATTACTGCCTCATGGACAACGTTTGCCACTTTATTTTCACTTGAGTTATAAATCACCTGTATGCATTTGCCTTCTCTGGTGTATGTTTTGTTGTAGTTTTTTGGGGGTCTATCACTTGTATGGCTTGCATTGCGGATACTTATGTAGTGCTTTAGATTCACAATTTTCACTTCAACAGCAAATTTAAAAACACACCTCGCTTATCTTATTGCACAGTCACACTACCTGAAAAACACCACCTCATTTCCTAAGTCCTTTATGCTCAGCATTTGTAATATAGACAGACTATGAATAAAGGTATACAAATACCATTTCAGAAACATCATCAGAGTAATACTAGAAATATGTGTAATGAAAATCCCAATACTAAATATATTTATTTGCTTAAAGCTTGATCAAGGATAAAGTACTATTAGTTATCTTTTTCCTTTAAATATATTGGGTTAACTTAGTGTGGGCAATATCACACAAGTTTCAGGTTTATAGTAAATAATTATTAACACATTTTTTACTAACAATAACATTTATAAGACATTATAAAATGTGGGGCTGTAGCTCGCACGTAGGCGTGGGTCCTGTTGTGCTGAGTTGTGTTTTTTGCGCATCTGTCACCCAGGCATTTGGAACTGTGGCTCAGGGAGCAGAAGCACAGAAATTTGACTGAGTATATTATACTAAGCACCCGGCAGATGCTGGACTATGAGAAGTCTCAGGTGTCATCCAGGCATGGAGAGGTCTCAGCCTAAGGGCAGAGCTATTGAGTGGGGACCCCAGGAAAAGAAGACATGTTGGGATCAACTGATCTCAGACACTTGGGCTCCCAGGTGCTACTGGGAGCCGCGGAAGAGTTGAGACTAGGGGCCTACAGGCTGGACAAGCAGGCTGAAGGAGACACGGAAGAGAAGCTCCAGCAGCTCCCCTGGGTTAGTGAGACTCTTAGTCGGGGTAACTCACTTGGCTGGGTCATGGCTGGCTCTGCTAGCTTGTTTGAGTTGGGGGACTTCATGACTGGAAGGTAGAGAGGTCCTCAGCAGGAGATTAGACTGCGACTTGGTAGTCAAAGGACCCCTCCATGGTTCTCCACAGTGTGGCCCCAATAACATGAGGAAGTCCATGGATTTAAAAGGTATATTGCCTGCCATCTTGCCAAGAGCAATCTACAGATTCAATGCAATCCCCATTAAAATCTCAACTCAATTATTTACAGAGTTAGAAGGAGAAATTCTCAAATTCATTTGGAATAACAAAAAACCAGAATAGTGAAAACTATTATCAACAATAAAAGCTCTTTTGGAGGAATCACCACCCCTGACCTCAAGCTGTTCTACAGAGCAATAGTGATCAAAACTGCATGGTGTTGGTACAGAGACAGGCAGGAAGATCAATGGAATAGAATTGAAGACCCAGAAATGAACCCACACACCTATGGTCACCTGATGTTTGACAAAGGAGCTAAAATTGTTCAGTGGAAAAAGGACAGCATTTTCAGCAAATGGTGCTGGATCAACTGGAAGACAACATGTAGAAGAATGTGAATCAATCCATTCTTATCCCCTTGTACAAACATCAAGTCCAAGTTGATAATGGACCTTCACATAAAACCAGATCCAAAGAAGCTAATAGAAGAGAAAGTGGGGAAGACCCTTGAATACCTAGGTACAGGGGAACAATTCCTGAACAGAATGCAAGTAGCTTATGCTCTAAGATCAAGAATCGACAAATGGGACCTCATAAAATTGCAAAGTTTCTGGAAGGCAAAAGACACTGTCAATAGGACAAATCGGCAACTAACAGATTGGGAAAAGATCTTTACTAATCCCACATTTGCTAGAGGACTAATATCCAATGTATACAAAGAACTCAAGAAATTATACTACAGACAACCAAATAACCCTATTAAAAAAAATACGGGGTGCAGAGCTCAACAAAGAATTCCCAATTCCTCTTGTGATATTTGTGTGTAGGTTTTCTCAATATTCTTCCTTACTTTTTACCTTGGCACACAGCCAGTATTCATGCCTTGGCAAGAAATGAGAAGTATCATCCATAGCCTCCAGCAAGAATTGTATTAGCTTATTACTTCAAGTGTAAAGTATAGCAGGCTAAAATAACAACAACAACAACAAAAAAAGATACAAATATTTGTTTCTGTTCTAATAGTCTTCTAAGAGTCATTTGTTTTCTTTCTTTCCTCCTCTCTTTCTTTCTTTCTTTCTTTCTTTCTTTCTTTCTTTCTTTCTAACTCCAGATTTTATTCCCCTCAGGGTCCACCCTTTGTTCTACATTCCATACCTCCTCCTCACTCCCCTGTCTCCCCAGGATCCCCACCGCCACCCCCACCCCCACCCCACCAGATCTCTAAACTCCCTAGGGCCACCAGTCTCTTGAGGGTTAGGTGCATCTTTTTTGACTGAACCCAGAATCGGGAGTCCTCTGTGGTATATGTGGTGGGGGCCTCATATCAGTTGGTGTATGGTGCCTGGTTAGTGTCCCAGGGTCTGAGAGATATCAGGAGTCCAGGTTTATTAAGACTGCTGGTCCTCCTACAGGGTCACCCTCCTCCTCAGCTTCTTTCAGCCTTTCCCTAATTCAACCACAGGGGTCAGCAGCTTCTGTCCATTGGTTGGATGCATATAATTACATTTGACTCAGCTGCTGTTGGATCTTTCAGAGGGCAGTCATGATAGGTCCCTTTTTGTGAGCATTCCATAGCCTCAGTAATAGTGTCAGGTCTTGGGGCCTCGCCTTGAGTTGGATAGTACTTATTTTTTGATGTGATACAACTAAAATAAAAAATTATATATTCAGAATTACACAATATACTGATATATGTTATATATGCAAACATTAATAAATAACTTTTAGTTAACTTTACACTATTTCACAATTTTTGTATGTTTTACTATGATTTCTTTCTCTTTTTTCTTTATTTTTATCATTAGAAAAATGTAATGACTCCCACGTTAAAAATCAATATAGTAAAATTTAAATTAGAACATTTCATAGAGTTGTTACTTTATTAATCTTTGAAATATATTTTTTCAATTAAACACTTAATACATATTTTTCACTAGACTGGATGTTTTCTATAAGTGTTTACACCTGCTTTATTTTGAAAATATTTTCAGTTAGATATTTTTAAAGCCAAACAGTATGCTGATTCTACAGGTGTCTTGGAACACTAATTTCAATTAAATTACATTTTCACCAGCAATCATCATAAACTATTTTAAAAAAATGATTATAACGAGTGTGGAAATGGAGGGAGGGACCCTGTGAAGAGGATATCAGGAGGAAAGGCAGTGTTTGGGATGTAAATAAATACATAAATAAATGAAAGTTACCTTGACTTAAAAAATGATTATAAGTCCAACTTTTTCTCATAGTTATATTATTTAACAGACATACATAAATATACATATTTGTCATATAAACTTAAAAAAGTGGTCTAATTTGCAATAATATAGATGACAAAGAAAGTGATTGTGATTTGTTGACAGCTTAACATTATTATCTAAAGAATGATTTGATATCCTTGAAGCCACATAAGATTTATATAATTGATCACAGAGGAAACAGCACCTGTTGATAAAAATGTAATTAATTAAAATAAAATGAAACCTTGACACCTCTGGCTCCTTTAATCCTTCCTCTCCCTCTTTCACAAGATACCAAAGTTCCACTTAAAGTTGGCTGTGGGTCATTGCCTCAGTCTCCACCAGCTGGTGGATGAAGCCTCTCAGAAGACAGCTATGACAGGCTTCTACCTGCAAGTATTGCAGAATATCATTAATAGTTACAGGGTCCCTCTCACTGAGTGTCTCTCTCTTGGCATATGTCTCAAGCCACTACTCCCATCCATTCCCCATCCCTGAACAACTCCAACCACCCTAGATTTGTAATCTATCTTTCTTTCTTTGTGAGATTCAAGCCTAATCCTTTAGACTCTTCTTGTTACTTAGCTTTTTTGGATCTGTGTTTTGTAGCATGGTTATCCTATATTTTATGACTAATATCCACATAGAAGTACGTACATACCATGTTTGTCTGTCTGGGTTGGGGCTACCTCACTTAGGATGATCTTTTGTATTTCTATTCATTTGCCTGGGGATTTATGATCTCACTGTTTTAAATGGCTGTATAATATCCCATTATGTAAGTGTATCATAGTTTCTTTAGCCATAGTTCAGTTTGGGCACATATAACTTGTTTCTAGTTTCTGGCTATTGCAATGAGGCTTCTATGAGCATTGTTGAACAAGATCTATCAACCTGGGCACATAAGGGCTCAAAAAGACTGAACAGCCAACCAGAGAGTATGCATCTTATGGACCTAGGCCCTCTGCAGAAATGTAACAGTTGTACATCTGAGTCTTAATGTGGGACTCCTAAAATAAGAGTAAGAGCTGTCTCTGACTATATTTCTTGCCTCTGGATCACTTTCCCCTAACTGGGCTGCCTTGTCTAGCCTCAATAGAAGATGCTCATAGTCTTACTTGATATGCCAAGGCTAGTTGATATTTATAATTGTCCTTCTCTTTTCTAAGTAAAAGCAGAGTATGAGTGGATAGGGAAAAGGGGATGAGGTGTAGGGACTTGGAGGTGATGAGAGAGGCAATGCTGTGATCAGGTTGTAAACTAAATAAATAACTTAATAAAAATGAATTGAACCCTCTTGAAATATCAAATAAATAAATAAATAAATAATAGAGTAAAATTACATATCTCCACAAAAACAATCAAAGTCACTGCTGTAAACCTAATACACTCTACTTGTATTTACATACAAATCTTTATACATCTTTCCTTTTTTTGTTGTTGTTTCCATTTAGGTGTGATACATTTATTATATTTCTTTAGTATATAGACTTTTACTTGCTAGCACTAACATAGTCATAATGAATAATATAATTACTTGTTATTGATGTTTCCTGTTCTTGAGAGGAATATTAGGAAGCAGTAGCACTTGTGTAGTTGAAGCAGTTAAAAATTTTGTGTAGAGTAAAAGATGAGGAGATTGTCTAAAGTCATATTTACATTCATGTGAATAATAGCATATGTGTTTGGGGGCTTGAGAAATGCTAAGGAATTAAAACCACTTGATGCTCTTGAAGAGGACCAGGGTTTATTTTCTAGCAACCATAAGATGGCTCACAACCATCTATAACTCCATTGGCAAACCATATCTGGGTTTCATGAACATCTGATATACATGTGATGTACATACATACATACATACATACATACATACATACAGGCAAAACTCCCAAAATTAATGTGACTAGATAACTTGTCCTAAAATTCCACTTGAAATCTGTTCCCTGATTATCTTGTAGCAACTGTAGCTGGGGTGGCGAAGAAGTCATCATTAGGTCACTTTTTGTCAGTCATTAGGAAAGGAGATTATGGATGCTGCAGCAAGATCTTCTTCTTTCCTTTTTTAATCAACCTTAGAACCCACATTATAAAACGGCAGCACCTGTATAAAGTAGGTCTTTATTCAATTAAAATTCTCCACAAACCCCTTCAGAGACACACTCAGAATATGTTCTTAGGTGTTTCCAATTTCAGTGTAGTTTAAACTAAATATTACACATTCTGAAATACATTTCTGTGACAGAAATTGAGTTGGAAATTCATGAACCACCTACAACTTTTTGCCAAGAAACTTCCCTTTGAGTTCTAAATAATTGGAGATTCTGACCGATTTAATTTTGGTTGCTGAATTTCCTATAGACTCCAAACTCTCTAACCCTTTCCCAAAGCAGAATATATATATATATATATGAAAGAAATTTATCTATATAATTTTATATACATATATAATATACATAGAATTATATATCACAAAAAAGTGTATATAAAATTTATACAGTTTTAATATTTATAACTATTTTAATATATTATATGCTATATATAAATAAATTTGATATTAGTGAATATATGATAAAATTAAGAAAAAAGAAGGAAAATATAACTTATGATATCTAATTAAAAATGTGGTCTTAATTCTAGCAAAAAACATATTGTTGTTCTTGATAAATGTTTAAATACTTTGCCACATGCATGTTTTCAAATACCTAAATGTTTTGATAAAAGTTTATTACAGAATTTGACTTCTTAATGATATAATATAAATGTGAATGTACTGTGATAAATAAAGTAATGAGTTGAAAATAAGGTAATAACACAAAGAAATTGTTTATAATTGCCTGAAATTATTTAATAATATTTAGACCATTTAGGAATGAAGTTAATTCTCAAGGTTCAGCAATAACACTGATATGTCGCTGGTGTTTTTTTTTTTGTTTTGTTTTGTTTTTTTGTTTTCTGTTTTTGTCCTTGTTTCTAAACTTTGAGGTCATTCTTAAAGGATCTAGAACATCAAGATAGCTGAATTTATGATTTAACCGTTTTCTGTGTCTTTTTTGACTGGGATATACTTACTTGTCCAGGATATAGTTAATTAATAATAAACTATGATTAAAAAGTACTTTATTGCACACAAGCAGTAGCTCACAGGAAGCCTAAAATCCTGGGAACACTCATCCTGTCACGGACCTCTCTCAGAGCTTGTGGGAGTAGATCACAAGATTATTCATTAATGCTTCAAAATAGCCATTATAAATCCTATTTTCATTTTCTAAAAACAAAAAGGTGAGCATGTTGCCATTTCTCATTACAAAGTGCAAGTTAGTTTTACCTTATGTAAGCAGGAAGATAGAAAGTTGAATGTTTCCTTTTACCTGCCATCTTGAGATTCTTCACCACGTGTCATTGTTCCCAGGTGTGCACGGTGCACATAGGATGCATTGGGTCATCCAGTGGGGTCTACCATCAACTTTCTATGTATTCCCAAGGCATAGGCTTTGCTTCTCTATCACTGCTACTTTGTCACAACATTTTTAAACCTTCAAGAAAAGCTGAGGAACTTACACTTATCAAAATACACTGTGAGGCTACCAACCACTGATATTCTTTATACTCAAAAAATTTACCTCCTGGGAAAAATGTCACATGGCAGTCTTAACAAACATGATTAGAAAACACAAACTTAAAGAGTTTGATTTTGTGGGAGGAGTGTTTGTTGGTTATTTCTAGAAGTTCCATAGCAGCTCAGTGCTGCAGTACTATTAGAAAATGAAAATGAGAAGGGGTGGGGTGGATCTAGGAGGAACAGAAGGACAGGGGAACGGGGGTGGAAGAGAGACAGAAAAGCTAATTTATAGCAACATTTATTTGTATGTCTGCACCAGCAAGTGTTTTTTCCCCACCAATAAACCTAAATAAAACTCTCTATAACTAGTTATTCACTGGCTTTAAATTTTCATTTTATTGAAGTATTCAAATGATTTTGCAAGGTATTTACATTCTAATTGTGTGGATGAAAAAAAAATAGAGTGATGTTTTAAAACCAACACAATCTGAAACAGTTTCTTTGAGAACACTCATTTCATTTTAAAGTAAATTTCTATGATGCCTTTAGTCTTTTCTGTGGAACTCAGTAAATAAAGATGTTGATCATTATCCATCTGACTATGTTTAGCTTTGTTTATTTTAGCATGCTAATGTATTTCATTACAGCTGCACCTGTTACTGTCACTGAATTTAAGGGTCCTATGTTTCTAGTACATTCCTATTTTTAGAATAGTATTTGGTAAATCAGCTACACCAAATACTTTTAGTACTAAAGTGATTTAAACTGAGAATCAGCAAACACCCATGAATATTTCTGTAAGTATTCTCTTGCTATCATTACTGTTTCTCTGTGTGTTTTTTTTTTGAGATCATCTAATGACGTGTTGACATCATTAGACATTCTTTATAAGACAATGAATAATGCAAAATCAAAATTGTAAAAGTCAACATCATTTATTCATAAGATACATTTTTAATTTTTGAAGTTAAATAAGAAATTTTTTTGTTTCCCAATATCACAGACTATTTATAATTGCCTGGAAACAATGTGATAAATAACTAATGAGCATACTTCTCTCTGGAAAATCCTTATGAAAAGCAAAATGTTTTTAAATTCTGGTTTTGACTTGGCATGTGCACTGGCTGGTTTTGTGTGTCAACTTGACACACGCTACAGTTATCACAGAGATAGGGACTTCCCTTGAGGAGATGCCTCCATGAGATCCAGCTGTAATGCATTTTTTCAATTAGTGATTAACGAGGGAGGGCCCAGACAATTGTGGGTGGTGTCATACCTGGGATGGTAGTCTATAAGAAAGCAAGTTGAGCAAGCCAGGGGAAGCAATCCAGTAAGCAGCAACTTTCCATGGCCTCTGCATCAGCTCCTTCCTACAAGTCCCTTCTCTATGTGAGTTCCTGTTCCGAATTTCTTTGGTGATGAAAAGCAATGTGAAAATGTAAGCTGAATAAGCCCTTTCCTCCCTAACTTGCTTCTTGGTCATGATGTTTTATACAGGAATACAAACCCTGTTGGTACCAGGGCCTGAGGTATTGCTGTGATAGGCCTAACCATGCTTTTGTTTGGAAGAATGTGGATTCTAGAACTCTGGATTTGGAAAGCAGTGGAATGCTTTAAATGGGGGCTTAATGGGCTATCCTAGTAGAAGTATGGAAGACTTTGTTGCTGCGAGTGATTTGAACTATGCAGACCTGACCCAAGAAATTTCAGAGGACCAGAATTTTAGTATGGGGCATAGAAACTGTTTTTGTGGTATTTTGGTGAACAATGTGACCATTTTTGCCATTGTTTGAAAAGTCTGAGGCTAAGTTAATGACAAAGGAAGTCTCAGAAAAGCCCAGAAGAGACTATTCTCTGGTTAAGTCTCATAATGAGCATTTTCAATCAGCATAGCAAGCTTAGGTAGGAAAAATATAAGTATATGGTTTGAATATTAAAGGGGCAACAAAAAGTGAAATGGAGATTAATCTTGTGTTCTAGGAGATAGCAGATTAAGGGAAAGGAACTTTGGGGCAAGATCCTACCCACTAAATTTAGATCCAGGCATGGTGGTACACACCTTTAATCCCAGGAGACAGGCTTGCAAATCTCAGTTCAAGGTCAATCTACAGGGCAAGATCCAGGACAGCCAAACTTAGGCCGTGAAGCAGTTGGAAAACAGAAAACTATGATAATGTAATAGAACGAGGGGGCCATGTTCCAGCTCCTGCAAGCAGCAGAACTTGATAGTTTTGGCCATGTGGCTCTAGCTATAGTCTGAAAAATAAAAAGGATTACTGAGATAATTGATGCTGGTTAGATGGAGCTAAGAAATTAGCAGTGATTAAGAAGAGACCAGCATCACCAAGCTGAAATCTTCTGGGAAGTGTTTTCTGAAAGTACAATGAAGCTGTGTTCCAGAGATAGCCACAGTTGTACCTCATACTGCAGCTGTAATTGGTAACCTGGAAGAGTCAACTCAGGTGGGACTGGTTTTGAAGGTATCTAGAGGTCATGAAGAGCAGCAGAGGCTTGGCACCATGAAAGGCTATGAAAGGCTATTGGTGAGGGTGTAGCCTCAGTTGCAATTGATGGCCCAGGACTGAAGGGGTCTTGCAAAGGAGGTGAGGCTTGGCACCATAGAGAGAGCCTATGAAAGACTACTGGTGAAGCCTAGTTGCAGAGAAAGACCCCAGCATATTGGAAATGTTCACCATGAGATGTTCAAGAACAGAAGCAGCAGTTGAGTATAGGCAGCTGGAACCTAGAAAATAGGGTGTGTGGTATAAAGGGCAGAGCTCCTTGTAGGAGCCCAGAACGTCATGAGTGGATTCCAGACCTTGAACAGTTAGAGGTTGATTTTGCTTTTGATTGTGACTGTGTCCTGATATTTTTCCCTCTTGAAGTAAGAAAATATTTTAGTGGAGCCCACAGTCAAGACACTTTGAATTGTAAAAAGACTTTGAATTTTAAAAGAGATTGGATATTTTAATGCAATTAAAATTTTAGTATGTAAGGATTTGTAAATACTTTGGGGCTTTTAAAGTTATTTAGATCTTGGAGATTAATAAGAAAGTAAGGGTTGAGGCTGAATAATGATGTGTTTCTGTGTCAAGTTAACAAGGGGTCAGTTGTACTGGCTGGTTTTGTGTGTCAACTTGAAACCAAGCTGTAATTATCATAGAGAAAGGAGCCTCCCTTGCTTCCATGAGATCCAGTTGTAAGTCATGTTCTCAATTAGTGATCAACAAGGGAGGGCCCAACCCATTGTGGGTGGTGCCAGTATGGGCTGATGGTCCTGGGTTCTATAAGAAGGCATGCTGAGCAAGCCAGGGAAAGCAATTCAGTAAGCAGTACCCTTCCATGGCCTCTCCATCAGCTCCTGCCTCCAAGTCCCTGCCCTGTGTGAGTTTCTGTACTGACTCTTTTGTGAAGAGCAATTTGAAAGTGTTAGTTGAATAAACCCTTTCCTTCCCAACTTGCTTCTTTGGTCATGATGCTTTCTGCAGAAATACAAACCCTGACTAAGACAGCATGAAAATTCATGGACAACAGTGTATCAGTTCTTTAGTACACCTTTCTCCTTTCAGTGCCTTTGCTCCTTGTCTCCTTGCTGATCCAACTTTCTCTCTCATATAAGCCTCTTATGTCACATCTATTGTATGTACCCTTTTTAATCCTACATAATATTTTTACACATGTACATATTTACATCTTTTATTGAGTTGCTTAGACACAGATTTATTCATGCCTCATTCAAATCTTATGAAGCAATGAAGACTTGATATTTGATACCACTTTTATTTTTTATTTTATATTCATAAATTTTGATAGAAATCTGGCTCTTATCAGAAAATGTGATTTTTTTTTTTCTAGACAACAAACAGGTTAAAAATGAACAAATTATAGGGATTGGAAATATGCAGATTATTCTGTTTAAAATGCTAATCCAGTATGTATGTTATCTGGAGAGAGAGTGTATGTTCATTCTGAAAAGTCATACCTTGTATATGTCAAATGCTACCATTTACCATGAGATGAATGACGAAATATTATTATAAAGGGATTTACTTGGCTATAAATCTACAGTGATTCTCCATCCGTCTCATAATACTTTTTCAACATAACTACTTAATTACATATACTTTGGAACATCAAAAAACCTTTTAGTAAGATTTAAATGGTGTAGAAATCTTTCAGAACAAAGAAAAAACAGAAAAAGTCTATATTTATAACAATTAATATTTACTTCAAAAGGATCACACAAATATGGGCTGACTCACTGTGAGAACTGGGCTCGGTTCTGCGGCTAAGTCTAGGCACTAATTACTATGGTTTTGATCAACTTTGAAGCCTGTTTTTTTTTTCCTTTAGCACACTCAGTCCTTCATCTTTTTTATAGCAACATTGCTCAACCTATGTAGTTCTTATTCTTAATTTTTTATTCTTGATTTTAATGGTACGTATCTGGTTAAATTAATGTATAGCCAGTTAGTAACTGTAATATTTAATAAATTCAAATTTCTAATCATTGATTTGAGGTTGAGGTGGACTTTAGTGATATATAGTATCTCATTGTAAATTACTTTCAGGAGATTAATTTAAATATAGTAATAAAGATATATGGTTACTCTGTGAGTAGAAATGTATCCCAGGATGCAGTTAATACTAATTATGGGAACAGAATATAAACAATTCCACTCAAGCAATACCACTTATAGTATGGTTTAGGGAATAGCTGGTAAAAGTCAGAATGTCTGAAAAGACTATAGTATATAATTGATAAAATGAAGAACAAGCAATATATGCAGTTATGTACTTTTATTTTAATAGGATTATGACGATGAAGAAATGCTGCAAATTTATAGCCATATCAATTCCTGTATTACATTATTTCTTCATTAACTTAAATGTTAACATTTGACACATACTAGGTATGACTTTTCTGAGTGAACATACAGTCTCTCCAAAATCTTTGGTTTATATGTACTAGAAAGAAAACTAGGCACTGGGAAACTTTTGTGAAGTTTTTGTTATTAAAATTTTTGTCAGAAAACAAAGGAGTGCTACAGATAAGACTGCATATCCACTTGCTTACTAATGCATTTGTCCTTGCAATTGTTGTTCTACTGAGTCTTTAGAATCAGTAAGGAAGCAGCCGATAAATTAAAGCCACATATCAAATCCATTATGATGACAAACATTCATGTTGATAAATTCTGAAGATTTATAAAAATTTTGTGAGGATTTATAGTATCTTGTCATTGCCATGTTAGGGGGCTTATGGTGGAATAAGCTAACCTTTTTAGTTCTCTAAAATAAGTCTGGCTGGTTCAACTCAAATCTTCTAGCTCAGAACTCTTCTCCAAGCTGACTGATTCAAAATGGCTTCTCATGGAATTTCTTTTTTTTGGAAAACATTCTTTTTAACACGTAAAATTTATGATTTGATAATAAAAAAGGAAAAAATGAAATTAAATAAATAAATAATTTAAAATCGGAAAAAAATCTTCTTCTGAATTTTACAAACTGAACTGAACTATGCTCAGTGAAATGTCCTCTTTTGACTCAATTTACACTGCTTTTAATTAGCCTGTCTTTCCTGTTTGTTCCTTGGGAGTTGGGCATATCCTTCCTTTGACTCATTCTGTCAAATCCACTGATTCCTCACAGCTGAGTCCTTCTACAAACCAAGTTTATATTCATTCTTTGGGAATAAAGGTGTACTAAGAGCATGTCCATATACTAGCCAGGTCACAAAAACCTAGGTCTTATAATGTGATCTCTTGCAAGAGCAGCTAAATTGCTGGATTACAATTTCTCCTCAATTCTTCATTATTTGTTAATTTCATTTTGATAATCTTCATATATTTATATATTTTAGAAAGTTTCTACTGTATTAGGTTTCACATGGGACTTAACCTTAGTTGTCCATCCCTGTCTTTTCTCCTCATCCTACTCTTACCCTGTTCTGCTCTCCTCTGTCTATAACTTTCTTTCCTATTTGCCTAATTAAGCAAACCTATCTCTTCCACTTATAACGTTAGTAAAACCTAATCTCTTTAGGTCTATGAATTATAAGTTACTCTTCATTTTTAATACCCAACATTCACATTTAAGCCAATGCATATCATATTTATTTTTCTGGTTAAAAGACACTTAAAACTTATGCTGCGATAGACAAAGTATTTAATTGCAGGAATCATGCTTGTTTTCAAATTCTAGGTGGTAAATTGTGAAGGTCTGAATGAGAGAAGAAGGCAAAGAGGATCATACCTAATTTCTTGTTTAAGAAAAAAATCTCCAAAATTCAACCATTAGATATTTAATTGATTCTGAAAAAAAAAAAACAGTCATTTATTCAACATGAATGTCTGACCTAGAAAAAACTAATGTTTCATTTGTTTGTTTGTGTTTATTTCCTGTTCTCTAGAAATGTTAATGCAAATAATAAGATTTTAAAAATGCTAAATATAATTTCATTTCCACCCTTGAAGATTAACTAGTATAAAATGACAAGTTAACAATTCCAGGCTTGAAAAAAAGTCCTACCCTCTTCTGATTGCTTGTCTTCTGTTCTTCCTGGATGTTGTCTTTCTTCTATACCTGGCATGTACTCAATTATTATTTAATAAGTGTATCAGTCAATATATGTTAAGAAATATATGCCATTTCCCTTTGTACTTCCAAATATTTAATACCCCTGAGTTGCAGAACTTCAAATACATAGAGTTGCTGAAGCTTTTTGTTGTTAAACAACAACCAAGGTCTTGGACAGTAGAAGCTTATTTCTTCTCAATGTATAGAGAGCAAGAATGCCTTAGAGTTCTTTTATAGTCATACTGTTGGACACTTAGACAAAAACTGTTTAGATAAAAGATGGTGGAAGCTCTTTAATCTGTCTCAGACAAACCTCTACCTTACTGGGTTATGTCCTACTTCAAGTGTTTTTGTGTGAGATCACACTAACTATACACACTTCGGGACTTTATCCAAAAGCTTTCTCTTCGACCTTTTTATTCTACATTCCTAATAAAAAATTATCAAAAATATATTTTCTATAGAAAATGAACAATGGTCAATACTAGGAAGCCTAAAAGATGACATTTTCTCATTATTCATATTCAAGATTCAAAGCTCTTATTTTCTTTTTTATTTATCTTTAAATATTTATTTGATATCCATTTAAATTTGTCAAGTCACATACAGGGTTCAATATCATAGGCTAGGTCTCTTCTTCATAGCCAAATAAGTTAATAAGCAAAGATACTAGCTTGGTGATGAGAGAACTAGCTAGATGAATTTAGCAATGCAGAGAAGGCCAGAGAGGGAGAGAAACAAACGAGAATGAAGCACAAGGGCACATGTGTACGGAAATGGTATAATGGAATCCATTACTGAGATAATGAACTCCACTAAATTAAATTAAACCTACGCTCTAATTATGAAGGTTTTTCTCTTTGTTTTTTTTTTTAACTACTACTATTATTTATTCTACAGTCTTTTTATTACCCTGCTCCTGGTCCACCCTCCCAAATTCTTCATCCCATTCCTCACCCCCTCGTCTCCTAGAGGATGCTCTCCCCCAGGTCAGGCTTCCCCACTCCTTGGGGCCTCAAATCTCAATTGTTAGACATTTCTTCTTCCAGTGATGCCAGTCCAGGCAGTCCTTTGCTATGTATGTGGCATGCCCTAAGACTAGCTATGTATGCTGCCTGGTTGGTGGCTCAGTGTGTGAGAGATCTCAGGAGTCCAGGTAGGTTGAAAATGCTGATCTTCCTATGGGGTCACCCTCCTCTTTAGCTTCTTTTAGCCTGTCCCTAATTCAACCAAAAGGGTCCCCTACTTCAGTCTATTGGTTGGGTATAAGTATCTGCATCTGTCTCAGTCAGCTGCTTGTTGGGCCTCCCAGAGGACAGTCATGCTAGGCTCCTGTCTGTAAGCATACAACACTATCAGTATTATTTAAACCACAGTTTCTTATTATTCTCCTTCCAAACCCTCCACCACTTCCTATCTGCCCTACACCAATCCTCTCTTCCTACAGTTTCATTTTAGAATAGGTCAGGCCTCACAGGGATATCAACCAAAATTAGCATATCGAGTTGCAGAAAGAATAGGTACCTCCCCTTTTATTAATGCTGAACAAGTATGAGGAAAAGGGTATCAAGGCAGGCAAAATAATCAGAACCAGCACCTTTCCCCCTATTAGTAGTCCTACTACTAAGCTACAAAAATGTAATACGTATGCAGAGGGACTAAGACAGTCCATGGAGGTTCTCTGGTTATAAGTTCAGTTTCTGTTGGGCCCCTATGAAACCAGGTTTGCAAATCACTCACCTGACATAATGGTTGTTTCCAAGCTTACTGATTAATATGTTCAACTTTTCTAGCTCTTTCTGAATTCTGGCTGCCTGGTTCAACTTAGCTGTTTTGCCTCAAACATATCTCCAAAACTAACTCTTAGAAATGGGCTTCTTTCAGCTTCTGAATGATTTGCTCTGCTTGGCCTCAAACTAACTCTATCAATATGTTCTAAGTTTTTGGCTCATCATTCTTTGCCTCACTCCGTCTTCACCTGTGTCTAGATTGTTTTCTCTGCAACCTGCCTGTCTGTAGAAATATCCTGTGAACACCCTGCTTCTTCTCTCTCTGTTGCTCTTAAGTATACTCACTTTCCTGTCTTTTCTCACGAGAGCTGGTGATATCCTATCTCTGACTTACTCCATCAAATTTTCCTGATTTGTCACTTGCTCTTTGTTTTCCTTAGAAGTTACTTTCTTTTTTTTCAAGTTCAAAAGATCCATTTATTTTATAATAGACTTACAAAATCAAAAAAAAAAATAGGATGCAAACGTAATAAAGAACAATGGGAACATGCCAACTGTCTGTGTACAAAGTCAGTGTGCATGAAATTTATCCAGGGTCTATTCCTACTTGCAGTACTTTACAGTCAAATAATTTATTACCTCAGGAAGTTTTAGAAAGTTCAACCCTACATGACTAAAACTTTGACCATAGTAATAAAATCTGAAAGTTGCTGAAGGCCAAAAAAATAGTATCATACGACTCACAAGACTGAATGGAGCCTCAGTAAGAAGCCATAATTTTAGGAAACTCACTGAACTATGTATTTCATTTGCAGTAGTACTCACATAAAGTGGGGAATCTGTACACCCAACTCTCTCCAGTAACCAGATAAATGCCACATCTTCAAATCCAGGGCAGTATTCTCCCCCCCCCTCTTTTTAAATTGGATATTATATTTACATTTCAAATTTTATCCCCTTACCCCATTCTTCCCACCACCCAGAGGTCTGCCAGAGTCTGACATACCCAGAGGCAGATGCTCACAGCTAACCATTAATCTGATCAAGGGTTCCCAATGGAGAAGTTACAGGGGTGGTATTCTTAAGTGTCTTCCTCGGGCTGGGTGGTGATAGGTCCCAGAGTACAGCTTGAGTATCACCCTAACAGAGGTGGTAATTCTCTTACAGGCAGTGAAGGGTACCACATGTCACATCTGGATCTGTCCTTCCAAGTGTGAGCACAGCTTTTGTTTCTGATACCCTGGGTAACTGCTTTTATATTATAGCTCCTTCCCTTAGGTCACTGATTTTCTGTTGGAGAAATGTGACATCAAATCGTTGAAGTTTCTGGACTAGAAAATGTAGAACACTCCCACGACCTATTTTCTTTGTCAAAGGAATCATCTTGAAATGCAAACTTCTCTAAGGAGACAGCTATATCATATTCTTGACAGCATGCATTTCTAGCCATCCACATCAATGTCTAGCTTAGGTGACAGTACATGGGGTGGATGCCCAGGTGGAATGGTGTCCTGATGGCTCCTCCTTCAGTTTCTGTCCCATGTTTTGTTTCCATAATTGCTCCCTTGAGTATTTTTGTTACTGGTTCTAAGTAGAACTGAGGCATCCCTCTTGGTCTTTCTTCTTCATGAGCTTCACATGGTCTGTGAGTTGAGTCTTCGCTATTCTAAGTTTTTGGGCTAACATCCGCTTTACAGTGAGTAAATACCATGTGTGTTCTTTTGTGATTGGGTTAACTCACTCAGGATGATAATTTCTAGATCCATCCATTTACCTAAAAATTCTTGAATTCATTATTTTTAATAGCTGAGTAATACTCCATTGTGTAGATGTACAAAATTTTTTGTGATGATGGTGGCACTTTCTCTATGCTGGGTCCATCACTCAAGTCAATGAAACCTGAAAAACTGTCTGCACGGGTTAGAGCTCCTGGGAGCCCTGCTTCCTCTGGGTGCAGAGCTGCCACCTGGGATCTGCTCAGTGGATGGAACCAGTGCTTTGGGCCAGCTAGAAGTCACTTTCAACATGGCTGCTTTCGTATACTAACTATGCTTACCTACGTTGTCTGGGATTAGAGGTGTCCACTAAGGACAGTTCTGTATTCAGCCAGAACAACCATGTGGCAGGATTAAAATTCTTTTATATAAATTAGGTGATTCTGTGGGATTTTTTTGTTGTGTGTGTGTGGTATCCTTGGCCCCTCTGAATTTACAATCCCTCCCCCTTCAGCAGTATTCTACAAGTTCCCACCAAATATGTGGCTGTGGGTCTCTGTATCTGCTCCCATCAGTTTCCACATGAAGCCTCTTTAATGACAACTAAGCTAGGCACCAGTCTATGAATAAAGCAGAATATCATTAGAAATCATTTCATTGACTAATTTTTTACACCATCATGTTTGGTTTGATCTTAGGTCTTTGGATTTTCAAGCATCTGAGTCTAGGCCTTCCAGTCAGTGTCAGGGATGGGATCACACCCATAGCATGGGACTCAAGCTATATAAGTCATTGGTTGGCTACTCCCACAAATTCTGGTCAACTTTTCCTCAGCATCTCTTATAGGCAAGAAGAATTGGAGGTACAAGGTTTTGTGGCCATGTTGTTGTCCCAGTTCCACCGCTGGACATCTTGCCTAGCTATAGCAGATGACCAATTTAGGTTCCTGTATCCCCCATTGTTAGGAGCCTTAGCTATGGTCACCATTGGAGATTCCTCACAGTTTGCATTGCACTACATTTTAACTTGTTTCTGAGATTTCTCAAATTCCAGGGAAGAAGGTAGACATCAACAAATGAAATAACCCAATGTTTAAAAAGTGGGACACAGATCTAAATAGAAAACAGGAATCTCAACACAGGAATCTCAAGTGGCTGAGAATCACTTAAAGAATGTTCAACATCTTTAGCCATAGGAGAAATGTAAGTCAAAACAACTCTGAGATTCCATCCTACACCTGTCAAAATGGGTAAGATTAAAACCACAAGTGACAGCTTTTGCTAGAAAGAAATCAGAGCAAGGCTAACACTTCTCCATTGCTAGTGGAAATACGAATTGTACAGCCATTTTGGAAATCAATATGGTGGTTTCTCAAAAAAGAAAAAAAAATTAAAAAGGGATTCAGTCTTCCTCAAATCCAAGCTATACCATTCCTGGCCATATATGCCAAGTATGCTCCTTCCTAACACAAGAACATTTACTCAACTATTTTTATAGCTGGTGTCCTAAAATATAACATTATGCATTTTGTAGGCAAAATGGAAGAAACTAGAAAAATATGATATTGAGTGTCATAACCCAGACCCAGAAGGAAAAGCATAGTGTGAACTCACTTATAAGTGGATATTAGCTGTGAAGAAAAGTACAATCATGCTATAATCCACAGACCCAGGGAGGCTAACTATCAAGGAGGGCTCAAGAAGGGGACTCCAGGATAGATGAGAAGAGGAACTAGATGTTGGGATGATGAAGGGAGCAAGTTCTTATTTTCTTCTGGGATTACATTATATCTGTTTATTGTGAATTTTAAATAAAAACTGATATGGAAATGTTTTAATGAGCCTCTTTCTTACATACAGAAACACATCTCTTTCTACGTTTCTTTGTCTCTTCTTGTTCCTTTCACTTATGACCTCTCTCTCAGTCTCTCTCTCTCTCTCTTGTATGTTGATCTCATTTACATCCTAATTTTAACTACTAAGAACATTTATTTCATTATTAATTTCTTATTTTATTTTCCATTTTCATGAAACATTAGCAATCACTGAAAAAGAAGTATAAAATGGTGTCCTTGACCTAAGAGCCATAGACAGAAAAGACAATGAAAATGTTTGCAGCCTATTTTTCCTCTCTTTTACAAAACAACAACAAAAGTATGCTTTGGTAAGCCGTGAATGAAATTTTTTTTTCCACAATTTGGTAGCAGCAATTATAAATACGGAATCTTGAATTTAATCACAAATGTGACTCATGATAACCACGTAGTTCACTCATTGAAAATGCCAATTTCTCAAGTACTGCAACATGATTTTTGAAACCAGTTATGTTATGCAAAATTCATAATAAAATAGATTCTCCAAGAAATTACTCTCCAATAAATTTTTATAAAATAATAATGTGACAGTATATTGAATATTAAAAAGAAGACAGTTTTCTTGTAAAGCAACCACAGCTAGATTTTTTAAAAAAGAAATAATAATAAAAAGTAATTAGAAAAATGAGATATTTCCTTATACTGGAGGAATATAACATATGTCATTGGATCACAGAAGGTTCATTTCTAATACTACATGTCAGAAAGGGTATATTTCAAAAGTATTTGTCTATTATAGCTATAACTATGATCACTGTAGGTGGAATTTTTGAATTTTAGTTAAAATCTCAAAGATGTTAAACATCGTAACTCTTATTGTAATACAAATGTAATGTTTTTAAATTGTGTTATCACTCAAGGGTAACTTTTACATAATGAAATTGAGAAAGTTAAATTTTATGTTTGAATATTTGTTTTGTCCATACTATGTTTGTTTGGAAATCAAAATCATTAAAGTCTATTAAAACAGGATTATTCAGATGTTTCATCCTGAAAATGCACAATGCCTGACCATCTGAGCTTGATTTGTAGCACTCACTGGGTAGAAAGAGTGCACACTCTTCCAGGTTGACTTCTGTCCTCCAAGCATGCACAGTAACACACACATGTTTACACATATAGATAGATATAAGTGAACATTTAATTTAAAAATTAAGAAATGTTTTATACAAAAAATGTATGAAAGTAGACCTTTCCTAAATACTTGAAAATATTTTTGAAAATTTGTAGCATTCATTCTGAAAGAACATAAAGTGTTTAAAAACTGAATGAAATTTCACTTTATTTTCAAAAAAAAAATTGAAATGAACCAAGAGGTTACATTTAAGAATTCAATTTCTGTCACTTAATATTTAATATTTTCTGTAATATATGTTATTTACATTTCTTATAATAAGATATATCACATCCAATTGCGGTCATGAACATCCTTTAAAAAAATCGTGGTGAATGATGTTTTTGAAGTGTTCTTGGATTTGGTTTGTGAGAATTTTATGAAGTATTTTTGCATTGATATTCTTAAACAAAATTGGTCTTTGTTTGAAATTGGTTGATTTCAGCCTTGAGTTTGATCATTTCCTGATGTCTACATCTCTTAGATGTATTTGATTCTCTTTGTTCTACAGCTTTCAGGTGTGCTGTTAACTTGCTGATATAGGATCTCTTTGATTCTTTATGAAGGGCTCCTGGCACATATATAGCAGAGGACTGCCTTGTCTGGCCTCAGTGGGAGAGGATGCATCTAATCCCATAGAATCTTGATGTCTCAGAAAATGGGGATGCTGGTGGGTGGAGGAACAATCTTTTTAGAAGCAAACAGGGATGGGGTGAAGAACTTGGGGATTGGAGACTGGGAAGAGAGGTAATATTTGAAATGTAAATGAAAAAAAATAGTTTTTAAAAAAAGTTACCGGGTGGGGGAAAAATGGCAATTTTAGAAGTTTTCAAACTTTATATTTGTTTCATACAATTTTATTGCCTCTCATATGTTCTGTTACTGTGGTAAATTTATACATACATTTATACCATACATACATACATACATACATATATAAGTACATTTCATGTACTCCTATATTTAGACACATTTGTAAGGGCCAATACTTTTCTAACTATTTAAGTATAAAAATAACCATGAAGACTGACAAATTAAGTTCACTATTATTTTAGAAGCTTAAAATATCTTATATTTTTGAAGGTGAGGATGAACCAAATTGACTTACTACAGAAGGAACAGCATGTATTATTCCAATTTCAACTACACTCTTGAGGCAGTGAAATCCATTCTCACATTGAGATAGTCTCAGTCCTGAAGCAAATGATTTTACAGTAGAGTTTGGAATTAATTTATAGTTTAACGCTGTTTTAAAAATATGTGTATAAATACAGACAAATACCAATTCATTTTTAAAATTTCACCTTTGAACTTATTAGTTAAAATAACTATAACAAAACAATTTTATTGTAATAAATGAACATATGTGTTACATTTATGTAATACATGTTCTAAATTTAATGAGAAACTCCAAGCCTTTCAAAAAAGATTTTAACTTATATTTATGGATTTTTCTGTTTTATTTTCATCTTCTTCTATAAATATATAATGGTCAATTTATTGAGAATTTGCATATGCAATAGGACTTCTGTTCTACAGTACAAAATTAAAAGTAGGAAATCTACTTGAACTCAGTGCTAATAACTGGACTATATCATTCAGCTTTCTTCAAGTTTTAATTGCATCCTTACTTTCATGTTTGTTTTTGTATATATATTCAAATTTGTCCATATTTTAGCCAATTTACTGTGTTTTTATACATTTTAAGTATGATTTCAGTTATTATCATAAATTTTTTGAAAGATTTTCTATATATTAACAGTATACCTTTTTTTTTTACTGATAATACTAATTAACTACAGTGTAGAAAATTCCATAGCTTTTCTCTTTTGAGACTATCATATAAGTGGGTCATGTAATGCAACATATTGTGTTTGACATTTGCCTTTGACTCTAAACAGTATCTTGAAGAATATGAATATTTACTATGTATTTCCTTTTATTACTTAATAGTGTTCTATATTTTTTAAAGTGTCAAACTTTTCTTACCTGTTTAAACAAATAGCATTTAGCTTCCTTTCAGTGTTTAAGAATTTGTGGACAGGACTTTGAGTATCTACTCATCTATTCCTAAAAGTATTTAGACTTTTCTAAAACCCTGTAGAAATTAAATTAAAATTACCAGTTAACATGGAGTGTAGGTTTGTGTTCGTATCAGGGTTATATGAAAGGATTTGATGTTAAAAGTGGTTGGACTAACTTTGCCTTGTTTTCGGTATCCTTTGATTTCATGTTTCTGGATTCTTACAACAGCTAGTAAGCACTATTACACGCTGAGACCAGGTTTAGATGCTTATGTACCAGTTGTCATCCACTGAATCCTTTCTCTATGTTAATGAGAACTGATAGATACCAGTCTTCCAATTTGGTGCTTTCTAATAGTGTTTTCTACATCTAAAACAATTCTTCTTTCACGTCTTTCTGTTCTCTTCCTGTTGGTAGAAACTGTTTCCATCCTTGCTTGGCATCTAAGCAGCACTAGATATGGGCCCACCAAGGAGAACTATAGTCAGGAGAAGGCTTGCACTGCAGAGTGAGTCCCTCCTTGTCTGTGCCATGGCAACCCAGTTCTTGTAAGTGGTTAAATAAAAGTCAATGCTACAGATAGAAGCTCCTATCAGTATTATAAGAGCTTTTTCCAACTTATGTAATTAATGACAAATACTTGATATGTAGTAACTAAATTCAAATCCCCAGCACACTCAGTGTGATATACATATAATCATGGGGGTCTTAATACAGTGTACTGTGATTCTTCCTCATTCGGTTATGTCCCCTCTCTGTAATATATACATCATCCTTCTAACACATTGAATATGTGTATTGTGATTTAGTTATCTTATTATCCAGTACACTATTGAGTGGAGAGAAGGCACAAAATCATGGAAGAAACCTCGAGGCAGGAAATGAAGCAGCCACCATGAAGGAAACCCACTTACTAGTTTGGTCCCTTGGCTTGCTCAGTTTTCTTTCTTATAGAGCCCAAGACTACCTGACCTGCCCAAGTGTGGCAGTGTTCACAGTGGTTTTGGGCCTCCTACATCTAGCATGAATGTAGAAAATGCCAGCACATACTTTACCATGGACAAATCCCAAGGGAAAAAAATCTAATTGAGATTTCCTCTTCCCATGAAACGATTGTTAGTGACAACTTAACAAAAGCAAACTTTCAATATATATGCATAACCTCTCTATACATAAAGACTAAAAGAATTAAGTTCAAAAAGTAAGAAAGTAGAGTGATATTTTTCAGGTACTTGTTGGAGACAGTTTTGGAGATACTGAGGAAATGCATGAAAGGACAACTTACAGAGGGTGAGCCAATTCAAGACATTTAATACAAAGCATTATTTTTATATAAAACATAGCCTATACTGTGAAATATTCATAGAATTATTAATAAAATAAAATATAATTAAGTAACCATTTACATTTAAATATAAAAACATGAGTAATTTCTAGTGCTATTATTCAGGGAGTCAATATAATAGAAATAATTTTTAAGGTGTCTTATTGAATATATCTCTTTTGATGCCTGTAGTTTTGTTAATTGGATATTATTTACATTTCAGATTTTATCACCTGTCCTCATTTCCCCCCTACACAGAAACCCCCTATCCCATCCCCCCTCCTCCTGCTTCTATGATGATATGCCTCCACCCACCCACCCACCCACTCCCACCTCCCTGCCCACAAATTCTCCCACACTGGGATATCTAGCCTTCACTGGACCAAGGACTTCTGCCTTTGCTCAGGAAGTTCTGCACTACCAGCCAAATCCCAGCTTCCCTTTATACCTGCCTTAAGCTCCTGGAGGTGATCTCTCTCAACCAGCCCACTCCTGAGACCCTTGAATCTGTGAATAAAAAATAAACACACAGCTTGTCACTTTAGAACTTGCCTTCAAGGCACAGTTACTGGGCACAGATATTCCCCACCTGGAAAAGAATGTCTTTAACAATTTATTATCTCCACCTCTTCACCTGCCCTAAACTTAATAGCTAGTCCCACCTAGCCCTTGGCCAACATCCTTGGCCTTCTACAGTAGTGGAGGCCACAGACCTAGCTCCCACTGAAGCCTTGATTGATTGTTGTGTTCATCCTCCAAAGCACTGCAGAAAAAGCCCCTCTCCTTCCCTGAGTCTCCTTTTCCTCCCAGGATTCTTTATTGACAAGTTAAGAGCGAATTAGGGAGCAAGACTTTAATATCAGAACTTCTTACACTCTTTATTTTTTGTTTGTTTTGTTCCAACAGCAATCACATTGGCTTTCAAAATAAAGTATTCATTGTCTTTCTAAAGGTTTTGCAATAGCAATGTCTTTGTCAGAAATTTGAGTAAAGAAAGTCTCTGCTTTAAAGCAAATCTTTTTCTTTTTGCATTCATTTCTTTATTTACTTACATCCCAAACTCTGCCACCCTCCCAATCCCCCCTGCCATAGTCCCTTTCCCCCACTCCCACTCCCCTTCTTCTCTGAGAGGGTACCCCTGAATCCCTCAATCCTGGCACATCATGTTTCTGTCAAATTAGGCATATCCTCTCCTGCTGAGGCCAGACAAGGCAGCTCTGTTGGCGACTGGAACTCATAGTCTAGCCACAGCTTCAGGGACAGCCCTTGCAACAGTTGTTCTGCTGGAGACTGAACTACGCACATCTGCTACTAATGTGTCCCTGTATGCTCTTTGGTTGGTGGCTCAGTCTCTCAGTGCTCCCAGGGGTCTGAGTTAGTTGACTGTTGTTTTTCCTGTAGAGTTCCTATCCTCTACAAGGGCCTTCCATCGTTTGAGCAACTCCTCCACAATTTCCCCAACCCTTGTCCACTGTTTGGCTGTGGGTATCTGTTTCAAAATCAGCTGGTGGTTGGAGCGTCTCAATGGACAGTTATGATAGACTCTTATCTATAAGCATAACAGAGTATCATTAATAGGATCTCTACTAATTGGATCTTGCCCATGGCAGAGATAGGACAAATGGCTAGAAGGCCAAAAGAATGAAATCTGCAGCTCCCAGGAGTGGAGTAAATCTCTAGAAAGTCCCAGAAACCTAGGATGGGATATACTTCCAGGAATAAATGCTGGTGACCTTAGTCAAAATACCTAAAAGTGGGGGAACGGAATATAAAGAGTCCAGCTCTTACAGCCAGACAGGACACCCAGTAGAGGGGTAAAGACATCAACCTATTGCAGGAAATATTAGAAAAAAGGAGCAGTTTGGCTAGCTCCTGGCCTGGCCCCCATGTTCCTGCTCTGAGCCCATTTGTTTCATCAAGCTCTTCAGAAGGCCAGGAGCTCCTGAGCTGATTTCACTCAGCAGCTTTCGCTAGCTTGCTTCCATAGCAACTGGTCTCTATGTTTAGTTCTCTCATTCCTGGAGCCACTAGTTCCTTCAGAGCCATAACCACCAGGTTGTGGGAGGACCCTCTTCCCAGTAGTCAAGTAAAGTAAAACACTAGATGCTTAAAGATAAACCAAAGAGATTTATATATCAGCAAATACTCAATACACAAAATGCCTATACAATAGAATTGTTATCCCAAATTATCTAACCTTGATAAGAATAACTACTTGAGACTACAGGAGGGTGACATTCACAGCCATCTTGCCTCCCCTCCTCTTCTTTGTCCTCCTCTCTCTTCCTCTCCCCAAAACTTTTCTGTTCCACCTCCCCCTCTACTGCCCAATCACTGGCTCTAGCCTTTATTTTACAATTTAAGGTGGGCAGAAGGTTCACAAGAAATCACCTGTATACTGATTCACTCCTTGTCTGCAGCCCTTCCCTGGAAAGCCAGATTAGCATCAAAATATAAGACCAGGGCTATCCATAACATCAACCCATCTACTAAATTTGACCCAAAATTTTTCCTGTCTAAAAGAAATCTGGGGACAAAGATAAAGCAAAGACTCTAGGAATAACCAACCAGTAACAGGCAAATATGCTTTTTGAATGATAGATGATTTTATTTGTATTTTGCTTGTAGAGATGTCTGTATACCACATAAGTCCCTAGTACCTACATGTGACAAAAAGATGGCATCATATCTCCTAGAACTGTAGTTACAGAATGAATGGTTTATGTCCAACTCTAGTTTCTTCTAGAAGAGTCAGTTCTTTTAACTGATGAGGGATCTCTTCAGCCTCCAATTTAAAAACTTTCTTTTTCATGAAAACTCTTTATAAATCACGTTAGTTGGGATTTTGCTTAAGTGTCAGAGGTTGGTCTGTTATCATCGTGCTCCCAGAGCAGAGTGGCTATCAAACTAACATTGGAGCAGTATCTGAGACCTTGCCATCCTAATATAAAGAGAAAGAGAGACCCTGGGTGCTGCATGGAATTCTGAATCCTCAAAGGCCACCCTTTTAACATACTTCCTCCAACAAGGTTACCCTTCCTGATCCTTCTACTCCTCTCAAGGAGTTCCAGACAAAAACATGTGAGATGGAAAGTATCTCTTAGATGTTAATGAGTTATCCATGGACACAGAATAATTCTATGAAAAGCTTAAAAGTCAACAAAATGAAAATTATTTGCTTTTCTCTGGAAAATTTGACTTCTCTTTCTCTATAGGGAAGTAAATTCAAATATGTGTGGATATATAAACAAATTGATGTCTAGATATGAAAGAATGAAACTTATGGATTAGTTGAATTATAAAAGTTATATTAGTAAAAGATAACAGTGGGTAGAATTATAGAATAAGGTAAATGATAAATGCAATAAGTGCACTTTGTTTCTGTGACATGAGAATTCCAAACAGTGAATTATTTTTTTTAACATGTAAGGTTTTAGTCAAGATGGGGTTAGCAATATCCAGGCATATTGCAGCAAAGCTTCTAAAAAGGGTGTTTATACTGTTATTGTGCTTCAAAAAAATAATGGCTTCTATGCAAAATACAAGATAAATGGCTTGGTTTGGCAGGCAGGAGCACAGATTTCTCTCTCTTTCTCTGGTTTTATATAGTGAAAACAAATAGGATATCTCCTGGGAGTAGGAAACAGTACAATGTAAATATACCTTGTGTATATTATGGGACAATTCAGACTGTTTTTTTTCTAAACTTGAACATCCTTACATAAAATATCATTTGTGATCTAATGGCTAGGAAGATATACAAAATAAATCAGTGAGCCAAGATATATATTTATTGAGCTTTTCTTAATAGGATGCAGGCAACTTTGAAAAAATAAGAAAATTCTGTGGTGAGAATAAATTCATTATTGTTCTACCTTCCTCTTTATCTATTTTCTAAGCAAATTCTCATGAGAAAGAAACTAATTCATTACATTAAGAGTCACTCAAGGTATTTGATAGAAATTATTTTCGGTGCATGTTAAAACCCCCACTTGCATTCAGAAGCACAAATGATAATAAGAAACAGAGTATGTGAAAACAGAGTTCCAAATGTAATTAAGAAGTACATGTGAGCAAATGTCTCAAATACATGTTGTTCAACATCACAAAATATGCTTAATCATGGCATAAATCACCATGATATTCAAAAGCTCTGTATAGATTGAAAAATTAATTCAATATTTAATAAGCACATATATAGACTTTTCTATGTTCAAATGTATGTTTAGAATTGGTACAAATGTTAATTCACTTAATAACCCTAAAAATCTAATAAAAATAGTTCATGACCTTTTTAAAAGTGAGTTAAAATATATACAGTTAGGACAGTGGGGGAGAGGTCTGGAGTGCTTTTGGAATTAAAAGAATATAATCAAAATATAGTTTTTATTTTTGAATAACAATGAAAGTATTATTAAAATAACAATATAATTATTTCTAAACAATGCATCCTCACTGTATGAATAAAAATGAGACTTAAGAGGACATTTTAATAATCTTCATGGAAATTAAGTGACAAATTTGTGTTATTAGAATCTGTAGAATTTATAGAAATTGTCAGTAATCAAAATTTTGATAATGTGCCTTGATAAAACTATGTAATTATTATTTATGTTGTTGAATTGTATTGCATACAAACTAAGGGCACTGTTAATAGAGGAATAATTCCTGAGTCAAAAATATATGAAAATATCTCAAATCAAAAACGTGTCAAATTGAGCATTGAACACTTTTTAGGAGAAAAGTATTATGGACAAAGGGCAAAATCAGTGAGAAATGTTAGATGTGGAGTTTTTATAAGAGATCGAGAGTATTGAAATGAACAAAATTTAATATACATATTATTGAAAATATATAGAGATTCGGATAATTTTCATTAGGATGATGCTACTCTAGGAAGCATTTATATTTAATATTTATTCTTTCATATTGAGAGTGACATAAACTAGTATATTTGTTAAGATTTTAATTTTGAGGTCAGCATATAATCACATCACCTTCTGATTTACATTTTTTCCACATAAACCTTCCAATGCAATACCCCTTGCTTTATTTTAAAATCATGACATCTTTAATTATATGTTCATGTTAGGGTCTGTGCATGTATGTGTATGCATGTGTATGTGTATGTGTGTGTGTGTGTGTGTGTGTGTGTGTGTGTGTGTCTGTTTATGTGTGAGACTGTATCTAAATACCTAAATATAGCCATTTTAGTCCATATGATGTTACTTTTATGCATATTTTCAGGAATATTCTTTTTTCTGGGGAAGATACTTCATCCAGTTATTCAATTCCTTAGTTGTCAATTGTGGTTACTCTAAAACTGAGGCATTGTGAGTTTTCTCTATTCACTTTTTCAGGTGCATTAATGTTGTCGTGGTTCAAGTTATGTTTATTTAGCCATGATTAGACTTTTAGTATAGAGTGTCTGACATTTGTGGACACAAAATTTCACAACAAACTTTCTCCCTGTCTGGCTCTTACAATTTCTGCACCATCTCTTCTACAATGAACAGCTATTTTAAGATTAATTTTTTGTTTACATTTCAATGATATCCCCCTTCCCAGGTTTCCCCTCTACAACCCCCCATCTCGTTCTCCCACCCGTTTGCCTCTATGAGGGTGCTTCTCTATCTACTTTCCCACTCCACCTTCACCCCCTCTAGCATTCTACTTTGCTGGGGCATCAAGCCTCCACATGACCAAAGGCCTCCTTTCCCATTGGTGCCAGATAAGGTAATCCTCTTCTATATACAAGATGCCTACAGAACACCAAATAGACTTGACAGAAATTTAAAAAAAAAAATCCTCCTGTCATATAATAATCAAAACAATAAATGCACAGAACAATGAAAGAATATTAAAAACAAAAATTTAAATGGCTAAGTAACATATAAAGGCATACATATAAGAATTACACTAGACTTTTCAACAAGAGGCTTTAAAAGCCAGAAGATCTTGGGGCAGATATCATACAGACAAATGACAGCCCAGGCTACTATTTCTTTCTTTGTTTTATTTTAATTACTTATTTTATTCATTTATATCCCAGGCATTGTCTCTCTCCTGAACTGTGCACCACAGTTCTTTCCACCTCCCATTTGTCTCTGAAAGAATGCTCCTCCCTCATTCACCTTCCATGGTGCCTCAACTCTTCAGGTTTAGGCTAATTCTTTCCAACCGGAGTCAGACAAGGCAGTCCTGTGCTATATATGTGCCAGAGTCCGTGGACCAGTCTGTATATGCTCTTTGGTTGGTGGCTTAATCCATGGGAGCTCTGAGGGGTCCAGATTAGTAGAAACTGTTGGTCTTCCTATGGGGTTACCATCCCCTTCAGCTCCTTTGATCTTACCCCTAACTCTTCCATAAGGTTCCCCAACTTCAGTCCAATGGTTGGTTGTGAGTATCTTTCCCCCTCCCAGTTCTTTCTTCCTCCCATTTGTCTCTAAGAGGGTGTTCTTGGTCTGTCTTGATCTTACTGTTTTCACTGACATATGACACATCTTTGTTTTTGTGCATAGAAAATTGGAATCGTTTTCATTTATTAAAATTATGTTACTGACAAATTAACACTGCATCTGTTATTTCCACATTAGACTTAGCAATTAAAATATTTTAATTTTTCAAGTAAACTACAATTTGTACACAATAACATTTGTAAAAATGTACAGGTAGTATATACATCAAATAAATATATTATGTTTTATCAAATTAATCTATTCATAATCATCTCTACCAAATGTATTTTTTATAATTTTAACTAGTAAGCTGTGAAGTATTTTGAACATTATAAAAAATAAACATAACCTCAAAAATAGGTCTTTGGGAAGGAGAAGGATGGTTCATTGCTTCAGTGGTTATTGTACATCAAAGAAAATTATAAAACTTACCTATTTATTTAAATAAAAAATTAAATTTAAGTTAAATTATATTTTTCAATTTTATTATTAAATTGAAATTAGTCAAGTATTTTAAATCTTTGATAACAGAAGAAAATAAATGAAATGATCAAAAAATACAAATATGCAAATGAGCATAATTTATATTTTCTATGCATGAATCTGTACATTTGTCATATTTTATATGAGATGAATTATTGCAGGCCCACTAGAGTGATCCTTTATGACTTCTGTGTAACTTTACAGTACTTTTCTTTAAATCAGCGTTTGTACTTCAGTAACGTACAAGAGTTTACAAAGCTATGTGATTCAAGCTTTCTCAAGGTTTTGAGAAAAGAGTTTTAATATCAGAACACTGTGACACGTATCTATGCTAGAGGATTGCACCAAGTTTCAGGACAACCTGTGCTGCATAGGGAGACCCTATGTCACTCCAACAACTCCAAAGATAAAAGTAAAAAAACAGAGAAATGAGAGAACATCTTGTCGACCTTGCCGCACTTCTTTTACATGAAAGTGTTTCACAAGAATCATTTCTATTCAGTTCTGCCAGAAAAATAAAATATTCATTCAGTCCTTATAGGATATGTCTAGTTATAATTGCTTTTGGGAAGACAGGAATGATGTTTGTAGCAGGGTTGGCAAGCATCATATTCTCCTTGTCTCGTCTTTATTAAAAACAAGAAACATGAATTTTTATCACACTGCTGCTGTTTGTAGGCCAAAGAAATACTAAAGATGAGAAGTGTGATGAAACTCTAACTTGTATCAAAGAGTTATTATTATGTGTATTTTGAGAATGAGCAGACTAAAGTTTAATGATATCAAAGAAACAAATACAAAGAATGAATAGTAGGATTTCAAAATACTTTTATTACTCTACTTGTGTAATAGTTAGGAAAGTGATGGTGCTTATGGAGGAAACTTCTGTTTCTGATAAAACAGGAAAAGGTAACCAAATTTCTTAGATGTTTACAATTTATTCTTAACTTTATAAAAACAGTACCTTAATTTTCACTATTAATTCCACTGAAAAATAGATATTTAGTAAAAATTTTAAATACAAGGAATGTTTTAAGCATCTGCATTATACAGAAACATTATCATCATTTAAAATTATAAATTAATTTCTATCCTCTTTTACATTAAATCATAATTTCTCACATAAATTGTCCTTTTGGAATTAAATCATGTAGAATATTATGATAAAGTACTATAATAATATAACCCATTAAATACATCATAGTTTAATGTATAGCAGTTGGAAACAGGATGATTGAAATTCAGCATCAATTATTAAACTGATAAAAGAAAGGATGGCACATCTGCGAGAGTAAAATAATTTGCTTTGCAATCTGCTTCAAGATAGCCACAATTAAATTAATTGTCAATTGATGTTTTCACAACCCCACTTCTTTTAAAAAGAGAAAAGCATGGCAGTCTCAGAAGAATAAAACAACATATTCAAATAAACAAACAAAAAAAACACTATAGAGCAATATAATTTACAGATGAAAGATAAATTGTTGAACAAAGTCTATTTTATCAGTGGGTTTAAAATTTACTAATTGTCAAATAGCTGACAAAATATGCTAGAGTATGTGCAATCCTCACTCTCTCCCAGTGACAGTATTCTTTATTTTCATCTGTGGTTACTAAATTTTAAATTGGATGAGTCCTCTGGGTTACATCAGTGGAAAGAATGTGCATATGATTAATAATAAAATACATGAACTAAAGAATTCCATAAAAATAATCTTTGAAAACTACTGGCAGCTATTGCCTTTTGCTGCTCATAGGATTTAATATTCAAAGTCCATACTCAGTTTTTCATAATATCCATTTATCTAATATTTTTATGGATTGAATTAGAATGCATGGAACATCATTTGTCTTTTGTATGTCTTTGATAAATTTTCTATATTTACAGTTGTGTTTATACAAATTGAATGCAAGCTGCTTGCAGGAAAAAAACAAAAACAAAAACATGCCATGCTGAGTCAGTACTGGCAGTTACTGAATCTGTTCTTACTTGCTACATTATTTGTGGCAGTGGTTTAAACAGGAACAAAATATTTCCATATCTCAACACCCCAAAATGTGCCTTGTTAGGCATAGGCTCCACCCATTTGTCCCTAAATGTTATTCTATATGCTTTGGATTTTCCTTACATCCTTCGTATAACTTGCATTATTGTCCCATCAAATGTATCATTTCACACCATGGAGAAAACATGTGAGATGTCCTGAAATTGGGCACAGCATTTCCTTTTTCAGTCTCTAAAAGTTAACCCTATCTTTGCTCCTACCTCTAATGGTTCATAAAACTTGGACACATAAGCTTTCTAGTTTTGCCAACAGACACATTTGCTTGGTTACAAATACTAGCAATATGTCATCTATTCTGCCCTGAAACCAGTGGTAAAGGCTTCAACAGATTTTTAATTATCTACCTAAACTCCCAGACTTTTCTGCAACTAAACATTAGAGCTATTTATAAATGTTTGAACAATGCCTTACATGCTTTGGTGTTTGTTATCAAATTTATATTCAAGATGTCTTCATATATTAAAACTGAAAGTAAGATTACTGACCTGTAGTTTGATCTGTGAATATTCAACTGTGAGGATAATGTCAAAACTCAACTTTGAAAACAATTATTTTGTTTTGACAAAGTTCTATTGCTAGTGACACTGAGACTTTTAGAAAACTAACATTAATTGTCTTTCAGTTATTTCTTGTTCATGTGCATGATCTCAAGACATGCATTGTTTTTACATATCTGTTACTGTGCCTTTCTCATGAGCAAGAAATTACACTAATTTTAACTGATTTGTCCAAATATTTAAGTTAGGCAATTAATTTGTATTTCCTTTGGAACTGAGGTTATTTCATAGCTTTTTAGTGGGAAAAACATGCATTTATTTTTACCAGTTTATTACTATTTAACTAATTTTTAAGCTTTACTCATAAAATTTAGAATATATTTGCTTTTTTGATTATATGGAATTTGTAATTATTACTTTGTGTAATTACAGCATGTTAAGACTTGTTGAAATTAATTTAATATAGCTACATTTTGATCCTATAGATTTAGTTTCTTAAATTCTCATCTAGCTTTCATTTGCATGCAATTTTGCTAATGTTATTTTTAAAGGGTGCCCCCCCTCATGACAATAGGCATAGAAACACCATGATAGTGGCATTCTTCTTCTATCAGTCAAGGACAGAGCAGATGAGAGTCATTTGTTCATCCTGGATTGATGACTGGTTTGATGGTCAAAGCTTGATTTTCCATCACATGAGTTTTTCTTGCATTTTTTTTTTTTTTGCAATTTTATGCAGATACCCAGAACTGCTATGAATTTGTAAGTGTTGCAATTGCATTGTGTTCAAAAAATAAACACCTTTTCAAATTATCTTTTCATACAAAGAAAAAGAGACAAGCTGGCTAACTGTGGTGCCTATTAGCATACCAAAATGCATGCTGGGCTCAGATATAGCATCTGAAGCACCTACTCCTGAGTCCTGGCAGGCATTCTGACTGCTCTCTGTTCTCATTCTAATCTTCTCCAGCTCATAAGCTTCCTTCTCCCAGCTTCTCATTCCTATGCTTCACTGCCATTTTTACCATGTACACTTTTGGCCCACATGACTTGGTTATCTTTTTCTCGTTTTTTTTTAACCACATATACATCTCTCCACCATCTACTGTTCAGTGCTAAAGAAACTTCTCTCTTTCCAAGAAAAGAACCTCACAAGTGTAGCTATAAATATAAAGACCATGAGGAAAATTTGGTAACTTAGCCATTTAGCAAATATCAACTTTAGAGTCAACCTTAGGTCCTGTAACCCTTTAGCCTTGGACATTCAAACAGAACTGCTTAATCAAGTATGAAATCTAATCTTGGGGAACATGCCACACATCCAATCAAAAAGCAGGTATTTCCTCATAGCAGTTGAGCCTCTGTTGTACCAGTGAATCTTGACTAGTGGCTCAGAATTGTAGCATTCAAGGTCCATGCCTGGATTAGACCACAGTTTACCTACTCCTCACAGAGCCTTCATAGCACTTCTAGTACTATGGAAGCAGTCCAGCAGAGAAGAAGTACCCTGTTTTACTTCAGGTTACTTTCTCTTCTTTATGCTGCTTAGTATTGTGGTTTTCAGGAATAAATAAGGTCATATAATACATTTTTGGTGAATAACAAAACATTATGTTCTGCATGTTGCAATGCTGGGGCTCTGAGTAATTGTAAGAGATCTCTGTATTATGAAGCTCAGATTTTCAACATAGACTACTAACTTGCATCTTTCTATAAAGATTTTATACATATCCTTAATTGTGTCTAACCCACTGCTACTTCATCCTTTCCTGCATTTCCTTCAAACTCCAGCTTCTTCCCCATTAAATATATAACCCAGTTTTCCTTCATCTTCTTTCCTATCACATACATTCTGTTATTCGATTATATTTTTTTTACTTGTTTGTAAGATAGTATTTGTTAGCTTACATGTTATTCTACCAGGCTCCTCCCAGGGACCTAGCAGTAGCTTACATCATTACTTGACAAAGTAGATTATAGGTAAAAATCAAAGAAGAGACATGAAAAGTTTGGGTGAACAGACAGAAAGGCGGGGAAAGTGGGTGACATCAACGCATAGAGAAGATGATTAAGTAATGATTCAAATTTTGTTTGTTTATTAAGCATGAAGCTCCAGTGCAAGCTCTAATGCTAGAAGGGATATTTAAAGGTAACTTTAACAGGAAGAATATTGGTTTTATTAGGTGTATATAAAAAGAATGCCCAACCATATCTGCTCTTCAGCTCTCTCTTCACTCCTATATATTCACTATGCTGCTCTCCTCTCTCTCTCTCTCTCTCTCACACTTTCTCTCCCCCCTCCCTCTCTCCCTCTCCCCTTCTCCCTCTCCTCTTTTCCTCTCCCTCTCTCTCCCTCTTCCTCTCTCCTCCCTCCTCTTGTCTCCTTGTCTCTTGTCTCTTCTGCCCTTATGGCTCTGCTCCCTGTGTGTGTGTATGTGTCTGTCTGTCTGTCTATCTGTCTCTCTGTCTGTGTCTGTCTACATGTATACTCATCTTCTACCCTCCTTTTTATCAGGTATTTGCCCTTCCCTTGCCCCCAGAAAACCTCCTTATCCAAGAACTGTGAGATGATATAAATTCTCAAAGGGTTTCTTGGCATGGACCCACAAGGTATTGTGTCATCACATTATATTTCATAACAGTAATTTTTAATGTTGATTTTCACTCCTCTTTCATTTTAGTTAGTCATCTTCTCTATGCCTTGGTGTCACCCACTTTCCCCACCTTTCTGTCTGTTCACCCCAACATTCCATGTTTCTTCTTTCATCTTTACCTATAGTCTACTTTGTCTTCCTGTTAAAGTTACCTTTAAATGTCCCTTCTAGCATTAGAGCTTGCACTAGAGCTTCATGCTTAATAAACAAACAAAATTTGAATTATATCTACATATGAGAGAGAATATGCAGTGTTTCATTTCTTAGCCTAAGTTACCTCACCCAGCATAATTCTTTCCTGTTTCAATTCATGTGCCTATCTTTCTTATTTCAATCTTTTAAAAAAGATGCTTGGATAACATTCCAATGTGTATATGTGCCACCTTTTTCTTATCAACCCATCTGCTGGTTGGAATAAATTTGATTATTCTTCCAAGTATGATGAATAAAACAGAATTTAAAAATATCTGTAGTAGGATATAAAATTATTTTTGTTTATATCTAGAAATATAAGTTGCATAAAGCATTAATATATAAATTATATTAAAAATCTGATAGTAACATGTAAACAGGTAAAGGCTAAAATATAAATGATGAAACTTGAGCACTGACAAATTGCTTAAAGTTGAAATATTTTATATGTGTGTGTGTGTGTGAAATGAAGCATGTGTGTACTTGTATGTGTGTATGTGTGCTTCAAAGAAAACCTAAAAGAAGCTAGCACTTGTGAAAAAAATTAACATCACTGATCTTAGGAGAAATGTAAATCAAAACCTCAGTTGAAAATTACCTCACTCTTGTTAAAATGTCTGTTGTCAGAAAGACAAATGGTAACAAGCTTTAGCAAGGGTATGGATAAAGGAGAAAATGTATATGCTGTTAGTGAATAGTGAATTAATAGAGCTATCCATTATGGGTCTTCACTACAGGTTCATTGTACCATTATTCACAATAGACAAGGTTCTGACTGCCCTGGTTATTTTTCATTGAGGTATTGAATTAAGAGTTATGGAATATGCATGTGTATATATACACATGATGAATTACTATGCAGCCTTTTATCAAAAAAATCTGCCAAGCATAATATTGATGAACCCAAAAACTATAATGCTAAAATAGATATGTCAAATATAATAAAACACTGCACCATCTCATGTAAATAAAATCTAAAAATGGTTGAGTTCACACGAAACAGATTTGGTAGATACAGGAAAGAAAATGATGCCAGGTAAAGCACCAAGATTCAGTTATATTCAGGAAGAAGATACTGGTGATGAAGAAGTTTTAAGAGTCTAATATGCATAATGATTATTACAGCTAATAATAGTGCATTGTGCACTTGGTATTTTCATGAAACAAAATTTGGGTTCTCATTACATGTATGCATGTCATTGTACCCATACAAGATTATGGGAATGTTAGCAAGCCTAATGTGGTCATCACAATCATACATCTAGTGAAATGTCTTGTGTGTTTTTTTTAACATATGTAGTTTTATTTTTCACCTATGTTCTTATAAAGACACAAGTAAATGACATACAAATGAATAGCAACCTATGGGAAAATATAAAAATTCACTACTCAGACTGTATTTGTGGACATAAGTATTTTCAATTATTGATATTCTCATTTTTGTCATTAATATTTATCTCATTACTGTAGCTTTTCTTCTTGCTAGCTTATTCTTTCTATAAAAGGACCTCTTTATTGACTTCTGGCAATAGTAACCATTTAGCACAACTCTGGCCTCCAAATCTCTTACTCACTTATTTTTCAGGTTTTACCTTTTTATTGTTTAACTTGTATTCCCCAAATAATTTTTCATTTCTTTTTAAAATTGCATCTCTCTCTCTCTCTCTTTCTCTCTCTCTCTCTCTCTCTCTCTCTCTCTCTCTCTCTCTCTCTCTGTCTCTGTCTCTCTCTCTCTCTCTCTTTCTCTGTGTGTATGTGTGCATGCCAGTTTGTATATTTTTATCGCATATTAAAAGTATCTGAAGTGACCAGAAGAAGGCTTCAGATCCCCCTGGAACTAGACCTGTAAACAGTTATGAGCAGCATGATGTAGGTTCTAGTAATAGAACTCTGATCTCCTGGGAGAGCACCAAATACTTTTAATAACCAAGCTCTTGAAAATTTTAGGTTTCTTCCGCTCTTACTATTTTAAAGTCATCAATTTCTCTGTCATCATTGACCTTCCTTATGAGAATCTTCACAATATTATGAATTCAACAATAGTTTTTTTGGTCACAGTGAATTTGATGATATATAATTACCAAGGTCCTCAGAAGAATTGGTGTTATGTGATGACTTCTGATTTACTGGATGTAATAAGTGTTCCTTCTCTTTAAGAGTTACTGTAATTTAACTCTAATCATCCTATATTTCTACAAATAGTTATTATCCTCTGCTCAGCATTCTAGCATTCACAATAATTATTTTCCTACCTTTTAAGTCATTTTGCACAAGGAACTATTTCCTCAAGCTCATATCTGAATTTATATTTTTCTAATAAAACTATTCAGTAGTCACTCATCTCATTAGATATAATGTCTAAATAAATATACACTAGGGATTTTTTGTATCTTTTCTTTCCTTTAACGTACACCTCTGTGTTTATCTCTAATCCAGCCTGTACAAATCTTTTTCTTGTTTAGCCTACGCTGTTCCATCGGAGCTCAATGTTTTTGTTATGATTTCCACTGACTGGATATATTTATATGTATGAACAGGAATATCCACTATTAACTCATTTTTCCTTATACCCAAAGTTGAGATAGTAAAGGATTTTAATTCTTATGCAATGAGCAAATTCAATGTTCTAGCTTACTTTTTATTGAGTATAAGTAATCAATACCAACTTGGGAAGGAAAGAGTTTATTTGCTCACATGTCCCAGAAAATAAGTCAGAGATAAGTCATGGCAACAACTCAAGCAGGAGTAGAGAGAAATGCATGAAGAAATGTTGTTTCTTGGCTTTATATTCATGGCTCATGGAACTAGATTTTAGATAACCTGCAACCACTTGTCTAGGGATGGTTCTGCCTACAGTGGGCCAGGTCTTTCCCACATCAATAATTTGCCAAGAAAATATACCTATAGACTTGCTTACTGCCCATTCATATTGAGGTTTCTGCTTAATTAAGGTGCCCTCTTCCCAAAGGACCCAAGTTTGTATCAATGTGATAAAAAATACTCAACACACTATTTAAGATAGTGTCTGAGATTTTATGATAACTGCTTAAATAATGTTAAGAAATGACATTTCTCTTCCCCAATAAAAAGGCATAGATTATATGTGACTTTTTATTAGCATTGTAAAGTATACTAGTAAGTCTATGTATATTTAAAATTATCTCATACAATGGCTATTTTATTTATTTAAAATTATCTCATACAATGACATTTTCTCCAAATTAACATTTTTGTAAATAACTATTTACAACTATTTAGCTCTGTTAAGAGTAGAGGAATTTTAACCCACAAACATTGCTGCTCTGACAAGAAATCTCATCAAGAGACTTTATCTCGTTGGAATATAGACACATCTTTAATCCCTTTGAATAGAATACATTCACATCCTTAGTGTATACCTTTAATAACAAATAAGAAGGAAGGAGACATGTTTAAAAATGACATCAAATTGAGTGGCAGACAAAGTGATGAATCAGAAAGATTTTACAGGAGTCAGAGATAGGATAAGGACACAGCCAACTCTCATGAGGAAAGACAGGTGACTTAAATAGAACAATTTGCGGGGGTAGGGGGTCGTTCTTATTTGTCTAATTAAGTTTTAAGGAGACAGGTTGCAGGTGAAGACAAAAATAAATCAGAGGATTAAAAGCAAATGCCAGAGTTCATTTAAGGAGAAGCAGAGCAATTCAGTGAGAAACTGAAAGAAGACAAATTTGATCATCAGCTTGGAGAGGAATTTGAGCCAGAACATATGAGTTGAATGAGCCAGCCAGAATTCAGAAAGAGATAGAAAGAGCGAGCTTATTCAACAGTAAGCTTCCAAGATGACAATTACATCTCGCAAATAAAAGTTACATTTAAAGTAAAGCAAATAAAAATTTAAAATACTGTGCCAGAAGTAGATTACATCAGTTTGAGTGTTTAGTCAAAGATGCAACACCAATTACCAACAAACATCAGAGGATATTGCCATGGCTATCGCCTATATGATATAACTTGATGGCTACGTCTTATTTTTGAAGAAAGCTTTGTTCTGTCATTGAATGGAGAAATTGATATTATGTCCAAGTCCTAACTTCACCCTTATATACTAGCATTTATTGTGCTAGTAATTTACTTGGCATATTATCAGAGAAAAATTAAAATCAAAGTAATCAAACAAATTAAGCATCAGTATCACACAGTTAAAAACATCTCTACAACCTACAGCAACCAACCACTTGAAAGACATCTCAGATTAATGACGATTCAGATGTTTTAGAAGTTACCAACTACTTTTTGTTTGGACTTAGTTAAGTCTAGGGAACTGTTAACAATACCTGACAATGTTGGTATATCAACATAATGGTGGTATGTCAATGATGACAATGACCAAAGTACTGGTCAGCCTTCTTTGAAGAAGATTCTTAAGAAGGTGTTTAAGACTGAATCCCACAACAGAATGTTGCCAAAAGAATGACTGAAATAGGAACATTCAAAACTAAATTGGACATCTTTATCAAATTACTGTTCTAAAGGCTCAGGTTTCTGTGTAGAAAAGAACATAGAAATATTTTAATAGCCGGAGACGCTAGACGTCCTCAGGTAAACAAAAATATACATAAAAAATAAGATTGATAGATATATAAACTCATAGATATTGTGACACCATACATGAAATCTGCAGAGTTGAAATCAGGAAAAATGCCAGCTTTGGTAAGCTTAAGTGGACGCAGAATCCTACTTCAAAACTAAGAAGCTATTTTCAACTCACATCTGTTAGTAAAGGAAAATCCCCCTTTCTTCAATGTAATGTCCCACTGTAAAGATGGCCCTGTGCCTAAGAGAAGCTGGCCTATATGAAGCAAATAACATGAGGCTTTGTTTGTGGGTTTTTTGTTTTGATTTGTTACAATGGTTTTGGAGGACTTTGAAATTCTATTCTTTTCTTATTTTCCTCTTATGTTTTTTTATTACTCCTATATTTTTGGAGAGTGAGAGAAACTGAGGAAAAACCATAAATATTAATAAATAGTAAGGTGAAAATCATCTGGGAAAACTTAGAGAACAGGAAAAATAAAAAAAATATATTGTATGAAAGCAATTTTTAAATAAAAGTTAGTTAATGGCTATAAAAAGGAAGATCTTTTAAAAATGTTTTGCATTTTGAGGTTTGTAGAGGGGACTTAACAGTTAAGAGCAATGGTTACCCTTCCAAGTGAGCAGAGTTCAACCTTCAACATTCATGAAAATCATAAAGATTAATATTTTAACAATTGTGTAAACTAAGTTTAGTAAAGACATGGTTTGGTCAAACTAAAATTTTAGCATTGATTCCCAAATTATCAAAATGTATTGATTTATTAAATAATTAACTATTAAATAAAAATAGTGATGATAGTAACAAAATATTGATACACATAAAAAAGATATCATCAGTTCTATTACATAATTTTATGAAAAACTAGGAAGTGAAGTAAACATAACTATTAGATTGCAAGTATATGATAAATTGCATGAAAAGGAAATGTCTGAAGATCATGTTGATTTAATTGTTCAAACAAAAATATCATAGAATACTTGAATCTTGAATAAAACACACATAGTTTTCAAAATTAAATTTTGTGGGCTCATCGTATACAGAGACAACCTCAAAGATAAAATTCCATTTAAGGAAAGCTTACTTATTTTGTTTGGATGAAGCTAAAATTGTAAAAGGCTGAAAAGTTAGACAAGATGGTATATGAACATACTTTTCTAAAATTAATTAATTGGATTAAATTTTACAAATAATCTTACAATTAGAATTTAGACCCACTTAACTAAAGGAAAATAATGGCTGACAGTGGAAATCAAACTAACAGCCCCATGCTAATGAACTGATGAATATTCACAAAGAATCTATAACCTATAATTTAAACTATATAATTCCAGTCAAAAATCTAAAAATATTTGGGTTTTTTTCTTTTTTTTTTTATTTTTTATTTTTACATCTATAAGGGTAGTATTCACCTCTCATCAAGGGAACTTCTATGCAACTGAATGGGTACCACACAGAAAAACAGAGCCAATCACAATACAGGATTGTGGAGACCGTTCCCAATCTATTTACATTTCCATTGTAAATAGATATATTTACAAAACACATTTACAATTCAGGAACAATTGCAGAAGATGATGCAGAAAGACTGTAAGAACTAGCAGATCAGAAATTTGATGTGAAATTATTCACAGTAACATCTGAGGATGCACACATGAAGTCTCACCAAAATGACTGCTTAAGTCTTAACAGGACAATAATGACACTAATTGGCAAATCCAAACGTGAATTCTCGAGTCTACACAATGTCTTAGAGGAAACTAGGATTCTGGGATTGGAGAGGGAAGAGCACACCAATTGGTTTTTCAGCACCACTCAGCCTTGAAAACATATACACAAGTAAAACTATGCAGACTAATAGGTTATATTTATGAATATGTATGTATATAACCATTGTTGCCTTCACTAATTTTATCCCAAGTAAATTCTCTTATTTTAACAGAAAAAAAGTTTTTAGCTGAATTTATCTGACTATAACCACTGTCAAATTATAATGACTCAGGTCCTACATTACTAATGATGACAGACTGTTATAGCTATTTGAAAAACTTTTCTGTCCTGATTGGAAAGCAGCTAATATTTATGCATAATAATAATAATAATAATAATTATATATATATATATATATATATATATATATATATATATATATATATGTAATCCTGGGCAAGTAATATGTATCTTTCCCTAATACTATGTACTAGTATACATGAATTATTTTCTTCAAAAACTGTAGGCCATTTGGATATTGCTATTCTTATTCCACTGTGCTGATGATAAAATTATAGCCAACAAATAATATATGAAGTACTGTTCATTTCAAGAACATATGCCTTTTAAAAATAAAGTTTAATTTCTTCATTCATAGCATAGAAACATTCTATCTCATTTGCATGTATATGTATTTATACTAGATTGTGTCTTTCCCAACCATTTCTTTATTATAATACTTTCAGTGTAATTATTGAACCAAAAAGACCCCTAGATGTTTGTATATTAGGCTACTCGATGGGTGTCTTGCTGTTCCAAGGAGAGAACATTTTTTAAGTAATTGAATGCACAGCTTGTTGTCCTGTGCAGCATAAATACAGAAATCTCATTCACAGAAAAATAATATATAAATAGACTATGCTAAGTTAAGTATGAATTGAGATAAATTGTCAGAAGAAAGGAAATTTTGCTTACAGTTATTATAAAATCTCCAAACATCTTTAATCTCTGATCTATGAAAAACATGACTGATAGCATCACTTTTGCTATGTAAATGCTCATCATCTGAAGCAAGCAAGCAAATCGAGTCAGCAGAGTCATGTGACATCTCAAATGACTTGACCAGAAGAGATATACCAGAATCGTTAAAATAAAATTATGCCTTTTCTTATAGAATATACTACTTACACAACCATTCATTTTCTGGGGGAAAAATTAATTTTCCTTGTTTTACATTTTTTTTGTTTTGTTTCTTTGGTTTGGGTTTGTAAAAATTTATTTATTTATTTTATGTGTATGTGCACAGTGTAGCTGTCTTCAGACACACCACAAGAAAGCACTAGATCCCATTCCAGATGATTGTGAGCTACCATGTGATTGCTAGGAATTGAACTAAGGACCTTTGCAAAAGCAGTCAGTGCTCTTAACCATTGAGCCATCTCTAGAGCTTGTGTTTTATAAGTTTTAAATTTGGTACTTTTTGAAATTAAAAATTGTATTCTGAGTATAAATACCAACTGTTATAGTCACAACTGTTATATAATGCTTCCTTCCTTCCTTTCTTCCTCCCTTTCTTTTTCTTTCATTGTCTTCTTTTCTTTATTTTTTGTTTTCCATCCATTCTTCCTCCCTCCTCTCCTCTCTTTCTGCCCTTTATTTATTTTGAGACTGGTTCTATACATAGCTATGGCAGTCGTAAACATAACTATGCAAACCATAATGGACTCAATCCGACAGCGATCTAACTACATCTGCTGGGATTATAATTAGTGATACCATGCCTGGTAACCATAAATTTTTAACAAATGTTGTTCTCCTTAAATTCATCGAAGAAACAGCTTTTAAACAAGTTTCTATCTAGCAACTGAGAGTGATAAAGCTCTTATTTTCTGTATGAATATAACAAATATGTAGCAAAATTTTACATTAATAAAAATAGAAAAAAAGTGTGAGGCTATAATATTTCCAAGTTTATTTTCAAGAAGTTCTAGGAATGGAACAGCAGAATTGAATGCATTCTTCATAGGCTCCTCTAAAAACAGCAATCTTGAAAAGAAGCATTTCACAAACATATCTACCAGTCCAAATCTTATGCTTTAACTTATATTTTTATTGTACACATAAATTAACATTACATTGCTAATATATAATACATAGAACTTTGTATAAATGTATGAAAAACTTATATATAAGTATAATTAGTACACATGAATGTGTTAATATAATTTACATATTTAATATATTATAAACTAAATTTAAATTCTGTAATGAGAAACAAGTTTATATTAATTGAAAATTTTAATCACTACTTTTTTCTGTTTATAGCAATTAATATATATTAAATTTGTCTAGCCTCGCAGAGACTTTGAGTACCAGGGTGGAGGAATACCGGGGGCGGGGGGTGGGGAGGAGTGCATTTGGTCAGAGGAACACAGGAAGGGGGGATAGGTAAAAGATTGTGGGAGTGGGTGATGTTGAGTGGGATACAAGTGATTAAGAATAAATAAATAAATAAATAAATAAATAAATAAATAAATAAATAAATATTGAACTGATTTTATGAGTATGACATGCTTGCAAAGAAACCAAATACTTAAAGATTTTGTGAATCTTAAACTAAAGATTTTTTAGAATCACTAAAAGTTTTATGAATATTATACTAAAGCTATTTTTGTATCACCTCTAGAAGAGTCTATTCATAAATATTTTTAAAGGTTTTATATATTTATACAGTATAAGCTGATTTTATTTATCTGCCACATCCTCTCTGTAACTCAACCTAGTGCCCTGCATTGCCCTCTAAACTTCATTCTCTTTTCCTACTTTTATTCTTATGTCTTTGGTTTGAATAATCCTCTAAGTCCAATTAGTGCCATCTATGTTCACAAAGATTGTGGTCCTCCACTGTATCAAAAGCAGCCTACCAGTGACCATATCAAGCAAGACTTTTACACTTCTTAATTAGCCATCATTTACAAATAACTCCTTATACAGAAGTAGGATTTTTGGGGTCCTTCCCTATCAGTTTTAGAAAATTGAGTCTTTGTTTTATGCAAATCGTGTGGGGATAACTAAAGCTCCTATGAGTTCATGTGGGTAATAGCTAGGGCATGTCTGAAAATCAGCATTTCACAGAACTCATCTCCTTCATAATTTTAACATATTCTTCTGTGAAGTTCTCTGAGCTTCGGCTGGGGAGTGGTCGCTATGACATATACAGAGATCAGTAATCAGACTTATTCGTACTCAGTTCTTTGACCAGTTTGAATCTCTGAATTAGCCACTCCCATTGCATGAAATGTGTATTTATGTATGCATATATAGAATTACATTATATAATATTTTATATCTTTATATATTTTTTGTATATTATAAATGATATATCTAATATATATTAGAATATAGTCTATATAAACATATATTGTATAGTATTTTGCATATTTATATATTATATGATTTATCTAATATATATCACTTATATTATATATATACATATATATATACATACATATATATACGAATATATACATATATATATATATATATATGGATACACACACACACACACACATACACACACACACACGCACACACACACATATATATATATATATATATATATATATATATATATATTATATATATGCTCATAAGCTTGTGGATTTCAAAAAAAGTTTTTCATGTACTGTCATTTTATATAACGTACCTGTACATGCTCTTTTCCTAATCTCTGGATCTTCCATTAAGCTCTAATCCCTATTGTATTCCTTCTTTACTTTCATGTCTTTTTGTTCTACTGACTTCTACAATTGAATTTTTTCACTTAAGGCTGTAAGTTGGAAAATTATATGGTTCCATTTGTTTTTCATTTGATAGTTATCTCTCTACCTTTTTCTGCCTCTAATCCCTATCATTCTCCTCTTACTACATCTACAATTGATCTGTTTGGTGTACCTTTCAGTTTTGTGAGATTCTTGTAGCATAATAATAAGAAATAGACTTGTAAAGAATAGCTGGATGAGTGTAGTCTTAAGAAAAGCTTGAATATTTCCTAGAAGTTTTGAAGATGCTCTTTTTTTAATCCGTGTTTCACAATGAGCACACTGAAATCATCCATCCTTGAAAGCAATATATTGCGTATAGATAGATTATTCTAATTCCTTGTCTTTTTTGATGGCTAATAACACACACACACACACACACACACACACACACACATATATATGTATATATGTATATGATGTATATGTATGTGTATGTGTATGTGTATATGTATATAGATATATATATATCCTTGTCAAAAAGCATGACACCACACCATGAAAAATTAAAATATTAATATGTATATATATATTAAAATATTAAAATGTATGTATCATAATTTCACTGAAAAGCATAGACCATGAAGTCTCACACCTTTTCTTTCATATTCATCTTTCATGATACCTGAGTAATTATTTGAGTTGCTTCTTCCTAGTTCTTGAGTTATTCAGTGTGCTAATACTGTAATAAATATCTGTATTTTACTCTGCTATGGTCATAAAATTGAGACCTTTCAATATTTTATGAGTGGTGTATAGGTATTAATATTGACTTGTGTCAAGATAATGAAATGTATTGTTCTCCTTTCAAACCAAAAGAAAATTCTCCAAATGTAAAGTCCATCAAAACTGAACCTGTAACCTAAATAAAGACAAACTAAAATCTGATAAGGCATTCTTAAGGCTTAATAGCTTCAATGACTAGCTGTCTAAGATAATGAATATGTGATCTACTTTTGTCTAAGGTATGAGAGGTGACTCAGCAATTAAGAGAATTGTATACTCTCCCTAAGGAACTATATTTGATTCCCACAAAAAGCATAAAAGCTCCCAAGCATCTGGAACTATACATCTAGGGCACTCAGTGTCTGATTTCATGGACATCAGGCATTAGTTATGCTATACATAACCTAAAAAATAAACTAATTTGTTTTTCCTTTGCATAGCATACATGCAGGCATTTCTGTTTTAGTATATATATTAGTGTGTTCATGGTGTCAAATTTTTGAACATCCCTAGGTATGTGGTGTTTTAATCCTATTTCTTTGTTTTATTTTGTTTTGATGAGAAGAACACAGCAAAGCAAATTTCACTCAATTTCACTAAGTATCAACTTAGCATTTGAATAATTAAAGTGGGAACTCTCTGCTTCCCAAAAGCTTAATTCTTAACAAGAACAAGAGAATTAATGGCAGATAGGTTTTATGGACAGATGACCTTTTAATGTAGGAGACTGGGCCTTAGTTAAATTGATTATTTTGTGTCTATTCAATTCAACTATGATGAGAGGACATTTTTATACAGTGGCCAGGCATGGAAAATTAGCTCAAATCTGTGTCTCCTACCAAATGGTACTTACTTACATTAGGTCTTTATGAAGTTAGCACCGAAGGCATATACAGGTATTACTAAAGAAGCCTGAGAAAGAAAATACAGTATTTGTTTAGGTTCTTGTTCATTTTCTCAGCAGGATACCAATTTGAAACACTCCTACATATAATGGGAACAGTCTACTGAGTAACTACTTATGTAATTAATTTTTAAAATTATTCACTTTATTATTTGAGATTAAAGTATAATTATATCATTTACCTCTTTCTTTCTTTCTTTCTGTCTTTCTTTCTTTCTTTCTTTCTTTCTTTCTTTCTTTCTTTCTTTCTTTCTTTCCCCCTTTTAATTAAAAAAAAAAAGTCCTTTCTGCCCAGAACCCTGAAGAGTGCAAGTCTAGGGCATCATTTAGAGCGACAAATAGTTCATTTCAATGTCAGTAAATTTCATATCTTTAGATTTAAAATTTTTGATCTGCATATTTAATCAAAGTACAAGTTAACACACTCAAGACATATTTTATTTCTGGTGAAATTCTAATATTTATTTTGAAGCCACAACATTGTCTGTGGTTAAAATTATTGTTTTGTATTTTGCCCAAGTTTTCAAACATTATGTTTATTCAAATCATTACTGCATGTAGAAGACAATGCCAACTTTAGAATCTTGAATTGCTACTAAAAATGCAAACGTCATCTTCACAGTAGCATTGCTTGCCATTATACACTCCCCAAAACTGATAGCAATCTAATCAAACTTCATATGATAACTGTTCTTTTTCCTTTATGAAATTCTCAATTCATTACCAAAGCAATGTTGTTTTCTATTCTTTAAATGTATGAGTATTTAATACACATCTTTCTCTTTCACATATAATTTACAACCAATATTTCATCATTTTAAGCATTTATTCTTTTAGGATACAAAAAATAATTCAGTGTTTATACTTTTCACAAAAAACAACAATTGAGATAAAACAATCCTCCTTAAAATTTGGTTTAACAACTCTCAAATGTTTGGACTAGTATTTAACACTCATAATCTGCAGTAACTAGAAGAAGAGAGAATTTTTTCCTCTAAATTTCATTTGTATTATGTTGCTAAAACTGGAAGAAGATGAGGAAGAAGGTGGACCCATAGGAATACCAGCAGTCTCAACTAACCTGGACCTCTGAGATCTCTCTCTCACTGAGCCACCAACAGACAGCATACATCAGCTGATCTGAGGTTCCTGACATATATACAGCATAGGACTGCGTGGTCTGCCATCAGTACGAGAAGATGCACCTAACCCTTGAGAGACTTGAGGCCCCAGGGAGTGGGGAATTCTGTTGGGGTGGGGCATGGGCATATTCTCTTGGAGATGGGGGAGTAGGTATCGGATGAGGAATAATCAGAGGTTGAACCATGAGGAGAAAAATGACTGCACTGTAAAAAAATGATTAAAGAAAAAAATCACCGACAGGTGAATACTTTAAAAAGGAAAATATGTTTGTTTCATCCATAATTTAGAAGATAAGAAGTTAACTTAGAAACAAAACCCAAAGACATATGATCTCACTTTATAATAAAATCTTCTATCAATGATTAAAGAAGGACCAGCATACCTAACATATGACTGAGAATAAGAAAATCTTCTGAAGTAGTTTCTCCCATAACCTGATTACTTCCCAAATGTCCTTATTCCTTAGAGGTTCTTCTGGTTTTTAAGAGCATTACACTGGGAGCCAAGGTCTAAGCACATGTGTCTTCAAGAAAGTAAGCAAATTTGAATCATAAAAGCCTACTTAGTCCATCATAACTCCCACCCTGATCATATGCAGAGTATATCCTTCTAGGCCAATAACCTAATTATCTTATTTTAACAGCAAATTAAAATACAAATAACAAACTCCCTATGAACAACTCTAGGCAAACATATTTCGGATAGGTCTGTACAAACAAAATAACAACATATACAATTCAAAAAGAAAAAATATACACAATCCAGAAATATCAGGATAATATACAAAATATAAATTTCTATCTCATAAAAGACAAAGATAGCTGGTAGTAAGTTCAATGATTGAAGATACTTGCTCATCTACCTGATGACAAGAGTTTGAAGGTTAGATGTCATGATGGAAGGATAGGACCGACTACTGGAAAGTCTTTTCTCACCTCCTATTAGGGCATTAGCATAGATGTGTACACACACACACACACACACACACACACACACACACACAAAATGAATGCATGCACTGTCATAGGTATGAAGAGAGAGAGGGAGAGTCATGTAGAAATGTATTATAAGCACCAAGGAACTCTATTAAGATTTTAAAATCTAAAAATTAATTCTAGAATGTCACAGTTTGAGTTTTAAATTAGTCTTACCTTCCTCTGCATCCTGTGTATATAGATCAGGAGAGTGGATCTCCACATTCAAAGCTTCACAGTCCCTTTCTGCAATGGCTTTTCTTAACTCATATTGCTATATGCTTTTGATTCAGCATGCTTGAAGGTATAACACTACTACATATGATTGTTACCAATGTTTATAGATCTTATTACAGAGTTTGGCAAGACAATCAAAGTCTTGACACACTTGAACCACTGTAGGTGTGTCCAAGACTTGTATCTGGATAAGTAGTAGAATCTTGCTGCAAAGTTCCATGAAGAATACCCAGAAACTCTTTTTGAGACTCCTATTTCTTTCCCACTATAACTGTGGTAAGAAGCCATTTTCCTCAGTGTCTGGAAGGTTAGCACTCGGCTACTTTAATAATTTGTAGCCTCTAGCAGAGGTTGTTGGTGTTGGGGCACAAACTCATATTTTTTTCTTTGTTTTTCCTTGACTATTTTGCACATTTCCAGTTGTGCTTTCTGCTTTTATCTGATTCCTAGGCTTTCCATAAATTTTAATGAAGCCTGCCAAAAGTAAGCATTTAGTAATTTGAATACTTTGCTATTTAGACAGTTCTGCCAACGACTCTATTTTATGACTCTTAAATTTTGTCATCCCAAAGCACAAAGACAGGCTGAGTACAGAAAGTTCAAGAAACGTGTAGTGTTTTGCTGTCCAGAAGACTGAATATCCAGGCTGGTCTTCAGTGTGTGCTGAAATCCTGAAGAAGTAGGTTGTAATGCCAGTGAAAGAATACACCTGCTAGCAAAGCAAGAGCAAGTAGGCAAGGAACAAGTGCTTCCTTCTTCCATGTCCTTTATGTAGGCTTCCAGCAGAAGGAATGGTCCATATTAAAGGCATGCATTCTTACCTCAAGGTGTACACTCCAATTTTGGATTTTAGTTCCAGATATAGTTAAGTTGACAGCCAAAAATACCCATCAAGAAAATATCCTAGAGAACCAGTCGACTGTGTTATCCAAATGTCCACTCTTGTTTTGAATTCACATTTCCCCTAAAGTGATATTATTTGATGCAGTAAAGGTTAGACAAGCCTTTAGAATATGCTGAAAAATGTGCAGTTATATCTGGACTAAAACTTTCATTCACATCTAATGTGTCAATAGTGTTGAGACAAATCTTAATCATATCATTCCATGAACTAAAAGTTCTCTTTCTTGATCCATCATTTTCACGGGGTGAACTGCACATCATCACCCATATGTAACTATTATGGGCATCTAGTAGCTATAAAGCTGATGCTTAAAAAACCTACCAGTGTTTTTTTGCAAAATATTGTCCTCACTGGTAGGGCGTGCTGATTTTAATGTAACTGTAGCTATTTTGTATTCAGTCTCCATTTTGTTCAGAAGGTGAAATTAAGTTCAGGTTGTCGGACTCTGCTACCCAGAAGCAATTATCCACAGCTGACACCGAAAATTCTCCTCAAAGGTCATTACAATATGGTTGCATTTATAACCCATGCTCCGTTAACTTAAGACTCTGAAACTTCCGTGTTCACTACCTGTCAACCACCCCTCTTACTTTACTTAGGACCAATCAGAACTTAAAGGTTAGCTGATAATACATTGTCTAGTTAGCCAAAATGTAATACTGCCTCCTTTTCTTGAATGTCTGTATCTTGTTTTCCTATGAAATGCCTGCCTTAAGAAGAGACTAGTACCACAGTGAGGCTCCAGAATCCTTTTCTAAGGTTCTCATTGATTAGTCTTAGGTTCTGTGTTCAATAAACTATTCTTATTTTGCTGAGATCAGTGTTTATATGCCTTTTGTGACTATTTCTGAACCTCAACACTCACCAAATAATTTTTCCTAAGGAATTGATAGTGATGATTCAATTAGTATAGGAGCTAATGCATTGTAGGGAACCAACTTTAAGCAGAGGCTAGAAAGCAGTTATCTTTGCAGCCATCTGGAATCATTTACCCTGATAGAGACTTGGTTTTTCAGCAGCCTACAGCAGCTGAGCACACTCTAACAAATATCTTGTTTATCCCACATAGCTTGTTTTGCTGTTTAGTGACCCCAGCTGCATAGTGCATGTGGTAAAATGTTTTCACCTGTGTTCTCCTGCGTGTGCTTATAAATACCCAGGATTTCCTTGTAAGAATATAAATACAGTCAATACAGTTAAGAGGTATATGAGTAAATAGAGTTAAGAGGAATGAACAAGAGTGAATATGCGCCAATAGAAGAGAGACAATAAAGGAGACTTGAGACTTGACTCCAGAACCTCTGCCTTGTCTCCATTCTTTGTGACCCTGACCCTTTGACCAGAACAGCAGCTCAGTTCTCAACAACGCATGATTTATTCATACTAAATCCTTTTTTTATTTTAAATACATAAACCCTAATTGATGTTTGACTCAATTTTTATAATACAACAATTTTAGAATGTCCTCTTTGAGTATCTGTTCAATCACATTTTGCAATATCTTTTATTAGATCCCAAGACAGAAATACTATATAGTGTAAGGATTTAGGCCAAATATGATAATTAAAATGTGAACTTATATGCATATTTCCACAAAATATTAGCAATATTAAACTAGTAATGATGACAGCATTTACATGTTTATTGTTCTATGAAGCATCGGCTACATTGCCTAATCCATCTTCTATCTACACGAATTAGCTGCTAAGAATTTCTTATATTTATCTTGTACCTATCTGAATTGAAAGATTTGTATTAAAAATTTGTTAGACATACAGTAAATATTAAAATAAGGTGTTTGTTCAGATATCATTAGTTACAAGATGAGTGCTACTGCCTATAAACACAAAATTAGAAAGCAAAGTATACTTGAGATCGCTGCGTGGACCAATGAATAGGCCGATAGGAGAGTGTCTGTACAGGTTCTGCAGCTAGGATTTGGACGTTTATATTGGTAATAGTTTACAAGATCTACCGTAATACTTAAGGAAAGACAAAAACAAATAATAATGTAGATGTCACTTAGAATAAGTATAAAGGATGAATAGGATACAAGGTAGAACTGAAGGAAAGTGAAAAATATCAGAGGGTGATGGTATAATTAAAAAGAAATTTATTGCCAGGCGGTGGTGGCGCACGCCTTTAATCCCAGCACTTGGGAGGCAGAGGCAGGCAGATTTCTGAGTTCGAGGCCAGCCTGGTCTACCAAGTGAGTTCTAGGACAGCCAGGGCTACACAGAGAAACCCTGTGTCCAAACACCCCCCCCAAAAAAAAATAAATAAAATTTATTGAAGTCCACAGCATTATCACTGGGCACAGGAACAGGGTACTTTTAACAGTGCCTTAGGGAATCAAAGTTGTTTCTGATCACTACATTCAAATAACAATTTGAAGAAACTGAAGCTTCTACTAAAACTGTTCTGCTATTAAAACATAAAAAACAAACCAAATAAAATATCAACAGTAAATTGTTTATGTACAGTATATTCCAGGGCATCATTTAATCATTAATTCCATTTGTAAATAAATATTCATAGAATTCCATTAAAATATTGTTATTTATAGGTAGATGAGTAAAAATTATTAAGTAAATTATGAGCTAAATATATCTAAGTTTGATAATTATTTTCAAACTATAATCTAGTAGATATATTTAAACTTTAAATTTCTTTTTACAATTTTATTTGAAGTATACAGATCTGTAATATGTTTGATATTAAATATTCCTAGATTATTCAGAGTAGTGTTTTACAGCTCTCATTTACATACTATATATATATACACATACATACATATATACAAATATATATACATTGTATATATATATAATAATCATATATATTTTGATACATATCACAAAGCATACAAAGATTATAATTAATATAATCTTAAATAATAAATGCATAATTTGTAGAAAGTTTTGGTGATTGAGTTTACACATAAATCAATTTAATCCAATGCTTACATAATTTTAGAAAGCCTGGACTCAGGTACTGATGAGGGATATGGGAATTATTATGATTTCAAAGGTTGGTCCCAGTGTAGACAGCCAAATGGTCAAATGAATATGGTCTAAAAAATTAGTACTTTGGATCATATTCAGGTAATTATTGGTCTCCAGAGTTCTAAACTAATAAGAAAAAGATAAAAAACAAGTCATCCCAGGCAACAGTTCAAATTTGAAAATTGGGTGAACATGCCAAGGCAGACATCCAACACTATATACGGATTCAGCATCAGGAGGGGCAGACTGTGAAGTGCTTCAGCTGGGCAAAACACAAGTTTTTGTTCATCCATCTGATTAATTAAATCATGGTTCTCATTATGAGAAAAGGATATGCCAAGGACTAGCTTCTGGTGCCCAGATATAATATGAGACACTATAGGACACTTCACATCAGGAAATGAAGATGGAGTAGGTTAACATGTACATAGTTCCCAGGAGAAATGTTATTAAAAGCCAAGACTATAAATGGAAATGAATTGCAGAAGATACTACCGTGAGAACAGGACAGAGTGAAGGACAGACGAGAAAACAAGGCTTGGCCTAATGACCAAGGACAGAAACTAAAACAAAATTCTCTGCAAGCCCTGAGAATCCAGGGATCACATACGAAGGTTTCAAATGTCATTGCAGATTTGTCTCTTTAAATGAGAGGTGAAATAGAGTTATTAATGCTATACCTAATTATTGACTCAAGAATAGATGAGAGTCCCAAAGGAAATATAGTAGGAAAGGCTGAGTAAATGAAAGCAGGGATATAGCTATGTATACATGGTGAAAGCAGTAAGCACACTCTCCAAGACTCAGAAACAAAAGAAAAGTCAGAAGTGATCCAACAGAAAAGTGAAAAGCAAATATATTAAAGAGATTATAATAATTTCCAAAGAAACATGTATAATGGTAAAATAAAAATAAAATGTGAACATGATACATGTAATTTAATATAATTTAATAAGTATTAACATCAATTTTGAAAATATAATTCGGATGGAACATGTATACAGGTAAGTTAAACATACTTATATGTTTACATAAATATATGTTTACATATATATATATATATATATATATATATATATATACACACACACAAACATATATAACATGCTTCAAACATTTAAATATATCTGGTTCATCTTATAGTAATATAAGTATGTGATACAATTCTTATAAACAAGTCAAAGAAATGCCAGTGTGATTCATTTTTAAAATGTAGTATCTTTAAAAAAGGTACTATAATCCAAGGCAAAAGGAGAAATTTTCCAGGAAGATATTAATTACCAAAAATCTCTTCAGAGACTTAGCTGGACATATTTCATGAACCCCAAAATGCATTCGGTTCAACTTCATATGAGAAAATTATTGCAATCTTCTAATTTCTGATTGCTACCAAACCTCTTTAAAGATATAATTATTTCCCCACCTATAAGAACTTTGTTTTAAAATTTTTATTGTTAAATACATAAATAATTTGAGTTTCCTTTCTAAAACTGGGCCAGATCATTATCTGATAAAATACTCCAGCCAACACACAACTCCATTCAACTCATGAATCTGTTCATGAGAATTAGGTAGGCTGGAGAGATAGCTCAGTGGTTAAGATCATCGACTGCTCTCCCAGAGGTCTTGAGTTCAATTCCCAGAAACCACATAGTGTCTCACAACCATCTGTAATGGTATCTGATGTTCTCTTCTGGTGTGTTTGAAGATAGCTACACTGTACTCATATACATTAAATAAATAAATAAATAAATATTTTAAAAAGAAGAAATAAAAATAGCTCTAGAATACAAATTATAGTCCTCTTTTTGATGAATCTATATCTTCAATAGGAAATGGTAAGTAGTTTATTTTTATAGCCTGTACAATCTTCTCATGTACTTTAAAATACCTTTGTAATCACTAATATAAGACAAATGCTATATACATTGTTGTGTTATACTAAGGAAAAAACAACAAAAATCTCTTTACATTTTTTATATGAATTTAATTTTGTCCAGTTGTCAATCAAGAATCATTTAATTCATTAATGCAGAACCCATCAATACAGAATCCTGGCCCTGTTGTTTTATTTACGCATTAGAGTTTACCAACTGGTCCCCAGACCATTTGGGTAGAGGCATATAGATTCATATGAATACTGTATTTTCCAAAGAATACTTCACTTTTATCAAAGCTTTAGAAATTCACATTCCTACTTTACCTTTTCTTATCTTACCTGTGAGACACGCTTCTGTTTTAAAGAAATAATACATCCGTACGACCTTTGTATTCCCTTCATTATTACATATGGCAATATTCTGAAAATAAAGTATAATTCTTAGATAATTTGAGCTTGTATGTTCATATGAATGTGAATGCACATATATATGTGATTGTCAGTTAACTATTTAAAAATCAGACAAACAAAAACTAGGAAAAAAAGGCCTCAATACAAACTGAATTTCTCCAGTTTAAAAAAAAATACATCAGCTCCAAGAGATAATATTCTAACACTTATCATCTGTGAGAATAGTTTTCTGATAAACAACACTGGTTACATTTTAGTTTGTCATCAAATTACAGCTGCTGAGGGAAGAATTTTATATTTATTTTTCTAGGGAAAGGTCATAAGCATTGAATGAATTACTAATGAAGACATTATTTTTGCATTTTATTATCTCAAATTTAGAAACCAATTAAAGTTTCAAATATATTCCAATGCTACATACTCACTGCTACCATTGAAATTTATTATAAATTAAAATGGTTTTAAAATATACTTCAGAAGGAAAGTGATTTGGTTTTCACCATCAGGCAGTTATCTGCATGTTTTAAAATCAATACAAAGATTTGTAACATGTATTAAATATGAAACAATAATATAAGCATTAACAATATAATATAAATCATCATGTATGTTCTAATTGGAAGGACTAATTATGCCTGCTATTGTTAGATGTAATATAACACCTTCATGTTATATTATATTTCATTACTGGAATTAGATGTTTTATGGAGTAGTATTTAACTTTTTTTCTTTAAAGATCTTTATTAACTCATTGAGAATTTTATACATGGTAGTTTGGTTATATTAACAATTTTTATTCAAATTCTCTAAGATCTAACACTTTGATTCCTTATTGACCTAGTATATGTCCTTATTTTTTTGTTTATGAAAATTTTTATAGCATTTTCTTCCTGCTTTCTTTTCTCTCTTATCTCTTCTGGTCCTTTCCCCTTCATCTCATGTTAATGACTATGTTTTCATCCATTCTTATTTTTGCACACATTTTCTCTCCCAGGCACACATGCACACCAGTTGTTGATTCTATTTTGTGTTATTCACATATGTAGTGCTAAGCATGTGATATATGAGGAGTATATGAGGAGGCCTTGTCCATGGAGAAGAATTTATCTTTTAGAAGCCATCAATTGCCTTAGCAATTTACCTAAGAATAAAGCCTTGTGAGATTACACCTACCCACATTTTCATGTCAACTGGGGTTGCCATTGTGAAGGTTTGCATAAGATATTATATTGCTGAGATTTCATATGTGTCCTTCCTTTATTCCCAGTCAAATACAAAACATTGTATCTTGCATAGACATTGATTCCTCAGACTCAGATCATCTTACTAGCATATCTTTCATAACATTCTCAACATTAAGTATAGTGATTATGCTGTGCATATATCAGTTGGAGTGACCCACTTATGCTTAGTTGTTCTCCTCAGCAATTTGACCAGATGCAGATTTCATAAATGGTCTTCATTTTCTGCAAAATGCTCCTTTGATGAAGGGTGAAAGTTAGACTTAACCGGTGAGCATAAGAATCAATATTTATAATTCAGTTGCATATTACATTTACTTAGAAATATGGCTATAGAAGATTCTCTTCTATTGTCCTTGACCTTAGCAGCCATCCATACTTGGATACATTTATCATACCCAACATGAACTCCTTCCCATAGAGTTGGACTTAATTCCAAAGAGACAACAATTGATCAACCATAGTTAAATGTTCTATCTGCACAATTGTGGATATTTTGATTTTCTGGCCCAGCCTTCTGTGAGTCATAGGATGTACACCTGGAAAGAACTACCAACCACAACACTTGGCTGGCTTGTTGTACTGTACCTCCAGACTTTATCAGAACCTGACTTTAGACAATAGATTTTCCCATTATTTTTATTTTGATTCCTTTTGCCTAAGTCTTGTCTTAAAGTCCTGTGGTAAAATCCATAAGTTCTCAAAGGCATATAAGGTCAATGCCAATAGCCCATATTCTGTAGAAAGACTTTTATTATTGCTCTGATCAACAATTCAATGGAAAGTTTCCCAATATCAGGGCTATTTTAGATAGTTCATAGCTTTTGAAAAGGAGAAAATCCACTTTAACTTCACTTCAAACATAATGGCAAACATTAGATGAAAGTAAACAAGAGAATTTTATACTAATTAAAAAATCACTTCACCTGGGTTGAAATAATAAGAATAAATAGAATATTACAGCACATTTATATATATATGATACAATCATTATTTTAATGTTTAAAGGTTCCAGAAAAATTCCATTCATTGTTCAACAAAACAATCTGTAATAATTAGAAAGTTAAATGTCATTCAGTTGAAAAAAAAAGGACTATACATCTAATGGAAAATATCCAGAATACATAAAAAACTAAAGAAAAAAAAACAAGTCAAGAAAATACATGACTCAAAAATAGACTATGGATCTGACAACAGAGTTCTCAAAATAAAAATTTAAATGGTGACAGATGTCTTTAAAAGTGTTCAACAGTCTTAACAATTATGAAGATTAAAATTAAAACTACTGCATAATTGCATCTTATCCCAGTCTGAATGGTTACAGCTGAAATCAAATGCTAGTGAAGATGGGGGAGGGGGAAAATCCTTATTTTCAGTTGGTATATATGGAAACTGGTGAGAGTATTTAAGTCTGTGTGGGAAACAATAAAGAGGTGGGGGGAAGTAGGGTCTAGAGTGATGTCACAAATATTATTAGCACTTACTGTCCTTGAAGAGAACCAGGTTTATTTTTAAGAGTCCATTATGGCTCCTAACAACCATCACATGGGATCAAATTGAATATCCTTTCTGTTCTTCATGGGTACCAACATACATATGGTACATATATGTACATGCAGGAAATACACTCATATACATAAAGTATACACAGTCATCTATATATAAAATTAATAAAAGTAATGTTGTTTAAAAAAAAGTTTTGGTAGATCAATCTTATGAGGCAGTTTTCCTAAATTACTATACACTGTATTCCATAGATACTTGTCCAGCTGTGCTCATTGCTGTTCTATTTACAATTTGTAATGAATTAAAATAACCTAAAATTTTTTAAGTGACGAGTGTACAATGAAAACGTAGAATACATGAAGAACAGGACTCTTTCCTGTGCAACAAAAATTAAAGTCTTGATCTTTGAAGGTAAATGAATAGAACTAGAAAGAATTACACGTGTGATGTAATCCAGGTCCAGAAACTCAAAAACCATAAATTCTTATTTGTAAATCCTCAGTCTGAGCTTTAGATGAGAGTATAAAGTCTAGCGAATTCATGAGAGATGGAAAGTAAAATGGGTAATGGGCAGAGCAAGAGGGAGCTCTGGCAAAGGGGATCCTAGGACAGGTGTACTATGTATGAAAGGGGAAGTAGAAATATAGGAAGAACACTTTAACTGGTGTGATGGGAGGGAGGGCCACATTAAGTGACAGAATATAGAAAGATCAATAACACTAAGGCTGTTTACAAATGTTCATATACATTTTCTTAAACTTAATAATAAACTAAACATTTCCTAGCCAGAAATGTGCATAATTTCTTAGCAAATGTAGTTTGTGGTAATGACTACAAAATGTAAAACCAGAAGTATTCTATATACTCACTCAGCTGCGCAAACAACAAATTAAATTTTATACAAATCATGATTAAATTTACATGTAAAAAAATTAACCAAAAGTTTCAAATCTCTTTAAGCTTCCCCCCCTTTTCTCTCCAGTATGTATTATGAAATTCAGGTTCCTCATTTGATTTTGTGGAAACTTATTTATTCACAGTACACAAAAGTAAACATTTGGCATTGGATAAGGAGATAACTCAATGGGCCGAACATTTATACAGTAAATGAATGAACAAGAAATATAAAGACTGCAAGCAGACAGTGCGATATTGCTCATTTATCATCTCAGCGTGCTTATGGTAGTATAGACAATAGAAACAGTAGAATCCACAGAAGTTCATGGTATAGTAACAAAGATTGAATTCTGGCCTAAACATTTTCACTGTGGCAAAAACATGTGCCCTCTTCTACACAAGATATATACTAGACACAAACACATTGTATAATACATCTAAATTAAAATTGTTACCAATATTTTATGAGCCTGGGCCATTTCTATTCATTTTCTCACCTTCAACTTCCATGGAACTTGGAAATACTTTGCCTACTTGTGGAAGATCTGTAATTCTGTCAGTGAAGAATGTACAAACATACATAAAGCCTCCAGAAGAAATCCAATGGTTATATACTCATGTTACCATCATTTTCATATTTGACCATGCAAATGTACACATACATAGAAATACACACACCAAAACTATATTCAAAACAACTAAGAAAAAGATAAAAATTGACCTCTAAATAGAAGATGAAAATTAAAATTCTCAGCTTCTTTTTTTTTTTACATATTTTTTGTTGTTCTTGTTTTCATTATTTGTTTGTTTGGTGTTTGAGATAGGGTTTCTCTGTGGAACCCTGGCTGTCTTGGTACTCTTTGTAGACTAGGCTATCATCAAACTCAAAGATTCTTCTTCTGCTTCTTAGTAAGTGCTGGGATTAAAGTAGTGTGCCATTACTGCCAGGAATGTATCTTAGTTTCTTAATAATAATATTAGACATGAAGTGGCAAAAGGTGAAGCCAAGGTTTAAACTTACTGCAAGGAAAGGGAAATATCAGTATTCTCAAATATCTTTCTGAAAATATTCTCCACTTTCTTGCCATGATAACAAATATTTTGAATCAAGCCAGTGTCATCTGGACAAGACTGCTCTGAAGAACTTTGTAAAGTTTCTATGACTGTCTAAATAGAAACACTGAGGTTAAACAGGAGAATGGAGAATGATTGACATAGACAGTAATGAACAGTAGGCAATATTTTCAAGCCTAACTAAAACTCATTTTTGTAGCCAAGATAAATAGAATAGTGCTTACAAGGATGTGGGAAATTTTAAAAGGCTCATATTGTGAGTTATAACAGCAACAGGAGACATGTATCCTCGACTCAAGAAAATTAAAAATGTGACAACCTTAAAATTGACTAGGAGCATCTCAAGTTGATAAAACCACACTTTTTTATATTATGATTGATTGGAGACTAAATATATGAGGGATGAAGTTTTTAAGTGGATGTTTGTCAATCATGTTGATGATAAGGATGTCACATTTTAAATAAAAACAAGCTTAACATTTTCCTGTTATTTAAATTTTACTGTATTTCTCTCCTCCTCCTTTTTGCTTTTATACCATTTTAATTACATACAAGTGTTAAGGTCAGTCCTAGGTTGAGGAACTAGCAACACAATAGATGCAAATGACTATTTGTATACTAAGTTCCTAAGAAGGATATAAATTTAAACAATCCTTAGGTATAAAAGACTCATGAGTACAGGATGGGGGGGGTATAAATCTAATGTCTAGATTATGCCATTCTCCTCTCTGTAAGTAGTCCACAGAGCAGAAGGAAGAGAAGATAATAACTTTTTCCCACTCAAGACCAATTATGAAGTGTTACTCTTGTCCACAATGATAGACCCCTGCTTCCTCATCAGCTCCTATGGACTTCGTTTCACAATTTTTAATTGGGATATAATGGTCAACATGAGTTATTGAGCGGATATATTCCATTGAGGGTATTATATCATTGCTTACAAGAAGCAAATGACAACATTTCTACATTAGATATCAGAAATTAGGATTTCTACTTTGTTTTCCTATTTTTGCATTTGTATATGTTAATTATATAAATTATAATTACATATAAATTATATAAAAATTATATATAAATTATATAAAGCAAAGTTTTACTGATTTTTAAAAACATGCAAAGGCACCTTTATTACAAACTTTTATCTTCCTTTTCTAATTCCCTTTCTTTCTTTCTTTTTCCATATACTAACAGTATGTTGTTCGCTTTCACTTCTCCCAACACAAAACTAAAATTTTACAGTGCTTGTCTTTGTGAGCCTGGTTTCCTTCACTTAATATCTAGTTGCATGCAAATTTCTACATTCGACATGATTTTTGGTTTGTTATTCCTTGTGAATGAATAACATTCCATTGTACACATGTGCCACATTTCTTTCCTCCATTCATCTGATGATGGCTTCCTAGACTTATTCTATCATATGGCTTTTGTGAACACCTGGATAATGGATATGTGCATATGATGGGACAGTAAGCTGGTTTTGATAATTACTTATATATGACCCAGTGTAATAGAGCTGGATAGCATCACAGTTCCATTTAACCTTTTAGGAATCTCCTTCCTGTATTCCATACCTAACTTACACTTCTAAACATATACAAAGATTCCTTTTCCAATACAACCTCACCAACATTTATTTTTTTTTCCTGATGAAGTTTTCTAACTTGAATTATGAAATCTCTGCATTATTTATTTGTAGTTTTCTGATAAATAATTATGTTGAACATGTTTTCATGTTACATTAGCCATTTGTACTTTTTAATCAAAATTAAATGTCTCCATTAATTTGCCACTTTATATTGGATTTGATTAAGTCCTTAACTGACATCTCTAAAGTATTGACTTCAACCTCCTTTGAAATAATCATTAACAAAACTAAACCACTGAGTTTTTATTGGATACAACAACCATTACAATATGTTTGCATTCAGCTATTAAATACCTACATTGTTTTACAGTAATATTTATTAGAACTTTCATACTCCTTGTAGTTCTGAGTTGTATTTTGTAAATCTGCTTTGAGGGCAGCCTCTCTTCATCTTATGTAGGAATATTCTTGGTGCAGGATTTAATTTTTAAATTGATTCTCATTAACATGCAGATGTGAGAAAACAGACCATACTACTTAGAACAAATACAAATAATACAAATATTTAAATACATTTAAAGTGCTGAAACTCTAGGTGAACAGAAAAAGAATATAGAATATTTATTGTTTAAAGGTTTAGAAATTGTTTATTTTTTCTTTTTTTTCTTTTAAATTATCTTTAATTCTTTTTTTTTTTACTATCCAGTCATTATCCCCCTCCAGTTCTGCACTCTAACTGTTCCTTATCTCATTCCTCCTCCTCTATCTGCAAGAGGATGATGTACCACCACCACCTACTCCTGCAGACCTCTACTCACAGGGCTTCAATTCTGTCAAGGGTAAGGTGGGGGATCTTTTCTCACTGAGGCCAGACCAGGCAATCCTCTGCTTTCAGAGAGATCTCAGGGGTCCAGGTTAGTTGAGACTGCTGGTCTTCCTATGTGGTAGCCCTCCTCCTCAGCTTCTTCCAGCCTTTCCCTAATTCAACAACATGGGTCCCCACCCTGTGTTTGATTATTTCCTGCTTTTTACTCTTCTAGGGTGTGTTTGTTCCTTTTGCTCTAGGGCTTTCAGGTGTGCTGTTAAGTTACTAATGTAGATCTCTCCAATTTCTTACAAGGGTGCTTAGTGCTATGAAATTTCCTCTTAGCACTGCTTTCATACTGTTCCACGAGTTTGGGTATGCTTTGTCATCATTTTCATTAAATTCCAGGAAGTCTTTTCTTTTTCTTTATTTCTTCCCTTAACAAGTTATCATTGAGTAGAGTTGTTCAGTTTCCATGTGTATGTGGGTTTTTCTGTTGTTTTTGTTGTTACTGAATCTAGTCTTAATCCATGGTGATCTGATAGGATGCTTGGGATTATTTTAATTTTCCTGTATCTGTTAAGGTTTATTTTGTGACCAATTATATGATTTATTTTGGAGAAGATACCATGAAGTTCTGAGAAGAAGGTATATTATTTTGTTTTAAGGGAAATTTTATATATATATATTATATGTTAAATCTGTATAGTGAAAAATTATAAAGACCATTTTATGAAATATATATAGGCTTTTTCTTTACCCTGAGCAAAAGAATGCAGGCTCCAGAAGGCGGAACTGAATGTAAGATTTCAGGCCTTCATTGCCCCAAGATATATTCCGGATAGAGGATATTATCCCTGAATCAGAGGACACTTGCTGGATTACATTCCTCAAGCCTCAGGAAAAAGAACCCACCTGTGGGTGAGGAAAGCCCAAAGCAGGAAGACATATTCCTGACCACAATAAAAGATGCAAGTCATCTAGGCGGGACTGTGACCGGAACAAGTGAGAAATACTTTAACCTGAAATAGTTGTTAATGACAGGGTAAGGCACAGTGACATGGTAAGACTACATTCTTGAGAAGAATGAGTGTACAGAGTGCTTTCCACATGATCCTGTATCATTTAGGTTTGGGCTCCTCTGGAATGTTCTGCTCTTTTTATGTTATGTATCCTTGGCAACTCTTTACCCCCTCCTCACTCCCCTGGTTTGTGGTTCTTCTCTTTAAAAGGCCCCTTAGCCCCTCACTTGAGGTCAAACTCTACTCCTGTGCGAGAATGCAATTTGACCGCTGGCTGCCAGCTCTCTTCTCTAATAAACTTCTGCTAATTACATCCAGGTACAATGTCTTGGAGTTTGAGGATGGCCGCGATTTCCTGAGACTTGAGTTAGAGTCTCCCGAGTTTGGGGGTCTTCAATTCCATTTGGTTCATAACCTCTATTACTTTCTCTGTGTCTCTGTTAAGTTTCTGTTTTAATGACCTGTCTATTGGGGAGAGTGGGGTGTTGAAATCTCCCACAGATTTTGTGGAAATTTTAAGTGTTAAAGAATTCCTATTAAATATGCATTCCACTTTACAGATAATACTTAAAAATACACATACATACAAACTCAACAAACAAATGTATATATTTTATATATTTAAGCATCATTTAACTTGTAGACAAAATATTAGAAGTACATTACTGGGAGTTTCACTAACTGAACATTACAGTGATTAGATTTATGAATTTTAGTAATATAACATATCATATTCATATATCACATGACATCATTTCTTTCAAATGTTTACTTTTTCTTACTTGCACCATTATGATAAAAAGTAAGAATAATGAAAATCTTCTATATTATTGTCCTCTAACTGTATGTTTTACCTAAATGCTAAGTCTTCAATGGATTACTACTCAGGAAACTGAAGTGATAACAATGTCTTCTTCTGAAATACACCTTGAAGCTGTTCTAGTACTCTTCTTTAAGTAATAGTATCTTCAGAATGATGAATAAGTACATAAAAATAGCCTCTTAGTTACATTTTTTCTACCAATTATTATATAATGTAAAAATTGTATGTGATGTACTAAACACATAATACTCTTTTTACATCAGCTTTATCAATGCTTCGGAAACCCACAGTAAAATCAAGTTATGACACCTTGAAAGACAGTTATGCAATATTCACATAAATAATTGATAATAGTTTCTCAGTTGCATTAAATCCTGTATAGAGTCATCAAACTGAGACACTATTGTGGATGCCAGGAAGTGCATACTGACAGGAGTCTGATATAGCTGTCTCCTGAGAGGCTCTGCCAGAGCCTGACAAATACAAAGGTGATTGTCTCAGCCAACCATTGAATAGAGCACAGGGTCCCCAATGGGGTCCCCAATGGAGGAGTTAGGGAAAGGACTGAAGGAGCTGAAGGGGTTTGCATTCCCATAGAAAGAACAGTATCAACCAACCAGAACCCCCAGAGCTCCCAGGGATGAATTCACCAACCAAGGAGTACACATGGAGGGACCCATGGCTCCAGCTGCATATATAGCAGAGGATGGCCTTGCGGGGCATCTATGAAAGGAGAGGACCTTGATCCTGTGTTGTGAAGGATCGATGCCACAGTGTAGAGAATTCGAGGGTGGGGAGGCAGGAATGAGTGACTGGGTGGGGGAACACCCTTACAGAAGCAGGGGGTATGGGATAGGAGGTTTTGGGGTGGGGGAACAGGAAAAGAGAATAACATTTGAAATGTAAATAAAGAAAATAGCCAATAAAATAAAATGTTTTAAAAACTATTATGATCATGATTATGTATATAATTCCTCTGACAAAACATGGTAAAGTTGGGACATGATTAATACATATGTATAAATACTATATAAGATTTATCAATATATCTATCATCAGTCAATCTGTATTTATCTTCATCTATAAGTTGTCTGTGAAAACAAATATATTTCTAAATTTATATCAGTCTATACATCTAATAGGTGTATATTAGATACACAAATCTCTTTTTTATGCATATATTATATATATACATCATACCCATCATATATATATATGCTAACTTTTAACATGTTTTCAATAGTTATCAAATTATTCATAATTTCTTCATAATTAGCTTTTACTTAATTTTACTATTTTATCATCCTATATATTATTAGTTGTAACATACAGGTTTTCTTTTTGAATATTGTGGTTTAATCTTTCTTGCAAAACACATTTTAGCTGACAGATATCTTTGATATAGTTTAAGAAAGTATTTTTCTCTCTTGCTTTGAGACATAATTCACAGGGTACAAAATTCTAGGCTATATTTTGGTTTTTACAACACTTAAAGCATTTCTCATCTCTGTGTTTTTACTTCCACACTTTCCAAAAAGAATTCAGAAACAATTTTTGGGTTTATTCCTACAGGGATCTTTTCACTCTTATTTGTTTCAAGTTATTTTTTTCAATTTTTGACTTTCTAAAGTTTAAAAATTATTTTGTGTTGGGAATTCATTCTGGTTACTATTTTCTGGATCCATGGCATCATAAAATATTGGAGAAATTTTTAATTTTTTTATTCTATTCTTTTTTTATATTTTTCATTTCACATGTTATATATTTTTACAGTTTTGCAATAATTATAGGATATGTCATTATATATATAACCTTTAGATTCATTGTTGTCTTTCTTTATTCTTAATCTTTTAAATTTTATCTAAGATATATAATTCTCAAAAATACTCATAATCAGGAAACCAACAAACAGCATGAAATTTATATTACAGTTAAGCTTAAAAACCTTCGTTATCATAAAACATATTCTGACATTTTTATATAAAAATACAAAATTATTTTATTCTGTCTTGTTCTTAATATATTGTAAAATTATATTATTTTTTCTAATACGGTGAATTGACAAAATTCAGAGCTGATTTCTGTTTGCCATTTTCTTCTTCTCTATTACACTTATTTATTCTGCTTATTCCATTTATGCCTCTCCTTTTCTCACACACGTAACATAACACATGATAACAAACTCTGAACTTAATGTGCAAAAGCATCAATTGTATGTTTACTTAACATCTCTCATGTCTATATTAAAGGCGTTATAGTTTGAAATCATAGTTGGTTTGTTTTCAGTTTTTTGAAATATCTCCAAGTTTCAAAGTGAGGAATTATATTTTTAATAATATTTACTATTACAGAAGTCTGGCATTCTTCCTCAACCTGCATGGTTTAGAGGTTGAACTCTCTGAAGTGACCAGGAAAAAAGAAACAAAAGGCATGTAGAAAAGCTAGGATGGGTAAAGGGTTGCATGCTGTAGTGGAGTGGCTCCCACAACATCCCAGAAACTTACTGCATTTATTTAAAACTTCTCAATGTAGGAAACCAATTTTTTATACAGCTGGGGAAAAAGGCAAGTTTGTCCCTTCGCTGTGAGTGTTCTCTATAGGGTGGTAGTCTCAGGACAGGAATGCACAGGGGGCAGAAAATATGGTCCACATTTTATGGACAAACTGTTAACATCTGCACAAGATTTGTGGTAAAGCTTTACAATTTTTCTAAGCCTGATCCAGGCACTGGGGTCTTTGACAGGTTCATGTTCTTGTCATCAATGTATATTACTCAAAACTTCACCTACTCCACACATCTTTTCTTTATTGATATTAAAATAATTATTGCCATGATATATAAATGTTAAGAAGTATGTCACTACTATAAAGTGTGCATGGCTCATTCTTGTAATAGAACATGTTATTACTTCCTATTTTGACTATTGAAAATACTGTAAAGGAAGAAAAGTAGAACAAACTCAAACACAAATCCACTAGATTAAAACATCTTCAGTGGTACCCTATGCACAAATGTTACTTAGTGACTTCTGTGGCAATTATTACACTGTGGCTTTTCATATACCTACCAGAAGCAAAACCTTACCGTTACAGCCTGCTTTGTGATGAGGCATAGCTTCTTCAAAGTAAAGATTATTTAAAGGATTGAGGCAGAAGAAATTAATTGTAATGGTTATTAGGGGAAAATAGAATTTATGGCCTCTAGCTCTGCATTGTTAACAAAGAGACAGAATGTACCAAGTGACTGCAAAATAGATCTCAGAGCTCTGGATACTAGCAAGCTTGCTTTGATGGCTGAATAATTGAGTGGGTTTTAAAGTGTACATCGACAAGATCTTGCATTTATAGTGTGTAAGAGGGTGATGCTAATAGAAACCAATTGGATAGTTCCAGTGTTTTATATATAAAAAAATCTATACCTTTTCAGCAAACACTAAGTTTGCATTGATCCCTTTTCTTTCAAGACTGGATAAAAAGAGATGAAATCACTCATCACAGAAAAATAATTGGATAAAATGAATAGAAGAGCATAAAACTTGCTTTTGAAAATACATGATAAATATTGGGACATTTTAGCTGTTTATTTTAAAGTATAGATCATGTTTTAAAATGAAGAAATTTGGTTATTTAAGATGGTGAAAAACTATATAATGAATAATCGGAGCAGAAGTGGAGTTCCAGAAAGTGAAATCTTTTGTAAACCATGAAAGTACAAGAATAAAATCTAGAATATGAAATGAAGGCACAATTATCAAAGAAGCAAATGTATTCATTGAGAATTTCAAAGACTTTAAATAAACATTTCTAAAATAAGAAGCAAAGTTAAAGATGAAAATAATGCATGCATATGACAAGTCCTATGGAACTTAATTACCCCTAATTTGCCACAAGATAATCTTCCATTTAAAACATTCTAAGAATCACACTAGAATACTGTTAAATCAGATAAAACTTTAAGTCATTCAGTTTTGTTAGAAACTTCTTTATATTTGAAGAACAAAATATTATTTTAATTGTTGGTCAATAGAGATAATTAGTGAACAGTATAGAAATTGTAAGGAAAATTAACAAGAACAATATTTTTAATATACTTTACCCTTTAGTAATCTAGTCGGCACATCTTACATTCAAACCATGACAGAGCCCGGGAGTTACAGTCTTAACCTTTAGGAGGTAGAGGAAGGTTGATCAAAAGTTCTGTTACTCTCTGAAACACAGCTACTTTAAGTTCATCCTGTTCTGCATGAGACCTGACTTGAAGAATTAAAAATTAATAAATCATAATTAATCATCATATAATCAGAATGACTATAATTTTAAAGTCATTCCTATATATCTTAGAACTATCAAATAATGAATTAAATAATAAATTAATAAGTAATAATAAATAATTAATTAAATAATAAATTATTCTAAAGTTAAATATTTCATTATTGAATTTAGTATATCACACTCCAAAAAAATTATAGCTAAGAAGTAGAAATTTATGTTCACATGAAAATTCATAAAGATTAGTCTAGTAATTTTTATAACTAGCAAACCAAAAAAAAGCACAACTGACTTTCAAATGTTAAGTGGACAAACTATGCAAAATAATGACTATTGACCAACAATTAAAATAATATTTTGTTCTTCAAATATAAAGAAGTTTCTAACAAAACTGAATGACTTAAAGTTTTATCTGATTTAACAGTATTCTAGTGTGATTCTTAGAATGTTTTAAATGGAAGATTATCTTGTGGCAAATTAGGGGTAATTAAGTTCTTTATAAAGCTGTCAGCTGTATTCGTTCATCTATTTATTGATTTCATTATTTGACATCTTGATATTTAACTTCTTGAGATTGTCACCTACCCTAGATCTTGGCCTTCTGTCAAATATATATCTGTCAATGACTTTTTCCTATTCTATAGGATGTCTTTAGTCTGTTTTGTTACTTTGCCACTCTAAAGCTTTTTAATTTTATGCTATCTAATTTGTCAGTTTTTGCTATTGTTCCCTCATTTACTGGAGTCACTTTCAGAAAATCATTTAAAAGAAGTGCAGTTGGCAAACACACACAAAAACTATGTTCAATAAACTTAGACGTCAAGGAAATGCATAGCAAAGCTACTACACTGACTTTCCGTCTCTCTCCCTTACGTTAGAATGCCTATCAGCAAGAAAACAAAAGAGAAATGCTAATGTAAAATGGAGAGCCCTTTGATGCCGTTGGTAGGAATAGAGTTTGTACATTTGCAATAGAAATCAGAGTGAAGCTTGTTCATAAAACTAAAGTACAACTACTATGTGACCATGTTATTATACCATAAGTGGTGGTGGTGGGCAATCCAGAGTAGGTCTAACAGGACATCTTGTTAACATTCCAGGTAACTATTATGGTCACTTGTACTTTGTAAAGAAATTCCTATGTAGTCACACATTAAGCTGTATTTTGCACCCAGAATTGCAATGATCATTGCCTGGAAACTTTTTCCTCAAATTGTACTGTGTTTAAACATGCTGACAATAAAATGGTCAGTAGCAGACTCTAGAAATTTGATACACCCTAAAGCAGGCTGATCCAAGTTTTTATTCACACTTATTTGTGTACCCCTTTCCTTCCTGCCATGTCACCTACAGAAAGCCTCTCAGAAGGTAGTCAGATAAGAGACAGACAGAACTGTGTGAAATATATTTCCTGAAGACATGTTTTGTTCTAATCTTAACCAAGGCTAGAGCCAAGCTTTTCTTCTTTCAGGGTGAGATTCCTGGGCAAATTGAACCATTTTGGATACCATAGTTACAGAAGAATGAACCAAAGGAAGAACACAAATGTGTCACCAGAAAATCTGTGTTCCTGGCAGGACACTTGCACAATTCACAGCCAAGATTAGGCATCACATGTCCACTGTGTGCCAACCTGACACCTCTACATATCTCCTTAGGAATTACTTCATCTCCAGTAAAGAAGATAATGGCAAATTTTCTGGGTACAAATGAAAGCCTGACGGTAAACATTTCCTCAAAAGAGAGAGAGAGAGAGAGAGAGAGAGAGAGAGAGAGAGAG
>JANHMN010000001.1:250484339-250500673 GCA_030674055.1 Rhabdomys pumilio | reverse complement strand
AGAGAGAGAGAGAGAGAGAGAGAGAGAGAGAGAGAGAGAGGGAGAGAGAGGGAGAGAGAGAGAGAGAGAGAAAGAGAGTTAACAGCAGCATAAGAGAAGCTTGGATGGAGAGAAGCATGAAAATTATAAAAATACTGTCTCATTAAATGCTGTGAAAGCTAAAATTAAACATATATAAGAGCTGAACATTCATGTTTCTGTGTCTATATGTATTTATTGTGCTTTGGAGAAGGAGGGCTTTTCCTCTGTTTGTTTTCTCCTATTCCATTTTATTCTGACTTGTTTGATTTTCTTTTATCTTACTTTGTTTTATTATTCTATAGTCACTTGTAAGTTTTCTAAGAAGAGAGGTAGAAAGTCTGTGGATATGGAGGGAAGAGTGAAAGGGAGAAACTGAGAGGAGTTGAGAGAGGGGAAACTGTCATCATTCTATATGATATAAAAGATATATTTTTGATAAAAGAAAAACTTTAAAAGAATTGTATAAAATATAAATAAAAAGTTAATTTTATATTTGAATATTTAGAAATTTTATAAGTAAAAAAAATAAAATCCAAAAATAAACTGATCAACATACTGTGCTTCATGAACATTAAAAAGTAAATGTAAAAAATGAATAAATTTTAAACACATAAATATAAAACAATTTTATAGATCTTAGTAATGAATCATTATATATGACATTCTTCTAACTTCCTGAGAAAATACCTCAGAAAAATTTGTAATAAAAAGAATATGTAGATCAGGTGTTCTTGTATGCAATGTCTAAGTTGATTGAGTTATTAGAGTAATCATTTCACAATTTGTATAAGAATATAATATAATACCCATCAAATTGTGTCCCTACATATACTGATCTTCAATTTAGTGATTATACCGTAATATGTTGTTCCTGATAATTTAGAAAAACTTCTAAGAAACTATTTTTAGAATACTGAGGGCACATTTCTTTCAAAATATGCAATAATAATTCTATCACAAGGGAAAATATATGTTGTATATTTAACCCTTGTTACATTGAGTCCAAAACATTTTTCATCTCATAAACTAAGAAAAAATTTTCCACTTCATTTTTATCCTAATGGACCCCCTTATGTTACTTTTCATTACTTTAAGACCTTAAATGTCAATGGGATTAGTATACTTAAGCATATTTTTAAAAGATCATTCCATTATTTGAAATGTCTATCTAAATCCTCTTGTATACTCAACACATAAGTAACATTTTTTGCTAAGTGATTAACAAAAGTAGATGTTTTAAATTAATGTGTCAAAGCAGTTGCAGAAGCAGCGGTGCTAGCAATTAATATAATGTAATTAAATTTGATTTACAAGCAATAATCAAGCCTACTACCCTCTTGATTCTGCTTAAAGCCTGACTCATTTCTTCCAGTACTTGTAAGCTTTTTTTTTAATTTTAGAAGACCAAGGTTCTGTGATATTCAGGGCAATAGAACAAAAGCTGGTTGATAGATACCAGTAATAGACATGCCAGGTTTCAACACACTAACATAATTAGAAAGTGTACTGTCAATGCTACTTACATTAAATACTGTAGAAGAAACAAAAGTAATTTTAACTTGACAATTAAGAGAACCTTAACACATGTACTAACACTTGTTTGAAATTCAGATCCTGTTCTAACTTTATCTCTTGCTAACATAACATCATAGAGAACTGTATGTAACTTCCAAATATCGCTCTGAAAATGTCCAGAAGCAGACTTCCAAATGAAGACTGTTATTTCCAATATTGGATTGATTTCTAGACCAGTTCATGATTGAGTCTGAATGACTTGTCACATTTAAGAAAACTACAAGAGTCAATATAACTTCTTTTTTTGACTCTCTATTCCACAGAGTCTAAAAACTTGAGGCAAGGCAGCTTGTCCCTTCTGGAATACAGGCAAGCAAATGTGGGTCAGGAACATATGTCCAATATAGGTTCCAATTTACCATTGCCAGGGCACTCAGAAAGTTCACAGGTCAGCATCATTCTTTGTCTCAGCATCAGCATGTCTCACCCATCATTCTGACGGCCACCATGCTCCTTTAGCATCCTGCAGAAAAAAATACAAACATGCTCTCTTTCTCATATTAAATACTTGATTGAGATCATTTTATAGGCCAGTAAGTTGATCCTTCCCTTTCACCTAGGCATAAGTATGCCTAGTTGTAGGGTACCATATACACTCAGCAGAATGTCCCTTGGCATCCAAAAATTTTTTTAAAAAATTAAAATATAAAGAACATGATTTAAATATATTTGTGGTTGATGGTGATTTAGATAGTTACTTGGAACAATGGATTGATGCTCTTTATCCTATTCAAATTATTGAAAGGAGATTCAAAGATTAAGAGTAAAGAGCTATCTTGAGTGCCAAATACCATTGGATTTGTGTTATTTCTAAAATTTACAATGATAGTCATTGTAATTAGGAAAAAGTGTAAAGACACTTGCAGTGTATTGGCATAATTCTAACACCTATCTAGATGTTTTAACCTTTCATAGTAAGCTTATGAATTTAAAGAATTCTGTTCTGCTCTGCATTGATGCAGTAGACCCTGCTGATAATATTACCCATGGCTCGAGGTCAGTATTTCTATTTTGGTCAAGCTTCAAGAATGGCATATATAGCTTGATCATGCTGGCCTTGTTTGTTCTGGGAATACTTTTATTCTTCCACATCCTGTTAAAGCTTGTCTTTATCAACATCAACATATGGGCAGCCAAAGTACAAGCCTTGAAACTGAAAATGGACACCCCCCCAGCCAGAGTTATTAATTTAACAGACTGACAAACCAAGGATGGGTAAGTCTTTGCACAGAGCCTTTCCAATGTAAGATATAAGTGTTTTGCTTTTGATAATGCATATTTCACAATGGGAAAGGAAGGCATTCTTGTCAGAATGACCTAAGACAGGGTCAGATTTTTTTATGAAATAAAAAAGGTGGAGAAGCAGAGAGCTTTTGGGGCTGCTTGGCATGAATCTGACATTGGCCAAGGACAAGGAAAAGGGTTCCTTGGCAGAAATCTGATATTGGCCAAGGACAAAGAAATGGGCTTCTAGCAGGAATCTGACATTAGCCTAGAACAAAGATATAATTTCAGGCAGAAATCTAAATCTTAGGCTAGAACAAAAAAGTAGGCTTCAGAATTGAAAATGACTTTGGGCTAAGACAGGAAAGTAGGCTCAGATATTTTGGTCATCCTGATAAGCCCTTAGAAATACTGATCATGGGACTTTGTTTATTGCCTCATTTTTTCTTTGACTATTTGTGTTTATTGTCTTGCTTGTTCCTTGACTATTTGCATCTATTGAACTGCTAGTTCCTCAAGAGAGTCCCGACACATCTAAATATTTGTGGCTAATATAACAACACACCCTTTGAATTCCAAAGATGCAGATATATGTGACAGTTGTTTCCATCTTAATTTTCTTTTTTAATCCGCTTATGCTACCTAAATACATATATAACAATCAATTTCTCTATCTGCTTTTATATTGAGTCTGACTCCTAAAACTCTTCTGTTTCTCAAGCATGACCATAGACATGATGAAAGGTTTTGTTGGCTCTACTTTTATAGAAAAACTCCCTTTATACATCAGACTTGAAATATATCCAGTGGGTTCCTTCTCAGAGTTATGTTTTTTCAACAACTTAAATCCACTTCGTTGTTTATAGTTCTCAATTATATACATTTCCTAGTCATGGAACTTTCATGGCAAAATTTAATTAGCATCTAATTCTCTGTCATTCATGCTGGCATTGCTGTGTATTTGACCTTGGTTTCTACTTTTACCCACTTACATCATCAGTACTACTTCAGGTTTTTTTGTTCCAAGAGAAGGGGAGAGAAGCTCAGTCCTCACTAAAAGCTGCCTGACATTTTGCCTTAGACAAGCAGTTTGTATATTACCTTGACCATTATAGCATAGAGCAACAGATAAACCTCAGGCAGATGCATCAAAATATAAAGATTTTTTTCTGGCCTGATTCCCCCAAACACTAAAAGTTAGGTTTCCCAATTCTTTCAATAACCATAAATGTTTCAAGACCATAAATGTGATTCTTTCATGTGTACTTTCTTATGATTATACAGTATTCTTAGCACAACACATGAGGGAAAATGCCTGCCACAGGCTTGGCCTCAGTGGCTTTTCTTAGTCTCACATGGAAATTTCACCATTAGTTTTTTTTTTTTTTCTATTCTTGACTCTAAAGCTAGAACCAGATACCCAAAGCTACCAAGTTCTGCTGTTGCCGGGTCAGGAACATGGCCTTCTTTGTTCAATTATTTCACCAGTTCTCAGTTTTTGATCATTTCCTTCACTGTCTTTGCTTGACTGATTTTGAACTTGCTCTGAAGACCCTGCTAAACTTTCACACAGAGATCTGCATACTTCTGTCCATGAGTGCTGAATTTAAAGGTTTAAACCACCATGCTGGGACCTATGCTTTTCTTTAATTCCTTTTCACAAGATGAAGATATTGCTGGGTGGGATTTCATCCTGCAATAACCACTCCCTCAATTCTATTTAATATCGTTAATCTACTTTTCTCCTTGAACACAGGATTTAGCTACATTCCACTTTCTGGTGTTCCTTTAACTCATGAATATGGTTTAGATTATTATTTTTCTTTCTAAGATTGCTACATTTCATCAAAACTGTCTTTATAATAGTGAACTACATGAAAGTGTCCATACTAGGCCGTTTTGAGATTTCAATTCTCAAGACAATTATTCTAAGTCTTTTCACTTTAGTCTCAGGCAGACTCCTTAAACAAAGGCAAAAGACACCACATTTCTTCACAAAAATATTACAAGAACTATCTCTTAGCAACATCCTGAAATCATTTACCTCTGAAGCATCTTGAAGCAAGCTCCCATAGTTCAAATTATGCTCAGCTTCAATATTTTCCATATTTCTATTAGCTTGGCTTAAAAAATTCTACTGTTACTAATTGAATGTTCCAAACTGCATTCCTCCAAAATGAAAACGTAGTCAGAGCTATAGCACAGTAATACTCTATTCCTTTCACCAACTTTTTTCTTAGTTAGGACTTTACTAAGAGGCCTAACTGTGAAGAGACAACATAGCCAAGGCAACTTTTATAAAAGAAAACATTTAATTTGGGACTTACTGACAGTTTCAGAGGTTTAATCAAATATTATCATGGTGGTTAGTCTATTACCAGCATGTTGGGAAGCATGGCATCATTTAGGCAGACATGGTCCTGGAGAAAAGAGCTGTGATTTCTACATCTTCTTTCATGTAACAAGGAGAAGTCTAGCTCAACACTGTGCATAGCCTGAGCGTATATATGAGACTGTAAAGCATGCCTCCATAGTACCTTATGTCCTCCAACAAGGGCACACTTGCTCCAACAAAGATATGTCTCCTAATAGTACTATGGGTCAAACATTCAAACACATGAGTCTATGGCATCCATACCTATTCAAACCACCACAATGACTAAATTGACCCATTTTCCCCTTATATTTAAATTTTATAGTTGGATTAACTATAATTTTAATTTGAAAAAAATATCTTATACTGAAAACATGGTCAAAACCAATGCCTGGAAAGTCATAAGCCTGAAAGAAAACTAATTACTTTATTTTGCTAAATAATCATCTTGTCAAACTAACTTCTAAATATCAGTTTATTTCCAGAGACACAGACTGCTTTCTCCCTTAGGGAGTGAACATGCATTTTACAGTGGACATATGCTTGTAAAGAGAAAGGGCTGACAAGGATTTGAATGGGAGACATTTCTCTGCCTTAATTGCCTTCAAACTGAACCATGGACACTTTTAGTTTTCATACTCAAAATGAAACAGAGGCATTTTAATAGTAAGGAGGCTGTTGGCCTTGCAATAGGAACCACACCATTGACTCCTTATGATAAGGCTTTGGAGTTGGACAAAAACGTACAACAGGCTCACCGGCTTACCAAATCATACCACAAAGTTTAGGACTTCTTAAATTTATAACTGTTTTAGTAAAACCCTTCTATATACACACAGACACACACACACAGACACACACACACACGCGCACACACACACATGCACACACACAGGCACACAGACAGACACACACACACACACACATGCACACACACAGAGTCATTTTTGTATGTGTTCATATACAACTTATTAGCTCTGTTTTGCTACTTATCATAAGCCTTATCATAAGGAGCCAATGGTATGGTTCCTATTGCAAAGCCAACAGCTTCCTTACTATTGAAATGCTTATGTTTTATTTTGAGTATAAAAGCTGAAAGTGTCCATGGTTCAGTTTGAAGGCAATTAAGTACAGAGTGATTTGTATATGCATATTTTATACATTCTAGTATTTCTTGTTCAATTTTAGTTGAGTCTTTATCAATCAATGGAGATAGGTACAATGTGGTATTCTTAATCCTGGGAAATTTCAATACTGAAGTATGCATTTAAATAATGGCCTTTTTTTTTTTTTTTTAGAAAAGACTCAGATAATTAAGAGGTGTGAAAAGAGACAACAACAAACATTCATGGAGGTTTGGTTAGTGTATCAATTATAAAGAAAATAATTGGGACTGTGAGTAGCCAGTTGATCCAAAGCCCTATAATTATACAAAGATCACACACAGAGAGATACTGTTATATGTAAATTAAGTGTTAAATATTTATATAAAATGATAATTATTACCATCATTATTATTTGACTCACAGATAATCTAACACACAATTACACAGTCTTTTATCATAATCCTCACGACGAGAGTAGAAATATCTATTGAACACCAATCACCACAGAAAAAGGAGGTGGGATCAGGATTGAAAGTACAGAGCAAAACAGAAATGCTAAACATTGAAAACTCTCTATTCTGTAGTTTGACATTTTTGATCTCCTTTAGGTAAAACCATTAAGTCATTAGGCACATGTATTAGTCAGGGTTATCTAGAGTCACAGAACTTATGAAATGTTTGTCTATTTTGAGGGAATTTACTGTGATGACTTAGAAACTGTAGTCCAACTACCCAAACAATGGTCAGTTATAAATGAAAATTCCAAGAATTTGGTAGTTGCTCAGTCCCATGAGTCTAGTTGTTTCAGTAGGTCTTCTGTAAAGTAGGTTCCAACAGATGGGCTAGCATGTAAATGTAAGCAGGTGAAGAAGAGCAAATCTTCCTCCTTCCAATGTCCTTATGTAGGTCTCCAGTAGAAGGTGTGGCTCCAATTAATGGTGTATATCACCATACCTGGATCTGGGACTAGTTTTGTCCCAGGATGACCTTGAACTTAGAGATCTCTTTGTGTTAGTCTCCAGGGATTAAAGGCATGTACTACCTTGCTTAGGTCTAAGCTTTTCATGGTCACTATGCCTCAAGATCTCCATGTCAAGATCTAGGTCAGAAACTTGTATCTTCTAACCTCAAGATCTAGATTACAGGTGATTCCATATAAAGTCAGTTTGACAACCAGGAATAGCCAGCACAGCACACTACAGAAATATGTAAATTTTAAACATACCATCACAGTAATTTACCTTTTGAAATAATACTCATACATTAGTCATAATAGAATGCTCAAAGATACTAAAAATCTATTTAAATATTTAAACATTTGTTATTTAAACCTTTTTCAGTACTAAATGAGCTAGAAATTGTAGTATAGGAAATTAAAAACAAGGAAATTTATGGTGCTAAAAGCCTAAGGAAGGGAGTATTTCACAGATTCAATAAACCTGTTAATTTATCAAAGCTAATGGCATACGAGAAGTGACAACTGTGCTTCTCTGTAGGCACTACCAACAAAAAAAATAATAATAATGTAAAAGACAGTCAGAAGTTTGTGTAGACTAGAGATGTAGAAATGAGATATGAAGTTTGTCGTAGTCACTGTTTTTTGCTGTAAAGAAATACCATGACCAAGGCAATTCTTGTAAAAGAAGGCATTTAATCGGGGATTTGCTTATAGTTTCAGATGTTAGTCCATTATCATCAGTGCAGGAAGTATGGCAGCAGTCATATAGGCATGATGCTAGAGAAGTACCTAAGTGTTCTACAATCTAATCAATAGGCAACAGGAAAAGAGAGACACTGGGCCTGTCTTGGGATTTTGATACCTCTAGCTTATCCCCAATTATACACATTCTTCAACAAGGCCACACCCACTCTAAGAACACACCTATTCTAACAAGTTTCTACCTTCTAATCTTTCTAAGCCTTTCAAATAGTGTCACTCTTTGGTGATAAAGCACTCAAATATATAAGCCAGGAAAAAAATCTATAGAGTTGTACTATTATTCAAACTTATTTATATCAAAAGAATCTTTGAAATAAAAAAGTAAAAAAAAATTGAAAATGTATATTTTTATTATTAGAGCAGTGACAGTGCTAAAATTATAATAAAAACATAAACAATGTAACATATAGATAAAGAAGATGCTGTGAAACTAGATCCTACAGAATGAAGTAAACTATTGAATGCAAAGGAAAGAAGCAATGATAGGGAGAAATTCAAGATTTTTTTTTTGGAGGACAATGTGAAGGAAATGAACAATGACAACAAAACCTCCACAACAGAGATAATCAACAATACCCAAGTAAACTCAGTTTTAATTATTCTGAATAAAATAGAAAACAATAACCCATCTAAGGAGAATAGAACTATGAGACTATATGTATTACCCTGGAAATGATAGAAGTTAAAGAATTAACTCAGTCTCATGTGATTACTTGGGTTCGTACAATAGTTCTGGAATTCCAGCTACAGGTAGTTAGCATCATGTCAGCAAGGAAGAAAAGCTCTGAAAACAAACTTAAATAAGCAATTCATATTTTCACTGTCTAGACAATTGTTGAAAGAAAAAAAATTACCCAATCCTGATATAAACCAATTCTTCCATGAGTGTAGCAAGGTAACTACTAATATTGTTAGTAGTATGATACTATACCACAATTACTAAATAATAAATGTGTATGATTATTATACAAATATATCATTTGTTTTCAAGTCATTCAATAGTTCAGCTATTATCCTGAAGCCATTTAAATCTGATGGAAAAAATTCTAAAATCATGTGAAAACAGACTTCTAAATAGAAAACTATGTTTGATTCTTGAAGATTATATAATCAATTTAATTAACTTACTAGTTATTAAATACCAACATACTTGAATTTTAGGATTTTACATTATAATTATGAGAATTGAAGAATCAGTATATACATCTATTATCTTTCAACCACTTTCAAAATCAGGATAGAGAACATTATTTAGGATACATTATTATTTTTAGAAGGGAAAGAAGTAAGCTAGTTTCTGCATTCAAAGGAGAAAGCAATTATAATTAGTTCAAGTCTTTTACCAATGCATATAACTTTGTTAAATTATAAAACTATGGGGCATATTTATGACTCTGATAAAACTCCTTGCAAATATCTTGGTCACCTATTTCTTATAAGCAAATTCAGAAATATATCAAATAACTTACAGTAGTTTGAAAAGGGTAATTTTGCAAGTTATTAACCAAATAGGTGACAATAATTTCTTTGGTGGCTTTCCCACACACATTTTGCTTGGGTTTTGATAAGCACTGGGGATGGGGTGGGATGGGGGGGTGGTTGTTTCATTTAGACTTGTTCTTATTTAAAATAGTGCTTCTCAAAGTAAGCTAAAATTGAAACACTAATATGAATTAAAGCAAGACAAAAGACTTATTTTGAAGCATTAATTTATCACAGTTAAGCCCAGTGAGATAAGATACATTTAATTAGAATCCTCACAATAGAAAGAGACTTAATAAATCTTCCAAGGCACTTGCCAAATTAATACTTAATTGCATTGGCAGTTTATAATATACTTGCTATGTTTTCCTGCAAACTAGTTTGCATTACAGGTAATGTCTTCATTGGAGAGTCCATTTTTCTGTAATAAGTGTGTGAATAAGGAAGATGAATAAAACACTTCAAACCTTTATCTACAGTGAAGACATGACGGTCATCTGAACTTTTATAAGATATCTTCAGCACAAAAAAATAATATATATTTCTTCAGTCTATAGTCCTTTTAATTGCTAAAGTTGAAAATCATCCTACTGATTGGATTTATATACACTCAGATACTCAGGTGCTCCCCAATATAGAGATATCTAATTCTATGAGGAACTACTTTTATGTAAAATAGAAATTTCTCAATATATTGCAAAGTATACTCCATTATTTATGTGACTGAAGGACCTGAACCTCTCAAATGTACATACATCTCCTCTCGGGTGTGTGTGTGTGTGTGTGTGTGTGTGTGTGTGTGTGTGTGTGAGTGTGTGTGTAGTGGACTCTATGTTACATACCCACAACAGTGGGTACATTTGATTAGAATACACATTGGTTGTCACAATTATACTTAAATGAAAATCATGTAATTTTTCAAGCAGATCCATAAAAGAAGTACTTTATAAATTTTATATTAGATTAATCTGGTAATAAAATAAAGCAACACAGGGTTCATTGATATAATACGTGAAAATGATTGTTGCTATTTTCACCTTCTGATTAGTCAGCTCTGCCCTACACTTGACAGCTTCCTTTTCTACGATTCTTTTGAACTCATTGCTTAGCTACTTTAATACACAACTATATTTCCTATCATTATCATATTAGAATGATTGCTATTTCATACATATTTAATAAATAATTGATATTTTGATATAAATATCCATTGTTTTATGTAATTCATGTGCAAAAGAAAGAGAAATGGCAGGAGCTAAAGCAGCATTTCTCTCTCTCTCTCTCTTTCTTTTTTCTTTATGGAGTTAAGGCATGTCCCAATACCCTCTTATTATTTTACTAAATAGTTTAACCCAATTATTATGTTACTAAAAACTTGAAAATCTTTCTTTTAACCACTTTTCACAAAAAAAGAATATTCTAAGGAAATAGATTCAAAAAACAAAAAAAAACACTGTATCAATAAATAGGACCAGTTCATAGAGGTTTAGAGTATTGTGGTTCTTCTGGTTCTGTGGTTCTGGCTACTGTCCCAGCTTCCTCAAGACAAAGTTGCCAGTGACAAAAAGAAATAATGATGTATTTGTAACCAGCAATGAAGTGATTTTCCTGGTTTATCCCCAAATAATTCTCAGTCTGTTGCCCTACATTTCAGCAGTTGAATGCCATAAGTCTTCTGCCTCTCCTATCACTGTGTCGCTTGGTGTAAGAGTGCACTGTATTGTTTCTCGAAATTTGTTTTACACAATGCATTTACCAAATGTTGGTTTTCTTTTTAACACATGATTGTCTAGCCACTCTTGCAGTGATATACTTCAGAACACAATTATTTTTTTCAGATTTGATATTCTGGGAAATTTTTAAGATTTTTCTTTAAAGTTCCAATTTTCTTCTGGCTTACTGGTTTCTTTTGTCCTCTTTCATTTTATAATAAACTTCAAGGAAAAGATACAAAAAACTATTCTCAATGCCTGTAACTTCAATTCTTTATAATAACTAACATGCCACCCAAGTTCTTTGCTGTTTTGTAACAAAATGAGAACTCTCCAGAACACTGTGTTAGTAGTTTTCTTTTCTCACACAGTAGCTTATTTGATTAGTTTGGTTTGGTTTGGTTTGGTTTGGTTTGGTTTGGTTTGGTTTGGTTTGGTTTGGTTTAGTTTGGTTTGGTTTAGTTGTTTAGTTTTAGTTAGATTTGGTTTGCTTTAAACTGTAATCTTCCACCATAACCCGGTTCACAAATCTGGTTACACTTTTGGTTATTTGTTACCAGCATACCTTACCCACCCCTAATGTATATTAGTTTTCTTGGATTGGAATCACAAGTCCTGCAGGTTGGGTGACTGAAAATAGAATAATGGACTCTTTTGCAGTTCTGAACACTCAAAGTCTGAAATCAAGGTATTAGAATTAGTGATGTACCTTCATTTTGAAACCCTAGAGAAAGATTAGTATCAAACTTCCTTCCTGGCTCTGGCATCTTCTCAAAATATGGCCACATTTTGTGTGTGTGTGTGTGTGTGTGTGTGTGTGGAGTGCTGATTCTGAGTCTATGATCTCTTTGCTTAGAACAATTGCCCTATTTTATTAGGCATGCATTTTGGAGTAGACTGAACACTCCTTAAACATGGCAGCTAGGATGTCATTTCCGCATGAAGTCATAGTCTCCTACCCTTAGAGTCAAGACTGAACCTTAACCATGTTCAAAAGAGAAGTGATTCAAATTACTGCATGCAGTATTTTAATGATTTATATTTGGCTAATAAATATCTTATTGTATTTAACTAACACAGAGATACTGCCTGTCAGGAATCCATGTTTTGTTTATGACTGGTATTATGTTGTTATGGAGTTGAAGTAGTGTGTTAAAAAAAAAAAAAAGGAAAAGTAGAAGACTTAAGGTTACATTAATTCTTTTTAGCTAAATTCACAAATTATAAATTAAAATAGTATATGTTTCTAAAAATTTTGATTTAGCATTAGGTTTATTTTTGAAATCATAGATAAATTTTACAAAGGATGTCAAATTTAAGATGTTCTCTTTTTTAAAAACACTCTTTATTTATACTCTAGATTTTATTCCCTAATTCAACCACAGGGGCAGCAGCTTCTGCCTTTATTAAGATAATTCAGATTTTGTTTCCAATATGTAATCACATACTTAAAACTTGTATGTACTATGATGTGAACAACAATGACAAATTAAATTGCATTATTCCATAAAAGGGATTTAATTTCATTAATATAAGATAGTCATAGATGTGTATCATGGGCAGATATTGATGGGTTTTTTGTTTTGTTTTGTTTTGTTTTGTTTTGTTTTGTTTTGTTTTGTTTTATTTGTTTTTCAAGACAGGGTTTCTCTATATAGCCTTGGCTGTCCTGGAACTCACTGATAGACCAGGCTGGCCTCGAATTCAGAAATCCGCCTGCCTCTGCCTCCCAAGTGCTGAGATTAAAGGTGTGCGCCACCACCGCCCAGTGATATTGATGTTTTAATAATTGAAAAACATATATAACATTTAAGATTTTCATTTGTATGTAATTGCTTGTGTAATGTATGAATGCTGTGGTGCTCAGAAGAAAATTTTAGGAATTGGTCCTTCCGCCTACCACATAAGTCTTTGACATTGAACTCCAGTTGTAATCCTTGGAGAAAAGAAACCTTAGCTGCTGAATCAATTCCCTGCCTTTGCAATTGTATTGTCAATCCATGAGTAAACATAAGTTCATATTAACAATGTCAAGAAGGAATACTGTGTGAGCTACTGAAATAGTATAGATAAACTGTTATCTACATAAGAAAGTGTTCACTGGTTTGAATTCATTGTTTTTAAAAATACATTGACAGGAAAATATATTTTAACTAGTTTCCATTTTTGCTTTTATAGTAATAGTAAGTAAATTGTGATAAACTATCAAAAATTAGGAGCTTAGCATGTTTATGAAAATATATTGATGTTGTTTAAATTAATATGCTAGCTTTAGTCTTTTCCTGAAAGAATAGTATACTAGAAATGCAGAAAGCACAAATTTTTGTGTGTTTACTCATCTAAAAGAACACTTATTCCTACTTATAGGAAAAAAGAATATACAAAGTAATATTTTAATTGTATTAATATAAGTTCCAGGATTATTTTAAACTTTGTTGATTAGAAGAAAAGGAAGTTTACTTTCTAAACCAGTAGCCAATATGTGAACATACAAAAAAATGACATGAAGTTTAAATATTACACATGATTATCACAAGGTAAAGATATCTCTAAGCTGTTAAAAAGATGAGGTTCACAATAGAAAGACAGAAGATAGTTTCCATGAGTTAAGAAAATACATGTGAATTTGGTGGTTTTTTTCTAGTCTTACATATGTCCTTATAGTTGAACTGACAATAATTTATTCCATAATCTAAAATACTCATAAAATATATAATATTTTTAAATTGCATAAGAAAAATATAAATGACAGTAAAATGAAAAGTCTAAGAATATTGATTAACAAATATTTTCCTGTTAATTGTAATCAAGCCTGCCCTGAACATACAATAAGGCACAGTTTGTTGAGGAAATCAGCAGAACTAATCAGAAAATAGGTCAAATCCAGTAATCAATTGTAGCCTAAAGTTCATTTAAATAAACATAAATCTTTGATGTTGTTGCCCAGGACTTTACTTTTCTCTTTATTTGAGTGTTAAGAAGTAAAACAGCATACATCTACAAAAGGTTTTGTATGTGTTTTGCAGATTGCAGTTATTCAAAATTAATTATGTGTTTTCAAAAGCAAACTTAGAATATGAAATAGTAATGAAAATGCTAAGGAAAAAACATTATTTTTGCTGTGACATTCTACTAAGTACAGAGTGGTAGGATCACTTGTTGGAGAACAGGGCTTTTATACAACCAATCCTATTCTCATTACTGTTTCTCTGTTCTAACACGGAGAGTGTTCATTTTCAAAGTGAAAATTCTATACTCCTATTGTAAGACTTTGAAAATTTGTGTTTTTATTTCTATACAACAGAAGTTAAGTCCAGATTAAAATAACAATTTTGTCTTACATCTCAGGCATTGTTTACAAATTCTATATGCTGCAAGGTCCATTTTCAATTGTGATTAACAGAAATAGCCACTTGTGCTACTTTTCATTTTTCTTCACCTAGATTATTTGGTTCTACTTTCCATATTTCCAGCTGAAATATTTTTACCAAGGCAATATAAACATTGTTAAAAATGTTAACACAGTTGTCTCTGGCCACTGATATGTCAGTTACTAACTATTGTAAGTCTTAAGTGAACAATGTCTCTCTCTTAAATATTTTGGTTTTCCCACTCACAAATTTCTTTCTTATCGTAGTTGGAATTCTCAGTGCCGTGTTCAATTTCATCAGTCCCAGTAATTACCTCTTTTCTATAGTTTTTATAATTTCTAAGTTCAATGGAGCTACATACAGCAGATTCACAAATAAAAACTACAATTTATTTGTATCTATTGATTAATCTTGAAGAAATCTGCCATCATATTGCTTATAATTTTTTTCTTTTCATTTTTGGTAAATTTTTAAATTTTTAAGTTTTTTTCTTTAAGTTTATTTGTTCATTTTATGAGAGATCACAGCCACCCGCCTCCTTCAGGTCCCATATCCACAACTTCTAGGAGTCTCAGCCAAAATCACCCCCATAGACTCTCAGAAAGCTTCCTTATCCTAGGTGTTTGGCACATCCTTGAGATAACACCCTGCCAGCTGATGATTTCCATTCCCTCACCCTGTCTTCTTCTCTTTCTACACCTGATCCTCATTCAATTTCCTGTTCCATATACTATTATCTCTCCCACAGACTTCCCTCCTTCCATCTGCCTCCAATGACTATTTTATTTCTCTTTCTAAATGAGATTCAAATACCCTCACTTGGGCCTTCCTTGTTATTTAGCTTCTTTAGGTTTGTGGATTGTAGCACAGGTATCCTGTATTTTATAGATAATATCTACTTATTAATGAGTATATACCATGAATGTCGTTTTGGTCTCAATTACCTCACTCATGATGATATTTTCTAGTTCCCTCAATTTTGCTGCAAAATTCATGATGTCCTCATTTTTAATAGATGAGTAATAGTCCATTGTGTATATGAACTACATTTCCTTATCCATTTGTAGTTTGAGGGGCATCTGTGTTGTTTCCAGTTCTTGGCTATTACAAATACAGCCAGTATGAACATAATCAAGCAAGTGTCCTTGTGGTATGGTAGAGTATCCTTTAGGTATATGCCCATAAGTGATATCACTGGGTTTTAGGGTAGAAGTATTCCCAATTTTCTGAGAAACCACCAGAATGATTTGAACAGTGTTCCCCTATGTGCTATCATTTGAATGTTTTGATCTTTCCCATTCTGATGGTTGTGAGATTGAATCTCAGAGTAGTTTTAATTTCTATTCCTCCAATAACTAAGAATGCTATGGCTTGTTTTAAGTCTTTCTCATACATTGGAGATTAGTCTGTTGGGAATTCTCTGTGTAGCTCTGTATTGCATTTTTGATAGGATCATATGGTTAATTTTTGTCTAGTCTCTTGAGTTAAAGTTAGATAGATAGATAGATAGATAGATAGATAGATGATAGATAGATAGATAGATAGATTATATATGGAGATATAGAGATAGAGAGATATAAAAAGATAGAGATAGATAAATAGACGATATATAGATACATGATACATAGATACATAGATACATAGATAGATAGATACATAGATACATAGATACATAGATACATAGATACATAGATACATAGATGATACATAGATACATAGATACATAGATACATAGATACATAGATACAT
>JANHMN010000001.1:250447122-250484329 GCA_030674055.1 Rhabdomys pumilio | reverse complement strand
ATAGATACATAGATACATAGATACATAGATACATAGATACATAGATATATTATCACTCTGTCAGATATAAAGTTGGTGAAAATATTTTCCCAGTCTGTAGGTTGCAGTTATTCCTATTGATGGTGTCCTTTGCTTTATAGAGTCTTTTCAGTTTCATGAGATTTTAGTTATTAATTGTGGATTTTCGTGCCTGAGCAGATGGTATTCTGTTCCAAATGTCCCCTGCAGTACCAATGCGTTCAATGATATTTCTCACTTTCTTCTTAAGAGATTTAGTGTATCAAGTTTTATGTTGAAATCTGTGGTCCACTTGGACTTGATTTTCATGCAAGATAATAAATATGTATCTATCTCCATTCTTCTATACGCAGACATCTAGTTAGACCAGTGCTATTTGTTGAAGATGCTTTTTTTTTTCTTTTTTCTATGGTAAGGTTTTGGCTTTTTAGTCAAAAATCAAGTGTCCATGGGTGTGTGGGTTTATTTCTGAGTCTTCAGTTCAATTCCATTGATTATCCTGTCTATTTGTATACCAATACCATCAACTGTTTATTAATATTGTGTTGTAGTGCAACTTGAAATCAGGGATGCCTCCATTGTCCTTTTATTGTACAGAATGGTTTTAGCTATCCTGGGTGTTCATATAAAGTTGAGAATTGTTCATTCATGATCTATAAAGAACTGTGTTGGATAAGCTATTGGCCTTCTAATACCTATCTTTTTAATAACAGTTCCTTTGGCATTTTTCTCTTGTGAACATTTATGTTCATTTTTTCCTGCATGAGTTGGCATTACATTCAGTCAAGTACAATTTAAAGCAATGCTTCATTCAACCCTATCCTGCTAAATCATATTGATTCTGAACCAAAACCAATGTATTATCCTCTTTACCTTTACTACTCCCAAACCAGCATTTCCAATGAATAAAAAATATTCATTCTAATAAAGTGTATGTGTGTGTATTTTGAGTTCCGATTTTGAAGTATAATTTAAGTTTTTCTTTTAACATAGACAACCTGATATTTACTATCTTATTTTTATGCATTAGGCACTATACTTAGTATTAGAATCACAGAAAAACAAACATTGACTTCACGAGTTCTTTCCAGATGCATTTCTCATTAAATTAAAAATAGAAAGAAAACAGACAAGCCAAAAGACCATCAGGAAGCAATGTAGTTTGTGAAGATTATACACATTGGAAGTACTACTACATTAGCCACATAAATACTAATTTATCACTAAATTTGACTGGACTGAGTAAAAGTGTTACACCATATCAGTAAATGCATAATTATCTTGATATATTGATTAGTGAATGAGTGACAACTGTCACAGCATAGTAAGCATATGAGTACAAAAACTGGATGAGATATCTTAACCAACATCTTAAGTTTTAAGTTGAGGATGGCTAAGCAGTACAGAATGCAATCAACCATCACTCAGAATAAAAGAAACAGCCAAGACACAAAGTCCTCAAAGAGAACTCTGAATTTTTTTGACAAGGATGCTGAAGTGTAGCTCTTTACAATGGATAGCTTCTGGCAGGGATTCACATGGGAAAAGAATCAGTGTTTTGATTGATGGATGGATTGATTGATTGTTTTTTTTACATCCCTATTGCTGCCCCTTCTCCCTTCACAGTCACTCCTCCATCCCTCCCACCTTCTTCTTTGAGAGGGTGAGGACGCCTGGGTATCCTCTAATTCTGGTGCATTAAGTCTCTGCAGTGTCGGTGCTTCCTCAACCACTGAGGCCTGTCTAGGCTGCCATATTGGGAAAAAGATTCCAAAGACATGCAGTACCTTTCAGGAAAGCCCCTACTCCAGTTGTTAGAGGACCCACCTGTGACTGAGCTGCACATCTGTATACGTGCTGGGGGCCTTCGTCCAGCCTGTGTATGTGCTTTTGTTAATGGCTCTGAGATCCCCCAATGGTCCAGGTTAGTTGACTTTGTTGGTCTTCCTGTGGAGGTCCTATCCCCTTTGGGATCCTCACTCCTTCCCTCCAACTCTTCCATAAGAATCTCTGAGTTCTGTTCAATGTTTGTTTGAATATCTCTGGATCTGGTAACCCATATCTGCATATTGTATTAGACTTTTCTTGTTTGTATGAACGTTTGAACATGAACAGAATACCTTCTACCATATTCTTTTCCTTTTTTAAAAAATCTCATTATGTGGCTCTTCTCATTAATCTCAACTTTAAGATCCCAAGAAGTATGCTTTCACAAAGTTTTGAGCTCTTTCTGCTTTATCATTGGACCTTCAAGGTGAACAAATGCAAGTCAACAACTATGTCTCCTTTTGTTTTCTGCTTTCTGTTTCAAATATATGCGAGCATTGCCCCTTTACCACTGGAAGTACTCCTATCTCAGACGAACAAGCTCCATATGTGCATTATCTTATGTAGGGTTTTACTGCTGTGAACAGACACTATGATCAAGGCAAGTTTTCTAAAGGACAACATTTAATTGGGGTGGCCTTACAGCTTCAGAGGCTCAGTCCATTATTATCAAGGCAGGAGCATGGAGTGTTCAGGCAGGCATGGTACAGGAGGAGCTGAATGTTCTACATCTTCATCTGAAGTCTGCTAACAAAAGACTGACTTCCAGGCAAGCTCACACCCACAGTGACACAACTACTCCAACAGAGCTATACCTCCTAATAGTGTCACTCCCTGGGCCAAGCATATACAAACCATCCCATGCAGGTAGATAAACTTGTGTCATATTACTACTGTATTGGCGCCCAGTAACTGAAAACGATACCCAACTTAACATCTGTGCTCATAAACTAAACTTGCAGAGACAGAAATACATTATTGAATCCATCAACTATTGGTAGTATATCCCTATAATCCCAAAGTATATGCCATTCAAAAAAAAACCTGGTACCAAGTAGAAGAAATGGGTCATGTTTCCTCCCAGAATGCGTTCCCTTGTTTGAATGTCCTGTCACTCATATCATGAAGCATTCAATCAACACGACATGAAAGTTGATAGATTATTATGTGTACAGTGAAAGATAGCCATTTCTGTGTACGTTTCAGAAATGTACTTTCACATAATACTTTAGTGCTTCAGCAGAACCCACTGGAGAGAACATGCAGCTGCTCTTCCAAGATTAAACTTTGGTTTTGTTTGCCCCTGTACAGGTGTATATTTTGTTTGTGACACTACTCCTGGCAGTACATAAACAAATGACCCCTCATCACACATAAGGAAACATTGACACAGCAAAGTAAATGATAGCACAAAAGTGCCTAGAAAAGAAGAAATGAGTTTAACTGGTTTATTTACAGGATTCTGGGTGTGGAGTTATGGACAACTCAAATGTATCAATTTGACTGAACATCGTGTTGTACCTAGGCAATGGAGACAACTCACAAAGCTGAATGCTGAAGATCTCTATACTATTTGCAGGTAGCTCAACAAGTTAGAAAGTTGCCTTCCTCCATCAGTCATATGAATTTCCTTAAATCTGGAAATGTAGGAATTAGAAAAGTTTTAGGCACTTTAAGAAATGTGTGAGTTGTTGACAGCCTATGTTTTGCAGAGCCTTCTTTTAGAATATCTTGATTCTTAATGAGCTTCACTGCATGATAAAATGTTTCATTTTAAAGGGAGTTGCTACACAACACCATGTATATAGATTTTTCTAATGTTATTTTGCATTAAAGGTTTACATGTTTGCTCAAGCAAGAAACAAAACAACACATCAACAACAATTGCATTTCTGTTAAAGGAAATCAACTCATCTCAAAGACAAAAGAACAGTTCCCAAACTATTCTCACTTAGAAATGTTTCTCAATTTTTTTTTTACATATTTCTTACTTTTATGCTTTGTCTTATTTAGGGATCTAGTGCTATGAAGTGACATCATGACCATGTCAAGTCTTTAAAAGTAATATTTATTTGCAGCTGTCTTACACTTCAGAGGTTTAATCCATTATTTTCATGGTTGGAAGCATGGTAGCATACAGGTAGACATGATGCTGGAGAAGTAGCTGAGAGTTTTATATATGGATCAACAGGCAGCAAAAAGAGAGTTACACTAGGACTGTGTTTGGCATTTGAAACCTCAAAGCCCACCCTCAATAAAATACTTCTCCAACAAAGCCACACCTACTCTGATAAGTACACACCTCTTAATATTGGTACTTCCTATGGGCTTGTGGGGGCATTTTCATTCAAATTACTATACTCTGTAAATTTTAAATTCATCTGAATTCTTTATTTTGTCACATAAGCTTCAAATGTACTTTGCTCAAATTGCTATTTATGGGCTTTGAGTGCATAAATAATTAGAGGTATGGTTTCTACTATGATAATACTACTTAATGCATCATACTCCCATGTGTACCATCATCACTTTTGTTATTCTCGTGCTTTTTCTCTTTGTAGCTGCTGAATACCGTTGGAAAGATTCCCTTTCATTCATTTGTGCAGAATTCAGGTCAAGCATCAGAGTAAATTAGACAAGAGAAAACTTCCCATATCACTAAACATTGAATTTCAGAAGTGGAATTGTATTGCAAAAATACAAAGGCTTGAATTCACCACTTATATTTTGTATTATGCTACTTAATGAATGCAAAATAACTGAGGTTATAATTCTACATCTGGTAGTATAATCAAATGGCTAATTGTTTATTTTTGTGCAGGCTTTATCATAATAACCATTAATATAACTGGTTGGTTTGACTGGTAGGTTTGGATTTATTATTTATATCCAGACCACTTAGAAGTACATGCTTGCAAATAATCTTTAAAGTATATGAAAGGATTGCTATTACCATGAAATATAAATATGAAATAGAAATAAGAAGCAAGAGAAATGAAACCCTTAAGGCTGTCATTCAAAGAGAAAATCAATGACTTGGAAATGTACCTTGAAAAGTGTTATTCAAAGGCAGTGTTAGATATGTAAAATACATATATTTGATTTTAAAGAAACCACTTCCCTTATTCATTCTACAGTACACTGCTTATTATCAAATCTATTTCTTGCTGGTAAGTGAGTAAAGTAATTATTCCTCAACTAGATAATACATCCTTGAATAAGACAAATGATTGATATTAATCTTATTTTTATATTAATTTTCATAGCCTTTCATCTCATCATATATAATGTAGTCCCCTTGAGTAATATACAGTCAATAGAAAAGGTGGAGATAAGTGGTAATAATTTTAAAATTCTTTGAGAGTCTATAGTTAACCATTTTCAAAGAGAGACAAATAGACAATGTGAAAAAATGTAGTAGGTAAACCTGTCCAAAGGGCAATCCAGCATAGATTGTGATACTTAGTTTTATTTACCAGCTTTTTCTTTCACAAAAATTATTTGTGTATGCTAATCCAGTAGTAATAATCATTTTTTGTCTTGAGAATTTTTGACATTTTTATATGTGAAAGGCCAGAGTAGATGTAGCATACATAAATATATTACAAAAAAATGAAGATGAAAATTTCAGAGTTATTTTAACAGGTAATCCCTATGCCGTGTAGGCTAACTTATTAGCAAGAAGTTGTTCTTGACAACATTCCAAGTGCATGGATTAGGAAAGCACATAACTATGGCACTTTCTCATTTATTGAAGTTGTTTTTATTTATGAGGAAGAAGTTCTCTATAAACATATAAAGTCATAGTCAAGGCATTACTAAAGCTATCCTAAACAGCTTATTGCTAATTCTTAATCTTTAGTGTGTTACCCCAATCATAGAAGATGCATATTTGGTTTCATTGAACAAAATTCTCATGTGTATCATACTAGTACTAATACTAAGACAGTCAGACACTGCACCAAAATTTCAAATATAAGTATATAATTATAAATATAATTAGGACTTTTTAAAATTTTATCTATTGCTCTCTTCTCCCTTCTTTCTTTTTTTTTCAAGGTTGCAGGCATACTGCAACATACTGTATTGTCATCACTGTTTTATTTATAAAGTCAAGGCTTTCCTTGACTTTGTTGACATCGACATTTGAGTGGAGAACCGGTTAGGTTATACCTCAGATTTATTTTGTTTCAAGGTTTTGTCTTGGCAATATGGAAGTGATAGCTTTTTCCTAGAATCACTACAGGAGTGTAAAGCCACTACTGCCAGGAGTATTGAGGGCAGTGTTATCACCATGAGAACATAACCTTGACTGTTTGGCTGATGGGAAGTTTGTCAGGTTCCTGTACCCTAAAGTAACAACTTCTTTTACTTCCTGCTACATTTTTGAGGCAAGTTGTTATAAATAGCTCATTCTTAACGGGTGCAGAATTATGATTCACCTCTGTTGAGGATGGGAAATATATATAAATTAGTCAGCCTGGTATGGATAGGAGATTGGAGCTAAAAAAACTGTTTGCATACTCACCAAATTCTGGGAACAGAGTTATATAAAATTGCATTCTGTTTATATGTACCTAGTGTATATATTTGACTATATTCAAATCATTTTTAGATTACTTACAGTATTATTTTGTCAATGTCATGCAAAAAGTTGTATTCCATTACTTATGGATGATACAAATTTTATTCCTAATAAACAGATATTATTTCTTAAATATTTTTGATCTTTGGTTCTGGAAAAGACAGGTAGTTACACGCTTTACTGGTTAACTTCACAGAGAGCTCTATAGATTGCTTCCTTTTTCTTCCCAATTTATGTTTCTACTCATTTATGTATTTTGCTTCTGAGACATTGTTTTATAGTTTCAGTTTTAATCTAGTAGTTTTTAATTTTGTTATTTAAAATTGGGGACTCATTGAGCTATGTAACCATCGAGATTACTTTGTGGGTTTCCCTGTATCCTTGAGATTTCTCCAATGTAGGATATATATTTAACATTTACCTTAACGTTCTAATAGTACTAGATTCCTGGGGATCCCTTTTCATACTCAGTATACCTGCCATGACACTAGGTTCCACATGAAGCTATGGATTATTTTAGAGAAGACATTAGCAATCATAATCAGGTAAATGTATATTTTGTGTAACTGGGTTGTTGTTTCTTTTGGAATCCAGACAGAACAGCTGAATGTTCATAGTAAAAAGATAATACGTTTTAAAAGCACATGTGAAATTATCCTAACCACAACTTCCTCCTTCCTCTCCTCCCAGTCCCACCCTCACACTCCATCCCCTTTTCTTCAAAGAAGATGAAGCCCCCCATGGGTAGCAACCCAACCTGGTATATCAGGTTACAGCAGGAAAAGTGCATCCACACCCATGTGTTCAGGGCTATTCGCCACTTTATATTTTTTAGATTTAGGGTACCTATTTTATGTCGATTCAAAATTCACTTGGACTTGAGTTTTAATTAGTGTGATGTATATGGATCTATTAGCATTCTTCTGCATACATCTAGTTAGATCTGAATCATTTTTTTAAAGACACCTTTTTTTTCATTGAATGATACTGAGTTCTTTTTCAAAAATCTAGTGGCTGTAATGGTGTGGGTTTATTTATTGTTCTTCATTTGATTCTATTGACCAATGTGTCTATTTCAGTACCAATATGATTCAGTATTGTTATTATTATTGTTATTATTGTTATTATTGTTATTATTATTATTATTATACATATAGAATTTTTTATTGATTAGGATTGTTTTAGCTGTCCTGGGTTTTTTTAATTGATTAGGATTGTTTTAGCTGTCCTGGGTAATTTGTTTTTTTTTTATATGAAGTTGAGAATTGCTCTTTCAAGGTCTGTGAAAAATTGTGTTGGAGTGTTGATGGGAATTGCATTAAATACATTGATTACTTTTTGAAAAATGCACACTTTTACTATTTTAATCTAATTATCCATGGGCACAAGAGATCTTTACATCTTCTGTTATCTCCCTCAGTTTCTTTCTTCAGATACTTGAAGTTTTATACATACAAGTTTTTCACTTGCTCTTTTAGAGTTACAGCAAAATATTTTGTATCATTTGTGGCTATTGTAAGGGGGGTTGTTTCCCTCATTCTTAGCCCATTTATCATTTATAGAAAGAGAGGCTACTAATTTTTTTTTTAGTTAATTTTGTATACAGCCATGTTGCCAAAGGTGTTTACCAGCTGTAAGAGTTTCCTGGTAGAAGGTTGGGAGTTACTCATGTATCCTATCATATCATCTATACATATCAATACATTTGACTTCTTTCTTTTCAATTTATATCCCCTTGAGCTCCATGAGTTGTGTTATTACTTTAGCTAAAACTTCTTTTTTAATGAGTAGATGAAGAGAGACTGGGAAACAATTTCTGGTCTTTTAAGATAGTGGAATTATTTTAAGTTTATTTCTTCTTAATTTGATGTTGACTAGCGACTTGGTATGTATTACCTTTATTTTGACTAGGTATGTACCTTATATCCCTGATATCTCCAATACTTTTAACATGAAGTGGTGTTGGATTTTGCCAAAGGCTGTTTCAGCATTTAAGAAGATGATCATGTTATTTTTTTTCAGTTTTTATATGGTAGGTTACATAGATGAATTTTTGTATATTGAAATATCTCTGCATCTCCGGGATGAAGCCTACTTGATCAGGCTGGATGATATGTTTGATATCTTCTAGGATTCTGTTTGCAAGTGTTTTATTGAGCAATTTTACATCAATTTTCATAAGGAAATTTGGTCTGAAATTGTCTCTGTCAAGTGTTTTGCATCAAGGTGACAATGGTCTCATAGAATGAGTTTCACAATGTTCCCTTGCTTTCAATTTTGTGAATAGTTTAAATAGTATCTATATTTGCTCTTCTTAAAAAGTCTGATATGATTCTGCTCAAAAGCCATCTGGGCCTGGGATATTTTGATTGGGAGAGTTTTAATGACTGCTACTTTTTCCTTAGGACATATAGGATTCTTCAAACAGTTTATCTAATCATGATTTAACTTTTGTAAGTAATATCTGTCTAGAAAATCATCCATTCTTTTTTTTTTTTTTTTTAAATTTTCCAGGCTTTTGAAGTTAGACCACACAATTCTTTGGAGTCTCTATTGTCTATTGTTCTGTCCCCATTTTCATTTCTGATTTTGTTTATTTGGATACTATCTCTGTTCCTTTTAATTCGTTTCACTAAAGGTTTGTCTATCTTACTGATTTTCTCAAAGAACGAGCTCTTGGTTCTGTTGATTCTTTGTATTGGTCTGTTTGTTTCTGATTTATTAATTTCAGCCATGAGTTTTATTATTTTCTTCTACTCCTTTTGGGTGTGTTTGCTTCTTTTTGTTCTAGATGTTTCAGGTTTGCTTTAAAATTGCTAGTGTAAAATCTCTTCAATTTCCTTATGAAGGCACATAGTACTATGAAATTTCCTCTTATCACTGCTTTAATTGACTCACATAAATTTGGGTATATTGTGAATTTATTTTTATTGAATTCTAAAAGATCTTTAATTTTCTTTTTTAATTTTTCTCTCACTCTTTGATCATTAAATAGAGGTGGTTGTTGTTGATGTTCATCTTTAATCCATACAAGGTTTATTTCAATTGTCTTGTAATCTTGTATCTTTTGAGGCTTGCTTTGCTACTCACTATATGGTTAGCTTTGGCAAAAGTTTGTGAAGTACTGAGGAAAAGATATTCAGCTTTTGTTTAGGTGAAATATTATGTAGATATATGTCATGTCCATTTGATTTATAATTTTTGTTGATTTCATTATTTCTCTGTTTAGTTTTTGTCTTGATGATCTGTCCTTTGGTAAGATTGGAGTGTTGAAGTCCCACTATTAATGTGGGGGTTCAAATGCAATTTAAGTTTTAGTAATATTTCATTTACAAACATGGGTGCCCTTGCATTTGAAGCATAGATTTTTTTCACAATTAAGATATCATCTTGATTTATTTTTTCTTTGATAAGTATGAAGCATCTTTCCCCATCTTTTCTAATAATTTTTTTCTTGATAATCTGCTTTATTAGATGGTAAAATTGTTATTTCACCTTGAAACTTGGATCAGTTTCTTTGAATAACTTTTTCCAGCCTTTATTTTAAATTTATTTATTTATTTATTTATTTATTTATTTATTTATTTATTATTAACTTCACCAATCTGCCCTACTTCTGCTCTCAGTACCTCTCATACAAGTTTTCTCCCTTCATTCTAACTTACCCTAATGTTTGGGTTAGAGTCTCTGCATCTGTTTTTTCTACTGGGTGGAGCCTTTCACAGGACAGTTATGCTAGGTACTTGTCTGCAAGCATAACAGAGAATAATATATCATTGATAATGTCAGGGATTGGTTCTTGTCCATGAGATGGGTCTCCATTTGGGGCAGTCATTTTTGGCCATTCTCTCAGTCTCTGTTCTATCTTTGCCATTTCTAATCTTCTGGAAGATCCTTAATCTCTTCATATTGTTAAACAAGAAAATCACCTGATTTAAGTATTTCAAAATGGTACTAAGTTATCAAAAGCTATACTAACTGCTAAATGTTTGCTGGCATTAGTAAATGTTTCAGTTAAAACTTTAGCTGTAATTTCCTTTCCAATATTTGCCAACTGTATTTCTTTTTATTATAGAAGACAGGGAGACCCAAAATACTGGGGTAAGACTACTATTATTCTGCCTGCTCCTAGCCTCAGTTTACAGAAATTGATAGCAATGGGAGTTATGGCTCATGATCAAAATAAAAAAGTAGGTCAAACTCTCTTAAATACAGAAACACACGGTTGTGTTCTACAGTTTATAAATATTCCACACATTTGTTCATCATCTTCAGTACTTTGAAGGTAGGCAACATATCCAGTAATATATACCATATAATGTAAATATATTAATACTTTATTTTGATTCATGATGGATACATTTTAAAGATTTTTACAAGAAACAGACCTAAATATCTAAAGACATTGGAGGTGACTGCCTTGTAAAAGGAATTGTAGATAGCTAAATTCAAAAAATTTAGGCCTATCAAATAGGCAGATAATTATTATTTTTAAAAAGTAAATTGTGAGGTAGACTGTAGAACTAAAATAATCCTAAATATGAGCCTTAGAGACAAGATCTATATTAAATCTATAGCTTCAACTCTGATGATAAATTTTCAAAAAGGGGTAACCTGACTCCATCAAAAGGTAAAATTAAGGATGCAGGATACAGTTAACATTTTAAGTTAAGTCACATGGTTGTGGGAAAACAAAAACTTGCATCTCTGAAACATATCATATTCTGAATAGGGATAAAGCACAAATTTCAATCATAGTCTGTGAATCCCTGAGAGTACTGTTTAAACTATTTCAATACTTCATTTGAAGGCTTTTTCCTGCATAACCCAAAAGAATTGTCTTCACCATTCTGTTTATATTTTCAGTAATGACATAAAATCAATCGGAAATGATGCTTCTTCCACATTGACATGAACCAGCACACAGTCTAGAAACTGTAACAATGCTCACTGAAATTTTTATCAACATGTACTTTCAAAAAATTTAATAAAAAGCAATTTTAATTAAAGACACCCATGATTACGCATTAACGTTGCTGATGTAATTAAATCTGGAATATTATTCTCACACATTTTAATATCCTGTGTGATAAAACAGAAGTTACGTATAAAGTTTGTGCACATGTGTTAGAGAAATGAAATTGAAGACAAAAACTTTTTTTTTTTTAATCTCAGAAAATATTTCCATGATGATATTAGAAAAGAAAACAAGTTTCACCGTGAATAACTGTGAGGCCAAAATTAATTTATAGTTTTTCAAAACTATAATGCAGAAAATGGGAATGATATTCTAGCTTGTAATTTCCCCTAATTAATATATAAAGTCACAGAAAGATAAATATGAACCTGGAAAGATCATAAATAATTATCTACAGAGAATCTTGAAAAAGGTTATCTTAGTAATATACAGAGGTTTGTTAGTAATGAACCTTATTTAAACTCTCTTCCAGTGTTTATTTGGTGTGAGACAATAATGAAGCAAAAATATTATGTTTGTTAAACTATGAAAAAATATCTGTGTATGCAATATTTAAAGAACCTTACAGAGAATAGAAATGCATTTTAGTAAATGTGATGCAAAGAATGTGTGAACAGCACTGCATATTCATGACATTTATTCATTTTTTTTATAAAAATTCTGACCTGGCAGGTGAGAAAAATGAAAGGGGAGTATTGGCTATTAAAGATGTAGTGCACTGATACCTATAGGACTTTTGGATATTTCATTTTTATTTAGAAATACAGTGTTGACTGGACACATATGTGCACTGAATCAAGCACAGAACCACAGTCATCCATCATTCATCAGGTGAGGAGGATTATGTAGAGCGAGAGAAGGGATGATGATGGAACTTCTCAGAGTTATTGTTTCAGAAGAAAACTGTGAAAATGTCATGGGGTGTTTCTAAGAGGAAAGTGATTTTATTGAGCAGAAAACTTCAAAGGGAACATTTTCTAAGATAGCTTTCCTATGCCTCAACTGCCTGTTTGCTTTCTATTGTCTTCCTGCCTGAAGCTTCTATATCAGATCCTTTGGTTTCTAAATGATACTCTGTTTCCAGAATTGTGCTTACAGTATTTTCAAAGGAAAAGTAGTCTGCGGGGAATCATCATTTCAGCTCTGATTAAAAAAAAAACCAAACAAACAAACAAAAAAAACAGTAAATGTTTGCAGTAAGAGCCTTTCTGTGGGATTTGGATTGACTAACCGCACAGTCCTGAGTTCTATCCTGAGCAGTGTGAGAGGTCCTCAGTAAAGTCAACAGTTAGTTTTTTTGCAGTAGCCAAGACTTAAAAAGATGTCTAGGAAGACAATTTCATAAAAACTGGAAAGCATGATAGTCGATTTTCATTGTCACCTTGGCTGGATTTAGAATCAGCTCAGTGACTGAGACAAAGCACAGGGTCAGTCATAGTGTTTAAAATGGTTGTCAGCTGAGAGTAGAGTATTCACCCTACAGGTGACTGGCACCTTTCCATGGGCTGAATAGAATAAAGCTGTGAGGAGAAGGACAGTCAAAGCCAGGATTCTGCTCTGTTCTGTGTCTAAGCCCATTGTGAAATAAGCTGGGGTGCTCTGCAGTGACTCTCCTACCATTACTGACTAAAAGCCTCTGAACTATCAGCCAAATGAGTCTCCTCCTTTTAGTTGCAAGAGCCCAGCAACATGGTCAAAGTGATAGAAAGTGATAAAAGGTAGGTTGATGTGTGTGTGTGTGTGTGTGTGTGTGTGTGTGTGTGTGTGTGTGTAAAGGCACATATGTACATACAGTTGCATGAATTTGTATATGTGCATCTGTGTTCAGGCCAAACAACAACCTTGGTGGTAGTTCCTTCAATATCATCTATTTCTTTATTTAAAGTCAAGGTCACTCATTGCTCTAGAATTTGCCAATAGGCCCAATTGACTTGCAGAACCACCCAGGGAACAGCCACACTAGGTTCCTGTCAGCAAGTCCCTCTTTGCAATATCAACAGTTTCAGGGAGTTTGATGTCTGCAGATAGGATGGATCCCTAGGTGGGGCAGTCCCAGTATGGCCCTTCCTTCAATCTTTGCTCTCTATTTTGTAGATGCAAGTGCTCACAGCCAACCACCAGACGGAGCTTAGAGACCACAGTCGGGGGTCTGGCAGAGGACTAGAGTAGCAGAAGGGGATTACAACCCAATAAGAAGAACAATGTCAGCTGACCAGACAACCCAGAGCTCCCAGGGACTAGACCACCAATCCAGAAGGGATTCATGGTTCCAGATATGTATGTAGCAGAGGATGGCCTTGTCTGACATAAATGGGAGGGGAGGCCCTCGGTCTTGTACAGTTTTGATGCCTGAGCATATGGGGATGCTGGAAAAGTAGGGCAGGAGTGAATGGAGCACCCTCATAAAAGCAAAGGGGAGGGAAGAGAGGGTCAATGGGATGAGGGGGGTTGTGGAGGAGTAACCAGGAAGGGGCATATCATTTGAGAAGTAAGCAAATAGAAAGATTAATTAATTTTTTTTTAAATGATCATATTCTTTTCCTCCCTCACATCTGTTCACATCCTGGACTCCTTCCTATCCATTCAAATTTAAGTTATTCCCTGAAATCTAACAAACTAACTAAAGACTTAGTACAACAAAACCCCCAAATCACGGCCATCCAAATACAACAGTTCTCAAAAAGAAACAAAACCAAAATAACTCCATTAAACTGTAACCAAATAAAAGCACATGCACACCTCACACACAAACTATGATGCTCATTATTTGATGGCCAACTACTACTGAAATAGGACTAGCCCTGGAGTCGCTGGTATAACCAGTATCACTCTATTGCAGGTACAAAAACAATTAAATTCTTAACCTTTATCTTACTGGCTGTGTATGTATGTATGTATGTATGTATGTATGTATGTATGTATGTATTCATTCATTCATCCATTCATTCATTTACTCTTTAAAATATAACAAATTAAAATGCAATAAAATAATATAAAATAAAAATTATTACATCAATTGTGGGCAAGACAAATCAACAGAAGAGAAAACACCAAAGTGAAAGCACAAGTGTCAAAGAAGCAGTCCTCTGCACTCTCAGGAATCTTACAAAAACATTAAACTGGAAGACAGAGTATAAATTCAGAGGATCTGGTACAGACCCATGCAGGCCCTATGAGTGCTGCTGTAGTCTCTGTGAGTTCAAATGTACTTTGCTCATCATGAGTTAGAGGACCTTTTTTTTTTTTGGAGTCCTCCATCCCCTCTGGCTATTTTATCTCCTTTTCTGATTGGTTTTCTGAGCTCTGAGGAAACAGATTTAAAATATTTAAATTTAAAAAGTATTTTAAATAGCAAAAAATAATTAATTAATTTAAAAGGATTCAGGAGTAAGGTTATAATTTTGAATAATTTTGGATAGCATTAAAAGAGTACACACTACTGAATGCTACCTCCAATATTTGAAAAAGTCTTCAGTGATCTTTATGCTAAGATCTCATTTTTCTCTTCCTTCACGTAGTCTGTATAAACAATATAATGTTTTTCTTTAATTTTTAACCTGAAGAAAATCTAGAGTTATCTAGGAAGAGTGTCTCACTGAGGAATTATCTACACTGGGTTGAGATGTAGGCTGTAAGAAATTGACTTAATTATTTCATGAATGTGGGGCAATTCATCTCACTGTGGAAATCACCAACCCCTAAGTGTGTGTATTGAGGAAGTTCCTCTATGAAAGCAGGCTAACAGAACAACTGGGCAGAGTATAAATAAACATGTGTGCACTTATTTCTTTCTATTATTTAATGAGGACGTGATATGACCGGCAATCTTAAGCTTCTACTGTAGTGATTTCTTCATAATAATAAACTGTAACCTGGAATTGTGAACTAAAATAATCTGTTTCTCTTTTAAAATATAAAATTTAAAAAATGTGTCATTTTGTATAGACACTATGAACCTGGAACCTTTTTAAAGTTGTTATACTGAGAACATGTTGGCAAGGAAAAAAACAGACAAGCAAATTGGGATAAACATGTTATAACATTGATATGATGACTTTAGTGGGACTTCTCATTTATAGAATGCATTTGCTCTTGCTTTTTTTTAAAGCTCCATGAAGCTGTGTATTATTAGTAAACTTTTTAGTGAAAAATAAACTTCTGGGCCAGTCACCTAGAACACTGGGCATATTTGAAGAGACAATTAAACTGAAATTGAACTCTTTACATTTAATGCTCATGAGATTTCCAGAATAAAAACAAAGATCTGACTTTCCTAAATTTAGTTTTTGTGTAAATGTGTAGATACTATTTCTTTGTCTCTGAACATCTTTTTTTTCTTTCTTTCTTTTTTTTTTTTTTAGCTCTTAGGATGTCTTTATTTTTGTTGGATATTTTATTTATTTATATTTTTATATTTCAGATGCCATCCCTTTTCCCATTTCCCCATTTTCCCTCTGTAGAAACCCCCTATCCCATCTCCCCTCCTCCTTTTTGCTTTTGTATTATTTTAATTACATTCAAGTATTAAGGTCAGTTCTGCGTTGAGGAACTAGAAATACATTAGTTGAAAATAGTCAAGGAACAAGCAAGACAATAAAAAAAATTCTGTGAACACTCCTGTGATCACTGTTTCTAAGGGCTTATTGTCTCTGAACATTTTTATCATGTTACTGTTTCTACATACATATTATACTGAGGTTTCACTGAGTAGGTATAATACAATTGCAATGTAGCTCATTAGAAACCATTTAGTTTTTCATTTCTGAATGACATAATAATTCATGATTTATACATGAAGAGCCCAGTTCTTTCTGTACTCAGAGAAATTTTCTGACCTATGAGGAGAGAGGAAAATAAAATAAAGTGTATTATATTGATTTGAATTAATTTTATAATTTATGTCATACAGACAGCAACCATGAGATGCTGCACAGTAGAAATATACAGAGATCTTGAGATTCATTTTTGAAATAAAAGTATAAATGAACACTTATAAAGGAATGGACCAAATATATATTATGTGAAAGTCCTATTACTATAAATTCTAAATTAAAACTGTAAAACAAGGTTAAGAAGATATATTTCATCAAATGCTGAAAGAATTCTTAATTGTATACAACAATTAAGAAAATAACAAAATCTATCAATCAGGTAGCAAGTGATTCTAAAAAATCTTAAATATGTAATCAATGCATGTAGGCAAACATCTGGCAATTATTTTGCTCTTAAAAATATAATCAAGATAAAGTAATTCAAGATTTTCCCACTATCAATGTAAATAACATTACAAATGCATAAATTTTGTTGCCACAAATATAGTCATTGTAACTAAAAAAAAAATAAAAGAGTGAAAGTTACTCTGGGAAATAGTAAAACAGATTGTTTCAGGGAAATAGATATTCAACAATGTACAGATGCTAACTTGTAAAATATTAATAGTTTTATACTTTTTCTCTTTTGATAGACTTAAGTGACAGGATTATTAGATCATAGATATGTTTATTTTGGTATGCATTCTTTATTGAAATATTTTTCACTGAATATATTTTGAGATATTTAAATCTCATAATTTACTTTTTTTCCATTAAGCAATACTCAGTAAGTTGGAATAATTAATAAAATTACCAAAAGGGTCCTATTATCCTGTGTTATGTAGTGCAAATATATCTATATGAATCTCTGAAAGTGCAGTCAAGCTGAATGCTCAAAGACATGGTCACCTAACTTACTTTTTGTGGATAAGGATTTCTGTGACCATAAAAGCATGGTCAAAGATTAATGATTTTAGCAAAGACCTATGTACATTTGACACAGAAATTAATGTCCCCATAATGTGCTTAAACTGGTATTTATCATAAATTGTCAAAATTCACGTCAAATTGAGATTATTTTACAAAGTAATACGAGATTTAAACAGTTGCTTTTTCTCCATCCCTGACATCAATCTATAATACAGAGCAATAGTGATAAAAACTGCATGATATTGATACTTACACAGGCATATATGCCAATGGAACAGAATTGAAGACCCAGAAATGAACCCACACACCTATGGTCACTTTATTTTGAGGAAAGACCTAAAACTATGCCAAAAAAAGAGCATTTTCAACAAATTATGCTAATTCGATTGCAGGTCAACATGTAGAAGAATGAAAATTGATTTATTTTTATCTCTTTGTACAAAGCTCAAGTCCAACTAGATCAGGGACCTCCATATAAACCCATGTACACTGAAACTAATAGAAGAGAAAGTTGGGAAGAACCTCAAACACATGGGCACAGGGTAATTTTCCTGAACAGATCATCAATAGCTTGTGCTCTAAGATCTACAATTGACAAATGGAATCTCATAAAATTGCAAAGCTTCTGTAAAACAATGGACATTGTCAATAAGACAAAATGGCAAACAACAGATTGGGAAAAGATCTTTTCCAACCCTACATCCAATAGAGGGCTAGTATCCAATATATATAAAGAATTCTTGACTTAAACTCCAGAGAATCAAATAACCCTATTAAAAATGGGGAACAGAGCTAAACAAATAATTTTCAACTGAGGAAACTCAAATGGCTGAGAATCATCTAAAGAAATGCTCAACATCCTTAGTCACCAGGGAAATGCAAATAAAATCAACCCTGAGATTCCACCTCACACCAGTCCGAATGGCTAAGATCAAAAACTCAGGTGACAGCAGATGCTGGTGAGAATGTGAAAAAAGAGGAATACTCCTCCATTGTTGGAGAGATTGCAAAATGGTACAACCAGTATGACAATCAGTCTGTGGGTCCCCAGAAATCTGGACATGGAACTACCAGAGGTCCCAGATATACCACTCTTAGGCATATACCCAAAAGATGCTCCAACATATAACAAGAACACATGTTCCACGATGGTCCTAGCATCCTTATTTATAATAGCCAGAAACTGGAAAGAACCCAGATGTCCTTCAACAGAGAATAGAGAGGATACAGAAAATGTGGTACATTTATGCAATGGAGTACTACTCAGCTATTAAAAACAATGAATTCATAAAATTCTTAGTCAATTGATGGAACTAGATAATATTAACCTGAGTGAGGTAACCCAGTCACAAATGAATTTGGACTCAATCATGGACTTGTCTAGAAATCAATCCAATATTGGAAATCACAGACTTTATTTGGAAGGCTGGTTCTGGACATTTTCAGAGACATATTTGGAAGTTAGCTACAGTTCTCTATGATGTTATGTTAGCAAGAGATAAAGTTGGGACAGAATCTGAATTTCAAACAAGGGTTAGTGCATGTGATAAGAATCTTTTAATTGTCATGTTAAAATTACTTTTGTTTATTCTATGATATTTGATGTAAGTTGCATTGGTTGTATACTTTCTGAATGTGTTAGTCTGTTGAAACTTGGCATGTCTTGTGTGGGAGTCTATAAACCAGCTTTTGTTATGTTGCTGTAAGTATTACAGGACCTTGTTATTCTGAAAAAAGCTTTCAAGTGCAGGAAGAAATGAGTCAGCCTTTAAGCAAAAGCCAGGGGTTAGTGGGATTCATTATTGCTAGTATAAAAGCTTTAATTACATTATTTGCTATCATCACTGCTTCTGCAATTGCTTTGGCACAAGAAGTTAAGATGGCTACTTTTGTTAATCATTTAGCAAAAAAAAAACATTTACTAATGTGTTGAGTACACAATGGGAATTAGATAGGCATTTGGAACAATGGATTGATGCTCTCATATCCTATTCAAATTATTGGAAGGAGATTCAGAGTTTAATATTAAGGAGCTATCTCGAATGCCATGCCAAATACTGTTGGATTCATGTTAGTTCTAAAATTTACAGTGGTAGTCATTATAATTAGGAAAAGTTTAATGATACTTGCAGGGTATTTGGAATAATTCTAATAACTCTCTGAAAGTTTTAACTTTACATAGTGAGCTTATGAATTTCAAGAATGCTGCTCTGCTGAATATTGATGTGGTAGATACTGCTGGTAAAATTATCCATTGCCAGAGGTCAATATTTTTATTTTGGTCAAGCTTCAAGTATGACATATATAGCTTGAGCATGTAAGCCCTTTTTGTCATGGCAATACTTTTATTCCTGCCCATTGTGTTAAAGATTGTCTTTAACAACATCAACATGTTGACAGCCAAAGTACATGTCTTGAAACTGAAAATGAACTCCCAGACAGGGTTATCAAATTAACAGTCTGGAAAGCCAAAGATGGGTACAATTCTGCAGAGAGCCTTACTAACCTAAGACATAAGTGCACTGCTTTTGATAATGTATATTCCACGACAGGTAAGGGAGGCATTCTTGTCAAAATGACCTAAGACAGGCTCAATCTTGTTTATGAAATAAAAGGAGAAGATAGGTGGAGAGCTTTTGGGACTGCTTGGCAGGAATCTGACATGGGTCAAGGACAAGAAAATGGGCTGCTTGGCAGGAATCTGACATTAGGTTAGAACAAAGAAGTTGTTTTAGGCAGGAATCTAAATATTAGGTGAGAACAAAGAAGTAATTTCAGATAGGAATCTAAATCTTAGGCTAGAACAAAAAAGTAGGCTTCAGGCATGAAAATGACTTTGGGCTAGGACAGGGAAGTAGGTTCAGATATTTTGGTCATCCTGATAAGCCCTCAGAAACAGTAATCATGGGAGTGATTATGAAAACTTGTTTATTACCGTGCTTGTTTTTTGACTATTTGTGTTTATTGTCTTGCTTATTCCTTGACTATTTGCATCTATTGTGCTGTTAGTTCCTCAACCTAGAACTGACCTTAATACTTGCATGTAATTAAAATGATATAAAAGCACATTGGAAAAATAAATTAATAAATGAATAAAAAATAAAAACTGCTGATAGTGGATGTGCATTTTGAAGATTTAAAGAAGATAAGACTGATTTTTATATAAAAGTTTAAATTTGTGATTTTTTAAAGATTTTTATAAGCTTACTTTTAAAGATAATAATAAAATAAATAATTCTTTCTTTGTAACTACCAATTTCTGCCTGTCAGTAAGAAAATCTTATTGAGAAAACTACCTTGCTTGCTCATACTTTGTTAATCTACAAAAAGTTACGTAGATGTGAATGTGTACGGTTTCTAGGGAATAATTTGAGTCTTTTATGGTCATTCACTAGAAGAAAACTTGATTATAATACGTTGTAACTGTACTGCTTGATTTTGCAGTGGTATGTATGCTATAAGAGAAAAAATAAAGTCTTTGAATTGTTCCTTCCACACTCAAAAATAAAAAGAATGAAAGAAAGAAAGAAAGAAAGAGAACACACATCATATTCACTCACTGATAAATTGATATTAGCCCTAAAGATTGAAATACCCAATATACAATTCACAGACCACATGAAGCCTCAGAACAAGACAGACCAAAGTGTAGATGTTCCGTACTTCTTAGAAGGAGAAACAAAATACTCAAGGGAAGAAATACAGAGACAAAGTGTGGAGCAGAGCTGGAAGGAAAGGCCATCCAGAGACTGCTGCACCTGGAGATCCATCCCATATACAGACATCAAACCTAGACACTATTGTGGATGCCAAGAAGTACATGCTTCTTGACAGGAGCCTGATATAGCTGTCTCCTGAGAGCTTCTGCCAGAGCCTGACAAATACAGAGGAAGATGCTCTCAGTAAACTATTATACTGAGCATGGGGTCCCAATGGAGAAGTTAGAGAAAGGACTGAAGGAGCCAAAGGGGTTTGCAGCCTCATAGGAAGAACAGCAATATCAACTAACCAGAACCCCCACACACAGTTCTCAGGGATTAAACCACCATCCAAAGAATATACATGGAGGGACCCATGGCTCTAACCACGTGTGTAGTAGAGGTTGGCCTTTTCGAACATCCATGGGAGGAGAGGTCCTTGGTCCTGTGAAGGTTCGATGCCCCAATGGAGGGGAATGCCAGAGTGGGAGGTATGAATTGGTGGGTTGTTGGGGGAACACCCTCATAGAAGCAGGGTGAGGGAAGGAGTATGGATAGTCAATTTCTGATGGAGAAACTGGGAAGGGGATAACATTTGAAATTTAAATAAGTAAAATATCCAATAAAACATCAAAATACATAAATACAGTAAATAGTTGCTTTTTCTTTACAAAGGTTCACATTTCACAGGTTACAATACACCAAATATATAAAAATCTTAGAATTATAGGTAATTTCATCAATTTTGTTTGTTTGTTAATTTCTCTTTTGTTATCTAACAACCTGTCCTGAACCTCCTAAAGAATAATTCCTTATGCATAAAATATCTTCTGTTAATTACTACACTATCAAGAGTAACAAGAACCCAATAAGTGTTCTGTAAATCTAACAAACCTATATAGAAACAAAGAATTTTGGAGATGAAAGCAAATAGCTTCTTCACTGCTACAAATAAAAGAATATCTCCACTGATCATAGAATTTTGTATATTTCACAGTTGTTTCACTGAAGCTTAACAATACATAGACAATTGAGGATGAATTTGCCTCGATTGTCTGCTTCTTCTGATATTGTCTTTCTTATATCTTTTTCAAATAAGTCAGAAAATTGTTTCTTTCTCTCTAGTAGCAAGAACAGCATATGACCCAGTGAAGAATTGAGTTCTAGTTCCCTCTTTTTTCTCCTGAGAATCAAAGTTCATTACACAATACTGTCACTTCAGTAAAATGAAAATCTGAGCTCAAAGAGAGAGGACAGTCTTGTAAGTTACAGGTTAGGATGCCTCAGAAGGAAGTTAGATTTGGACAAGCTCTCTGCTGTAACAGTGGGCAACATTTGGTCACTGCTTTTAAATCCATGGTCTTCTATACTTTACTGTAATCATTAAAAGTGAGTGTTTCGGGGACTCATTATCTTCCAAGTTAAGTAAATATTTAAGAGTTCTTAGTAAGGAAAGAGAAAGTCATATAAACCGCACTGAGTCATTACTCCAAAACTAATTATGAAAGCATTAAAGATTAGAGGCACTTACCTCAGTCTTGCTGTTAATTGTTAGGTCCTTTAACAACTGAAAATAAAGACTTCAGTATTCCTTAAAGTAGAATACTGTTCCTAATATATTTTAGCATCTTGTACCAAGAAAGGGAAAAAAATTTCTGCTACCACAAACATCCCTCATGTTTATGTGGCTGTTGCAATATATTTGTTCAAGAGAGTGGAAGGATGTTGTCATAGACCACCCAGCAAATGATTACAAGGAACATTGGAAAGCCTACTCTTCTTTCAAACACTGGCATTTTCCTTCTCTTTGAGATTCTAATACGGTGAAGTAGGAAATCTATATCATGAAAAGAAGGCTTCCAGAGTGCCTTAGTTAGAGATTGTTAAAATGAGAGAGCTGCATGAAAGCTAATAATACCATCTTCCTTGATGAATTAGAGACAAATATTTGACTGTCTTTACTTGGTCCCCAAAAGAAAGTGAAAGTATATATACATATACATATATAGTGTATTGTATGTATATGTATACATACAAATAATATTTATAATATATATTAAATAATATATAAATAATATTTATTATATATTACATAATATATATTTATATGTATACGTATATATATATGTATGTGTATATATGTGTATGTGTATATACATATACGTATACATATACATATATATATAAAACATCATGTCTTTGCTACTTTGAGCTGGTTGGTACATTTTCATTTGCCATTTAGGCTGCTCATCATCACACATGACAGAGGGACTAGTAAATTGATGAAGAGTACAGATTAATTATTGCTTGCTGTGTATTAGTTCCTCAGAAGAAAGTCATTTGGGCAGTTTTTGAACCTAAACCTTCACAGACCAGGATTCCCCTTTTTTTGTCTTGAACTCTGACAAATAAAATATGAAAAAAAAAATAAAATATTAAGTGAAACATGCTACCAGTATTTTGGAAACTTCATAAAATAGAGTCCAATCTCTCTGGCAAAGGATTTTTCTAGACCTTCTTAAAGACAAGGAAAGGGTCAGTTCAATCTGAAGATCAGATCAATGTGTGCAACCTCCAGTGAATCATAGGCACAGGAGTGAACTTACATAGTACAACATCAGAGCATTAAGCCTTTTGAACAAAAAAAGAGTAGCTGCTCCCTTTTATAAGTAGCTGCTCATTTTCATAAGTCACTAAAGGTTAAATGTGTGTGTCATGATGGAAAATAAAGTAAGAATTTATAGGATATTTCATTATTAAAAATTTCACATATGAACAACCAAATGAAATATTTTGTTTTACAGCTTATTTATGATAAGAAAAAAAAATAGATTTGTGGGTTCATTGATGAAATGGAGAACATATTTTTAAGTTATTTAACTTACACCCTGATACTGTATTTTATATTATTATATTTTTAAGTTATTTAATTTATACCCCAATATGATATTTCCAGATGTGGAACATATTCCTTTACATGGGTCTATAAATGGCACTCACTGCACAATTGCAATGAGAGACTTAAGATGTTTTCTCTATAAATCACATCCTCATGAAACAACTGAAACAACTATACAGAGGATCAGTAATTCTACTGAATATTTAACTCCTTAAAAAGAAATGTTCCTAGGGTGAATAAAATGTGTGTCCCTGTTAAGCATTAAAATGGAAAAGTTATAGCTTGGCACTTGGATATTAAGCACTGTAAAGTTTTCATTTTGTTTTCTTTTGTTTTGTCATAATCTTCTAATAGTTCTAGCAGATTTCATAGAAGATTTTTTTATATATTCACATGTACATAAATGAGGGTCTATATTAATAAACTGGGTTTGAGTCCCTCATAAATTTAATTAAAAAATCGAGTGCTTACTCATTTGCTGTTATTAGATGTATATATTATGTTGTCAAGAATGAACAATTCAAGACCTCAATTCCAGATGGCCTAAATTCACTAATATTTTTTGCCTCAAGGAGACAAATGACCAGGAATATTCAATAAAAAATACAAGGTTGAGCAGGACAGAGAAGATGAGGGGAACTCAAGAGAAATGGAAGGAGTATTTGTTCTGGTGGAGGAGGTTGGCAGTGGAAGAGGAACAAAGGACTGCTTCTGGAGAGAGGAAAAAGACACGACCTAAGAATATGGCAGTTTGTAGAAATAAAGAGGTGTACATGCTTGGGCCAGTGAGTGGCTCTATTAGAAGGTTTAGTCCTGTTGGAGTAGTTGTGTCACTGTGGGTGTGGCTATGTAGACTCTCATCCTAGCTTCCTGGAAGTCAGTGTTCTGCTAGCAAACTTTAGATGAAGATGTAGAACTCTCAGCTCCACCAGTACCATACCTACCTGAACTCTGTAATGATTCTGCCTTGATGATAATGGACAGAACCACCGAATCTGTAAGCCAGCCCCAATTAAATGTTGTATTCCAACATATAACAAAGACACATGATTCACTATGTTCATAGCAGCCTTATTTATAATAGCCAGAAGCTGGAAAGAACCCAGTTGTCCTTCAACAGGGAGGAGGAAGTAACCAATGAAAGGAATACACCTTTGTGTCAAGCTTCAGAAATGTAATCTAACTGGCTTTAGCAAGACAGAGGGAATAGGGGAGAAGGGCAAGTAAATAGCCTGCTAGAGTCCTATTTACTATTCTTAGGCCAGCTATAGTCCTTTAATAAAGATGCTGAAGAATTCTTGAGACTAGTTTCGATCATAAACTGTGGAAAGTGATGAAAAAAGGAGGCTGTGAATATACTGGGAAGACAAAAGTTAAGTGGAACTGAGACTGGTTTGGATAAAGGGCTACATAAGACAGAGAAAGTTTATGGGGCAGGGTGATTGCAAAAGAAGCATCTATATCTGGAAAAATTCCAGAACACTTCCTAGAGTGAGTTCCAGGTGCTGAGGAAAGGGAGGGCCTTAACCCTCAACTAAGGACCACTGTGTTTGAGCTACAATGTTCGATGATAGGATAATAGGAAGTGTGACATTGTCTGTTAACACTCATATTCGTTATATTAAGAATGAAGTTTCTTTTTTTCCTTTTCTTTCCTATTGGATATTTTATTTATTCACATTTCCCATGTCATCCGCTTTCCCCATGTCACCTCCCTAGAACCCCCATGCCATCCCCTCTCCTCCTTTTTGCTTTTATACAATTTTAATTACATGCAAGTATTAAGGTCAGTTCTAGGTTGAGGAACTAGCAACACAATAAATGCAATTAGTAAAGGAATAAGCAAGACAATAAACACAAATAGTAAAAAAACAAGCACGGTAATAAACAAATTTTTATAATCACTCCTATGATCACTGTTGCTAAGGGCTTATCAGGATGACCAAAATATTTGAGCCTACTTCCCTGTCCTAGCCCAAAGTCATTTTCATGTCTGAAGCCTGCTTCCTTGTTCTAGCCTAAAATTTAGATTCCTACCTGAAATTACTTCTTTGTTCTAGCCTAATGTCAGATTCCTGCCTGAAGCCTACTTTCTTGTCCTTGGTCAATGTCATATTCCTGCCAACCAGCCCATTTTCTTGTCCTTGGCCCATGTCACATTCTTGCCAAGTAGCCTCCAAAGCTCTCTGCCTCTCCTCTTTTATTTCATTAACAATACTAAGCCTGTCTTAGGTCGTCTGACAAGAATGCCTTTCTTTCTCATCATGGAAGATGCATCATCCAAAGCAATGCACAAGAGTGCTGCTCTACTGAGGATTGATGCAGTAGATATTGCAGAAAAAGTTACCCATGGACTGAGGTTAGGATTTCTAGTTTGGTCAAGCTTCAAGAATGGCACATATAGCTTGATAATGCTAGCTCTTTTTGTCCTGGCAATACTTTTATGTTAAAGCTTGTCTTTAACAACATCAACATGTTGGCAGCCAAAGTATATGGCTTGAACCTGAAAATGGACCCCCAGAAAAGTTATTAAATTAACAGGCTGGCAAGTCAAGGAAAGGTAAAATACTCCATAGAACCTTACAATCCTAAACAGAAGAATGAAGTTTCTAACTTCCCAAATACAGAGTTCCTTAAACTGAAGAGGACACACATTGCTTATTCATGAATTCCATCTGAAAATTAACACAGCTAACTAAAAAAACAGCTTATTAAATAAACAGTAATATTTTTTTAGAATTTACTAAGTATTATTAAAGAGAACTATAAATGGATAGTAGTTTAAATAATTTTAAAAAGTATGTGACTGATGTGGATACTCACATGTACCTGTATACAAAATTTGAAATATACTTCAATGAATTTAATCATACTCTTCTAGATTTAAACAACTCTAAATCAAAACAATTTAGAAAGAAAAGAACATGAAGACAGTAAAAAAATACTGTTTTGTGAGAGCATTTCCTGTGGAGATTTAATGTACACATGTATTTACTCCAGAAAAGGAACTTAAGATGAATCACAGTTCAATTGTACCTAAGTCTCACTTGGAGATCCATGAGTTATCAGAATTATAACGACTTACAATCTTCGTAACCCAGGAAGAAGCTCTGTACAACTTGTGGCTTTTCCAGGAGTCTTATAAATAATCCCTTGATGGCTCTGCAACTGGGATCCATAAAGCCTCCTGTCAAGAATCTATGTACATTCATAATATCCCTGGGGAAGAGGCCTTCCTAAATGTTGAAAGTTTTAGGTTCCCCAGAAATGGAAAATTTGTTTATTTTCTGAGTCTCATAAGAATTCTTTCTCTCCTGGAGAGAATGTTTCAGTTCACCGGGAACTGCTGTACAATGCACATCATGAGCTATCTAGCAAAGTTTATCCTCCTCTTGGTGCACATTTCATAAAAATGGGTGCCTTGGAACTGAAGCCATTCCATGAGACAATAACTACTTTGGAGCTTAATTTCTGAATAAGTATAGAGCATGTATAATCATTAGAACTTAGTTATAATAACTGATGTTACAAACATGGGATTTCAGTAATAACATTTTCTTTTCCTCCATTTTTTTCTGATAGAAATAGATTCTAGCAGACATGTTTTCTGGCACTACAGAAATCTGAATGCTAATGAAGATTCTGAAGGCTTTCCACTTGTCTGATCAGACAATCCACTGACCACATAAAATTATCAGCTTCCTGAAAGTATTGAACATTGCACACATTCTAGTTTCATTTTCTCTTCATTTAGTTTTGCACAAGAGAAGGAAAAACAAATGCAGTCTTGGGATTAACATTTTTCAGGCACTACCAGTAGGAAACATAAAATATAATTCTGTACATTAAAACAGTCTAACATACATAATGTAATTAATGATATTAACTGATTTATGTGAAATTCCTTGTTTTCTATTAATACTGCAAATAATATATTAAAATGTTATAGATTTAACTACTTGGATTAAGAAACTATGATAAATATGCTGTATTAATCTTATCCAGTCAGGCAGAATTTGCAAGACAATGTTTATAATATAATGATTTACAATAACTACATATAGATAAATAATACTAACTAGTATAATGAATGATTCTAAAGACAATAAACATTATATACATATTTCTACATGTTGAGGTATATCATAAAAGCAAGTAAATACCATATACACTGTAAGTGTCAAAAGTAAGATCATAACATGGAGAAGTCAACTAGATAAGATGAATACATGACTAAAATCTATATGGTCTACATGATAAATTGTAAACCATTCTGTGAAAGTGTCAGGAGGCCTCATTTATCTGGAGCAACATTTAAGGAACACCAGACTCACTCACTCTCTCTTTTTTAATTATTTTATTTATTTAGAGTCCACTTGCTGCCCCTTCTCCCAGTCCCCCTTCCCACAGTTCCTCATCCCATTCCTCCTCCCCTCTGGTTTGGAGAGGGTGCTCCAACCCCCAACCAGGCCGAGTCCTACTGAATATTTTAGAGCTATTAGTAAATAAGACTTTTTTTCAAAATGAATAATCTAGTTCAATTAATCTTTTGTTATAGTCCTTATAATCCAATTATCTACCTCAAATTCTGAAATCATTTATTCTCAGTCAAGGTAGAAATAATGTACCATCAGGACAAAAATAAAAACAACAAAATAAATATATGTCAGAACTTAGAAAATGAATCATGAAATATGAAGTAATATAATTATTTTCTATGAATCTTTGGTGGAATAATAGTATAATTTCACAGAATTTATGTTGTTCAATATTAATTGTCTTGAATTAGAAATTAAGGTTTTATGGCTAATCATAGAGAAATCTTATACATGCAATTAAGCTATATTTTTACAACTTTTACAGTTGTAGTTTGGTCTCAGCCTACATGGAGGCTGCCCTTGTGAAGGCAATTTATATGACTTTACATAGCTGTAAAACTAGATATATTTAAAACATTCACACAGAAAGCTTCTTGAAAAGGCATGAAATGTTAGTGAACACACAAAGAAAAATTATTCACTTTTCTAGTAAACATTAGGTTTCCCCAAGACACTCAGGAAAATACGGAATGCCTAGTTCAAACCTGAGAAATTCTCACAGTAGGTATAACTTTATTTTTTTTCTAGAATACATTAGTTGTACTGAATATTTTATAAACTATTTTGTATAAATATGGTGAATCTTTTAGGAACAGAATGACAAGAAAGTAGTTCTATGTTTACTTGAAAGAAAAGTGATTTTTTTCAGATAGCCTTGCATTCACTTATGTGTAAATAATAGCAATAAATTGATCATTCATATGTTGTTATTTTGTCAATTATGTATCATTACCAAAATTTGATCAAAATTCATATATATATATATATATATATATATATATATATATATATGATGAATGTTCTCATTTCTTCTATACCATGAATAAGGAAGATTGGTTCCTTCTTATTTTCTTATGTATGTAAAACAAGTAATTTATAACCTCTTTAGAACATAATTTCATCCTCCAATTTCTTCTTTACTGAGAATAGTTTACACTATCTATGTTATGCCGATTTAAATATAGTCTCTTCTAAAATATCTTGAATAAGTCTAAAATACAAATTGTAACCAATTTTCGATTGAAATAATCTTCGCATCAAAATTGTATCAAATTTATTAATGTTGTTTAATATATTTTATAAGTAGAGTGAAACAACTGAACACTTACCTATCTTCCAAATACACTTGGAATATATGATAGTTTAAAATATCTGTTTACAAGTTATTAAAGTCTTTAAGTCCAATGATTAATAAGAACATAATTACTAATAAGAAGATAATACCACAGGCAAACATGATAACATGTATTATGTAAAATCCACACTGTGAAAATCAAGCTAAGTTAATGTAATTTATTCTATAGTAACGTTTGAAAGTTTCAAAATATACAAAAATAGGACTCTAAGCACTGAAATGTAGATTAAAGAAAACTTTGATATTGTAGATACAGCTCGAGGTTATAGTGCTAATCTAGCATAAATTTGAGTGCCTAGTAAAGAACAAACCCCTGTTTTTTTTTTTTTAAAGGGGAACAAAGTCTACTAAAAGGAGTAGAAGAGAACATAGAGACAATTAAAGAAAGCATATTTCATTAATAAATATATATTATTTTATGTATGTACATGTGTTTTCCCTGGACATAGAGCTGATGTTCATATAGACTACAAATGCATTACAAATCTCCTGGAATTGAAGTTATAGACAGTTTTTATCTACCACGTTGGTTTTGTCCAACAAACCAGGTTCTCTGAAAGATAAACAAGTATTTTATTAAATACTGAACCACCTCTCTAGTCTCTGAATTTGCCTTCTTAGTGGTACAAACTGGAAAAGTTGTTTGACATATTAGAGAATTCAAAACCTAGCTACAAAACCCTGACTGACCAAGAACTCCTGTCCTGATTCCATCTTAAATTATTAGTTATTATTCCATTTAGTTCTCTGTTGGTATCCCTTAAATTATTTCTAGCATATAATACAAACATATCTCACAATCCTGCATCCCCAGTATAGTGCTCAGGCAAGTAGTCAACAGATGTTACTAAGAGCAGCATAATGGCACAAAAAATAAGTATTCAGCAAGTCTTTTATGGTTGCTAGAAAAATGTTTTGTTTATGTCCATCATCATTTGTCTGGAGAGTAATATAAGCAATCAATATATTATATTGCTGCAGAGACACTTGGGTTTCTTAAGGGGAAATATATTATTTTTAGAGGCAAGAATGAGCAACTATACTCACTGTGCACAATTTCGTGGTTATTTCTTCTTTTTAAAGTGATGACCATAAATATCTGTGAATATGGTCACTTTAAATCAAGAATCATACATAATTCAGCTAAATATATGTCTTAATAACTTTTATTGTTATAATAGATGTTACCCACTTATACACCGAGCTGAAAAGGACATAAAAATTCCAACTCTAGTCTTTAAATTTAGAATCAGCACTTGGAGACTCTAATTAAATTGCTCAGTGTCACAGACAAAACCAGATTCCAGGTCTTAGTCTTCCATTATTATTTCTCAAAAACCCACTAAATATTTCATAGTTCGGCACTGTATGAACTCTGGGACCTGACTATGACTAAACTGTACGGAAGAAAGTGAGTTAATTTTCTAAAATTACAGTGTATTAATTATTACTCTTTGTCCTACTTCTGGCTAGCTTCACAAAAGCACTCATTTTGAGAAACAAAGTCATCAATATAAAGTTAAGAATCATGGACATAAGGACAATTTCACTATGAGTCTTATGGCATTGTGAGCATTTCATACATCATTTTTGTTCTGTTTCAGCACCAAAGTGTAGCCTTGGTGCTTTTAAAGATAAAATCTATCACTGATTTTGATTATTCATTATAAAATTAAAATAATTATGAAATAAATTTTGTATTACTTTAAGTCATAAAATCATAATTTAAATTGAAATTTATTATTTTCTGTTTGTGTGTATGAGGTATGGATGCCTATGTATTCATTTGTTTATGAATATGATTCCACATGTGTCATGACACACATGTGGAGGTAAGAAGACAACCTCAAATGTTATACTCACTTTCTACCTGTTTGTGGCATGGACTCTTCATTGTTCTTGTTCTGGTGCTATATCAATATAGCACTGCATTAAATTTCCCAGACTATTTCTGTCACCCCCTGTTTATCAATGTAAGTGCTGGGAATACAGACATTGTGTTATATAGCTATTTTTCAAATAATGTTTGAGGATTCAATCTCAGATCTTCATACTAGCTTGGCAAACCCTATTACTCATGGAACCATTTATTTTCCATAATTTAATTCATTAAAGTATTTCATTTTTTATATATCCAGAAGTAAAATAAACATACACGGTCTATTTAAGTCGTTCCTTCTTCGCCTTCAATACAACATAGTATTAAACTTTCCTTCTGTCCACCTCTACAGAACAAGCCTTTCTCACTGATGCTTCACGTACTTCTGCGGCTTCTGCAGCATCTGTGTAGTCAAGTCCACTTCACTGCCTCTAAGGAGCAATCTCAAGAATTGCTTTCCCTGTTGCCTATGACACTTTACTTCTGATGTTCTTAATTCTGTAACTTTAAATTTAAGTGAGGCATAATTTTTTGTTAATTGTTTCTGTTAAACACAAAGTATGAACAACAATTCTTGGAGTAAACTAGTAAAACATATAGTCACTGTACTTCATAAAAGTTATCAGATCATGATATCATCATACTTATTGTGAGAAAGTGACATAAGTCATGAAATCACAAAAATAGACATAGTTCCAGCAATATGCCCAAGATGATATACTGCACATTAACCTAAAAGGTTATCATAATATGCCCATTTTAATAAGTAAGATCAGTCTATAATATCTATAACTGTTACTTCAAAAGTTAGTGTTAGGTTTTACTTTTCTGAACTAATAATAAAAATTTCCTAGTGTTACTGAAAAATTTATAAACATTCACTGATTTACTGTACATCAAATGATACTCCATGTATTAGGATAACACTGTACAATGTTAACCCCTTTCACTAAGTATATTAAGAGAACATTAGATACAAAAGCACTGGAAGACCCACTACTTTAACTGGGGTGTCAAGAAAATTCTCTCTGAAAAAGTAAAAACTGAACAGAGACTAGAATAAGGGAAGAATCCAGTGGCTCAGGTATCTAGGCAATGAGCAGACAGTAGAATACAATGGCAAATGTTATGACAGAGCCGTTAGGAAGCCAGCAGGATCTGAGTTACAGGAGCTATGGAAGGAAAAACAACAAATGAAATAAGAACAGCTATGAGGATTCGAATTAGAATGAAGGCAGACAAGATAGTATTTTTCTACAGTCATTAACACTTAACATGGACGTATATTAACTACCTATTTATAATACATAAGACAGAAAACATATTCTAAAGTGCAGCACTTACATGGGTTAGACATAAGCATTGCTATCTCAAAGCAGAACAAGTATGATAACTAAAAAAATCATGCAGCTCCAAGCAATCATGTCTGTAAGTACTTCATAGATGAAAAAGCAAGAGCTCTTGAAATTCTCATCAAACCTATGAGAGATCTCAATGAGTCCTCTCCCCACTTTGAGATGAGAAAAGATATAAACAACTGGCTAGAGTGGAAGGTTTTAGTGGTTCAGATGCCAGAAAGTTTCCCAAGTAACTACCTAGACAGAACAGCATTGAGTCAACAGTACTGATAAAACTAATCCCAATTGGATCATTTGATTCCCAAGGATAATGTGGAGAGAATAATTCCTTTGCTCTGACAGTAGTTTTGTTGTCTGTGGTGATTAAGTATTCTTACTATCATGCAGGAAATGATAGTTGAAATTGCCTTTCGAACTATTTCGATCAACAGAATATGTAATGTAAAAATATATGTTACTGCAGAATAATGAAACCTGCTTTATGCACTAGTCATAAATTCTAAGAAGATCATTTGGAAAATGTTTTTGGGTAACAATAAATATAAGCAGTACAGTGAAATACTATTTATTGTTTTCTTATAGCTTAATTTCTATACACAGCTATTAGAAAGTTCAATATCTTTACTATGAATTTTCATAAAATAACAGTACAAAGCCATTCATGAATTTCTCATAGAATATATATTACTAGGTTACTACATAGTTTGGTGTGATTTTAAGCTAATCACCAAGGTTGTTTGGGTTGTGTTGGATCTTACTTCAAGAACATGAATTTAACAAAAACCCAAAAGAAATGGTGTTAGATGTGATACTTGTACCACACTTAGTTCAGGGGAAAAGAGGCTAATTGGCATTTCATATAATATCAAAAAAATTCATGTCATTGTCATTCCTGCTATCTAGTGCCTAGGACATGGGTAGTACATTTGTACACATGAGGCAATGGAAGGTTACAACACATTTATCATTTTAAGATTGAAGAACTTGTACCAGATAGATAGGCCTACTTCCTATTTACTTTTAACAATCCAGTCTTGATTATTATGGATAGCAAAAGCTTAGTAAAATTAACATTTAGATCTTCTTTAATTGTGAGGGAATTCTCTAGGAAGCAGTTTAAATCATATTTCAACAATTAATGAGTTAAATACACACTCCTGCATAGTAATTTACGCAAATGCCCATTAAAAATAGTATAGTGTTGGTAGACTAAGCAACTGTTTTTTTCATAGGCTGTAGACTGGGCATTCCAGGAACTATTCGACATCTTTACGTCACTGTAGGAATTACGAATCCTTCAGATAAAACGTTTTCACTGTGTTCTCATCACAATGGTTCAATTCTTAGACTAGGTATGAGAAGCTCCATAGTATTTTTCTTGTTGACTACTTGCCTAAATGATGTGATTTAAGAATCAAAAGTTTCTCTGCTTTTACCTGAAGAATGTGTTATTTAATGTATTATATATGACTAATCCCTTCAAAACAAAATTACTGAAAAAAATAAAAGAGTAATAAGATATGTGAACCCCCAAATGGGTCCTTGAAAAACAGTGAGTAGTTACGGTTACTAAGATAATGTAGTACATTATTAGTTGCTATTATTAAAATCCACTATAACATACAAATACAAAAAAAAAAATAGAAGTAAAATCCAACTGTTGTGGATAATAAATTGAATTTTATGCCTATTAAAACATCTTTAATGGTAGTCATATGTTTCATTATTAATGATTATAACTCAGTTACAAGCAAGATAACAAATTCCAACAACTTTGTTCTCTACTCTTCTGTGACTCTCAGAGGCGCCTGGATGTCCAAGAGCCTGAGAACACTACGTCCTGGCCTCATCGTAGGCCTGGAGACCCATGAACCAGCTCTGACTTTCCCACATCTCAGACTTCTCTTCCCACCCCTGGAGCAGTATCTCAGCATTTTCCTACTGCCTAAAACATGTTCTGGTGTCAGTCAAATTCTCCTCATCCCACCTCCCTAAGCGGCCTTGCCCGGTGGCAGAGTGCAGGTAAAAGGGGCAGGAAAATTGTAGGAGTCGGGGCATGGAAGACACCAATAGAATGTGTTCCAGCGAATCAGTTAAGTAGGGCTCATTGTTCAAAGAGAGAAAGATGCAAGCTCATGGTCTTCATGGGAACGCACCAGCTCCTCTGCACACATTTTACACCTGATAATTTGGTTGTTTATAGGACATCGTGGGAGTAGAATAGAGGCAAATGCAAGATTAATAAAGTGCAAAAGAATTCAGTATAATTTAAGTGTTATGTATAAAACTAAGCTAAACTAAACTAAACTAAACTAAACTAAACTAAACTAAACAACAAAACTCACTAAGTTAATTGTGAAAGAAGAGGTCCAGCAATGAGGAATGAAGATTAGCTTAGGCTCCTCTGAGATGTGGACGCCTAGTACAATGGCATGAAATAGACAAGTATAAGAAAGTATCTTAGACGAAAGAGATAGAGAGATGACACTAAAGGAAGAATCATCTTGAGACACAATCTCTAAACGGGCAGAAGACTGGAGCTTCATGAGCTAAGGGTAACTGTGAGTTTGTCATGAATGAACAAAATCTGCTTCAGAGGCTTTGAGAAAAAGTTGAGCTTTCATTTAAAATGAAAGAATTCACTAAAGGTGTTTAAATGCCACAAATGTATTTTTTTTCACCGTAATTATTACTGGCTACGGTCTGCAAAATGTCTAAGAAGCATTTAACAATGACTGGTAAGAGGCTATGGAGTAAAGAGTCTGCTGCCATATTAAATAGACATGAGTATCTTAAAAATTTGTTCCTCATAGACCAGCAGTCTCAACTAACCAGGATCCCTGAGATCTCTTATACACTGAGCCACCAACCAGGAAGCATACACTGTCTGGTCCAAAGCCCTGGACATATATACAGCAGATGACTGCTGGGTCTGACTTGAGTGAAAGAAGTTGCACCTAACCCTCGAAAGACTTGAGACCCCAGGGAGTTGAGAGGCCAGAAGGGAGGTGAGTGTGGGGGTGGGCACATCCTCTTGAAGATAGTGGACATATGAGTGGGATGAGGAACTTTGGGGTAACTACTGGAAAAAAAAGTAGTAAAAAATTTCTTCCTCCTTCAAAAGTATGATAACTGAAGAAAAACTGTGAAAACAAACCATCAATAATGATTAAAAAAGATTTGTTCATAAATCTGGAAGCCAATGGTAAAATGTGGAAGGCTGTGATAGTGTAATATTGAACGGAGCTCATCTCCAATGGCCTATGCTTTAACCGTTCATGGTCTCTCTTCTCTGCTTAAGTTTTACAAGGGGCTTAAACTAAAGAACCCATCAGTGTTTAGTGAAGGAAGATGATAACCTATTAAATGCCACTTTAGTCAGATGCACAATAAAAGTTATTTATTGCTTTTTGAATTAAATGTCCAATTAATTTCTTATTTAAGTGTCAAGTAGATCCAGTTGCAGTAGATAACCATCTATTAAAATTATTTCCAGCACTGGGAGCTCAGCTATTCTTATTATTGACCAGTTACTTATATGTGATTCTTCCTTTCCTGAACTCTTCACCATATACCTGGACCATATTTGTTTATCTAATTTGTTACATGATTAAAAGCATAAATCATGCTTTTAGAATATAAAGGGAAAGTGAGAATGAATGTAAGATCGATTATTTTCAAATATTGTACTATCAGATTGGTTTAAGATGCAAGTATGGAAACTGTGCTGTGTTTGAACATTGGCCCCTAAATGTCTCTCAAACTATAAAATGTTTCATATTTCTACATATCTTTTTCCCAAGAGTAAAATGTAGATAAAATTAATATCTTTACTTGTTATTGTTAGAATTGATAAATGACTGGGAACACTTCTTCATGCCCAAGAGACATACAATGTTTGTGTGCTAAACTCTGAAGCTCATCTGCAAGTAAAGCAAGTTTAGTTTTAAAGAAATTGAATAAATTTAGTAAAACTTAAGGGCATTGATTATTCCTGGCTTCTACAATACTTTAATATTGTTATCATCATCATCATCATCATCATCATCATCATCATCATCATTATTATTCCTATTTCTTTAATCATTTTTATAGTCCAGCCTTTATTCCTCTCCAGCCCACTCTGACAGTTCCTCATCCTATCCCTCCTCCCTCTGTATGCTTGTAAAGTGTAGTTAGATCACTTCCTAACTCCATTCCTCTTCAAAGGCCTCCCAAGAATCCTGCATGTTCTTTCTTCCTATTTCATGCCTTCTTTTAGGTTTGATAATCCACTAAGTTCAATTGGCAATGTCTATATAAACATGAGCATAGATTCATGGACTTGAGCATGTGCAACTTAAAGAGTCTTCCTGAAAAAAACTTCCCTCCTCTCCCTCTCCCTCTCCCTCTCCCTCTCCCTCTCCCTCTCCCTCTCCCTCTCCCTCTCCCTCTCCCTCTCCCTCTCCCTCTCCCTCTCCCTCTCCCTCTCCCTCTCCCTCTCCCTCTCCC
>JANHMN010000001.1:250392147-250446722 GCA_030674055.1 Rhabdomys pumilio | reverse complement strand
CCGCCCATATCCACTTTTGTAACGCTCCCGCGACCCCTTCTCACTGCCCTCCTTCCAACCCCCCCCCCCCTCCCCCCCCCCCCCCCCCACGCCCTCCCTCTCCCCCTCCCTCTCCCCCTCTCCCATTAACCCTCAACTCCCATTAACTGCCAGTAGCTGCTCAGATAGTGAAGGAGCCTTCTAAGACAGCCCCTACCCATTTTTGAAAGTGTCTGAGTATTTTTTATAAGTGACAGTGATTAAACATTTGAAAATCAGAGTGTAATGTGCATATTAGTAAATATAATATGTTAGGATTTGATAGGATTCTGGGAATAGGTCAAATAAATATGGTTATGAGAATATCTCAAATTCTTCCAAACAGAATTTCTACTTGCTTGAATACTAGAATTGTCACTTGTCTCACAGAAAGGCTTCTTGGGAGCTCCAAAACCTTCTAAACTTGATTTAACAATGACACACAGAAGGACAAGTTCAAAGGAATACAGAACAGCAAGTTAAAGGATAAGAAACCTAATTAGGATGTAATTAAACATGCATTTATTTCTTATGTTTATAAAATATGAACAAAATGGACACTTTAGCCTTTACAAAACCTGATGTCATAGGAACTCTTGAGTTCCTATGTAAACAAATACTTCGTTCCAGGTCAGCTAGAGGTGATTCTGTTGTTCCTATAGGGATCTTTGAAAGAAATGTTAATTTTTAATATAGCCCCTTCAAACTTAAGAGAAAAAAAGATGCCAGAATTCCAGGCAGGCATCTGCAGAATATTAGTCTAGTATTAACAGTCTGGCTAGAGAGCAGTATTTGACTTTTAGCTTCACTCTTATATGACGTATTTAAAAGATAAAAGACAGAAAACCAGTTGTCTATTTTACACTTCTGCTGCATGAAGAGGCACATCTTCAGATGTAAAATTCAGTGCCTGTACTGACAGGCTCAATATCTGTACATTCCTTAGAGGAGGGGGATAGAAAGGGAAATATTAATAATTATCATAGATTTGGTTTACTCATGAGCTGATAAAATATTATGTAGAAAATAGTGGATGCTTGCTGTATGTAAAGGCCTTGCCCATATTGTCTCCTCCATAAGAAATTATTTTGGGAATCACAATGACAACGATAGCTTCTGAACTATATCCATTCATTTAAGATTTTTAAATGATTACTATTTTCTAGACTACTTACTTAAACTTAGTCAACACAAAACTATTTTCTCAGATTTACAAACAAAAAGACAAAGTGTAGTCAGATATATCCTGATGTATTTTACCATAGTTTCAACAACTTTGCCATCCTGCTTGGGGATTGATCTGGATGGATTGTGTGCACTACAATGGTACACATCCCCCGTGTCTACAGCTCAGCTCATAAAGACACTAACTTTACAGATTTAAGGCATCACCATTATGACTTCATTTAAACTAACTTGCATTTTAAAAATCTTTTGCTTCAAATATAGCCATATTGAAAAATACTTTGATGTAGTGACCTGGTAGATTCTGATAGAAATACAATTAATCACTTATAACATGCAGCAGGTGTGACCAGCATTTCAACACTTAGGCATGACCCAAAATCATTTATAGTTCGTGCTCAAGAAATACACAACAGAGGGGAAAATGACTCTTTTAAGTTAACTTAAATGAGTTAAAGGATTCTTTTTTTTTTCGTACAATACAGCCAGATTATAGTTTTCTGTCCTTCTTTTTCTCCCAGTTCTTCCTACTTCTCATCCACAATGCACCTACTTCTGTGAGTATGCTGGCTATGAATTGCCTGATTTCCTGGTCTGCTCAGCTGGTGTATTGAAACAAATACCTGTTACTATTGGAGGCTTGGTTACTGGGAATAGTAGAGTGAAAGAAGGTTGACAGGGAAGGTCTTTGTGATCCAATTAGGATGGAGTCAGAGAGGAAATGGAGACCACAGCAGGTTTCCAACAGCAGAGATCTGTGAGACTGGAGGTACTCTATTTCAGGAGTAATAGAAGCCTAGGTCTGCCAGCAGTCTACTTGCTGTACTGGAGGTTGCCCTTTGGTTAGCAGAGGTTGTCTGCTGTAGTTGGGTTCTGGGACTAATCAACAAATGTGTTTAGGAAGGTTAGGAGAAGATGGTTTGTTGAATCTATAGGCAAAGATATGGGGTGTGGGTGAGTGGTAGATTATGAGAGAAGTCTGGAGCTAGAGTTTTGTTCTGTTCTCACACTAATGGTGACTGGAGATACTGTGTGGAGAAATAAATAGAGGAGAAAAGACAGGCAGCTCACCTGGCTTTCTGGCAGGCATAGCCTGTTGTTGGGCTTGACAGGAGGTGTCTTCCAGACCTGGATAACATGATACAGTGCTTAGTATAGGGAAGAAGATTAGGAAAAGATGATCTGTGGGTTCCCCACAGATGTGGGGAGTAGTGAGCAAAGGTGGCAGTGCTCTGTTGAAGCTGTAGGGAGAAGACTGGGGACTGGGTCTGGGGTAACAGGAGGTAAAGGTGTGAGATTAGCCTACTTGGTTTTGTTTGTTTGTTGGCTGTTTTTGTTTTGGGTTGTGGTGAGGCAGTAAGTCTTTGTAGAGATGGGAGATGGGCTACAACAATAAGTGGGAGAAGTTAGGAAGGTTGGCTTATGGAATCCACAACAGTGAAGGTTGCAGCTGGTTTACTTTTGCATGGGTAGAGATGAGAAAGAAACAGGGATTAAGTTTGAGAGAATGATAGAAAGAAGAAGGTCTGTGGGTGGTATGCCTGTTTTGGGCAGTGTTTAAAGTAATTTAATTGTTTTTATTTGAGCTACATCTGTATCTATCTTGAATGTATGACATGAGATCAACAGTTTGAATAGTAAGTATATGTCAGTTTTGCGGTACACATATGTTTGGATTGACATGGAAAAAATTCCACCAGAAATTCATGGAACAATTTTAAAAGACTTATTAGTGCTACAAATTAAAAACGAGAACTCTCTTTCTTTGGAAGGACCTCTACATTTTACTCTTAGATAAAGAACAGCAGAATAAAATAAAGTATATGTGAAATTTAACAGATTAGTGTCCTTGAAACAATGTTCATTTACCTTTGAGGGAAGTACTAGTACTGAGTAAATCTTAACCATGCTTGTGAACACATTCTTAGTCTCTTCTTTCCACTTTCTTTTTCGTGCTACTGTTCATAGTTTTATATATATATATATGAAATTACAGAGTAGATTAAGTAACGGTAAGTATATTTTTACTTTTTCACTTTTTGATGCTGTCCATGGGTGTTCTAAGAAAGAGGCTTGCTTGCAATGTCATAATAACCAGAACATTTATTGAGTAGTATTTCATGCAAAGGATTTTGCTGGAGTTTTGCATACATTACTTTGTCTTTCTAAAAGAATATTCTCATCTTCTAAGAAAGCTGAATAATAGAGAGATATTTAGAAGCTTGCATGAATAATTAAGATTCAAGTACATTGGGTGAGCGTCATCATATGCTGTGTTTCTTTTTCATTGCAAAAGAAGAGACATATTATTTCAGTTACTTTCGTCTAGTTAACATGTTAATTATACAAAACATATCATAAAATGAATTAATGAAAACATCTGGACCTAAGCACCAGAGGATTTTTAGTACTGGTCTTCAAGACAGTGAATTCTCAGAATAGAAATGCATATTTATGTAAACCTCTCAGCATTTTTATTCTGAATCCTTCAGATGATAAACTTTTAAAGCTGCAAAAAAAGTTAAGAGTCTCATGCTCTACCGACTGAGCTAGCCGGGCTCCTGATGCCCTCCTTTGGTGTGTCTGAGGACAGCTACAGTGTTACTCATGTACATTAAATAAATAAATATTTTTTAACAAAAAAAAGTTAAAACTCCTATATCGAAATAAATATGAAGGAATTAGCTCCATACGATATAAAGAACATTCTTATTTTTGTATCACTCTCTGACCATATTTATATCTTCCCCCAACATTTTTACTGTACATTATTACCTTTATTTTAATTATTAACTTAATCTAAATCACTATATTCCCCAGCATACTTGTAATTTTATTTGAAATTTTTTCTTTGGCTCATTTGGCCCTGTAAGCACTCTGTCAATGATGATAAAATAGTTTTGTTGGCTCCACCTGCTATAAAAAATTTCTGGAAGGAGCAAGGCATTTGTTTTTAATTATGTACCCACTGCTTGAGCCCATGAAGTTCCAATGAACAAAACCCAGAGTCACAAGTACAGCCTTGTTTAAATTCAATGAGTCACAAACACAAAACAAATATGCTGATACTCATTTTATGATATGTTCATATGATATATGAATTTGTAGGAAGTATAGATAAGAAAGAAGGATGTCAATAGAGAGTAAAACATAGCAGCAATAAGTGTGTACTGTGCACGCATGTTAAATTGTCTCAGAACAAAATTTAGCAGTAAAATTTTAATACTAAAACATTTAAAGACATAACTTGTTAAATGATAGTATTTAAACAATTATTTTAATGACAAATGAAGAAGAACTGATAGTCATAAGGTTATGTATCTCAAAAAGCTTCTCAGATTCTATACGTAAACACAGCACCTAGCACATTTTATTAGAAGCAGAAATAATGCAGAGGACATCTAAATAGCTGTCCTGAGTTTTTTTGTTTCCTACTAATTTATTTTTTTTTTATTGTAAACTCACATTCAATGATCCAGGACAAAACAATCTTGAATCAACCATCTTGTCATGTACAGAAGAGACCAACATAATGACACTGAGAATTATTTAGTTTTATGTTTTGATTCTACATCAAATTATTTTGCACTCCTGACAAATGCAGTTCAGATCTGCTTGCTTTCTGCACCGTCTGTTGCGTTATAATTCCTTCATGTGTATAATGAGGTGACTAACTCATCATGGCTGAGGCCTTTATTACTCTAACATCCAACCTTCAAGCTCCTTAGAATTCAAATGAGTCATTCTTCATGTAACTGTTTAGTATAAATAACATGCATAGCAGAGTCAAGGTCAACGCAGCTTACTGAATGACAAAATAAATGACTTCAAAGTTATGGCTTATGAAATATTTTCTATTTAGATATGAGCTTTGGTTCATTTTTCTAACAACTGATATGTATTCTCTTCCCACTTCTTCCTCATACTTTCCATATGTTAAGTTTATAATAATTAATTTTATTATACAATAATTATGCTGCTATCAATTCAGTCATAAAACACTTGTTTTATTCTGTTTTTTAAACTTTTCCTGTAGCATAAATTCAATTCTCCTGAACCACTGGCTCTGATAGATTCTCAGGAAAAAAGTCGTTATAGTCTTTAGTCGTACTCATGAGGCTGCAGTTTTCAATTAGTGTTTTTAAAGTGTGGTCATGCAGATATCCCCAGTTGAAATTGCTTGATAAAAAACAAACAAAACAAAACAAATGGATAGGATTATGAAAAAGAAACATTTACAGTTTGCATGGCTGGAATTGAAAGAGATAAAAATTTGAGGTAAGAGAATGACCATGGGTAAAATTGTCAAAAATTATAATAATCAATGAAAAGATGAGTTTTAAATTAATTTTGTGCAAATGATCAGAGATTATTTTACCCTTTGGCATACTATCAAGTATACCTGATGTAGTCTTATGTATTCTAACAGACAAAACAAAATTTCTAGGTTAGGAAGAAAAACTATAACTCACATCATGGCAGACAGCTGATGTTCAGAGTTGCTTGCTCTTCAAGTCATGTGTGAGCTAAGAGAAAGATCTAGATGGATGCTTTGCACAGTAGAATTCTAAGTTTATGAGTGTTTGTTTTGTCTTGTTTTACATTGTTTTTCATGAAACTCTCCTTTTTGAAGTAATGTTTTATATTTAAGTAAAACCAAATCATTTGCCTTTGGTACTTTGTTATTTCTCTGTACAATGACTCTATGTCTGTCTTTCAAAGCATGTTTAATAAAAATACTTTTGATAAGAGAAACAAAACAAATGCCAGCTATGTCTCTGCCTGAGGAAGATGTACCATGTCATAAGTCATAGAAGATAGGCTTGCCTTCACCCAGCATGTTCTCTAATATGTATGCCTTGCCCAGCATATATTTCTTGTTTCTAATTCACATGGAAATAGTTTAGTTTTTGGTTTTGTTTTGTTTTGTTTTGTTTTGTTTTGTTTTGTTTTGTTTTGTTTTTTTGTCTTTTTGGGTTGTTTGTTTGTTTGTTATTGAGGTGAACTACTTGGCTTTCATGTGCCTTTTTGAATGCCCCTCATTAGGTTCACATAGCTGAATGAGAATTCTGTCTCTGCAGGCTCATTTTATACTCTTCATTACATGATGGTTTCTAGGATAGTTGTTAGAGGGAATATTTTATTGTAAGAACTATGATTTTTCCCATGAACAATCCATTTTGCATGAACTGTGAAGACTTTTTTCATTAGTCATCAGCAATTTTATTCAAGCTAGCCATAGTTTGCAATGGTTTCTTTGATCTTGCTTGGACTTGTAAAATTCATTTTCAAGTACTATTGCACAATTAGGTCACCTCAGTGCTTGAGTTTAATTTTCTCCTCCAAATAAATTTGTTAATTATTTTCTTTCTATACACATAATGCTTATCTTTGATTTACAGCTATGGACTTATAAATGTATATTTATGGAGAAATAGAAGTAGATGTTGAGTTTGTGTGTGTATGAAAGAGAGAGGGAGACAGAGAGACAGAGACAGAGACAGAGACAGAGACAGAGACAGAGACAGAGACAGAGACAGAGAGAGCAATATTTCAAAACCCATAAGCTAAATGCAGTTTGCTTCCTGATTTTGTAAGTCAAGCCACATGTTTTTGGGAATGGTGAATACTTTTCTTGCCCAGAAAGCTAACTTACTTTTTTGACCCTTTTCAGAAGAATCTTCACTGAACTTTGTGACATTTCTCACAGTTGAATCTGAACAGGTGTGACTTTCTGCTTTAATTCAGAATTCAGAATTTTAGATGAAGTGGAATTTTACGATCCAAGACCAGTATTCTTTGTACTATTTTCCACTTATGATGCATTTTATGTGTGCATGTTTTGGTTTATGTTTTGGGTTGAGTCTTGTTTACTGATATTATATCAACCATTTTTTCTTCATTTTCTTCAACTCTGTATAAAGAGTACAGTGTCCTAGAATGCATTCTGATGGTGCTTTCTGATGTCTCTCATTGGCTGTTAGACCTCCATAACTGAGTTGAAATCATCTTTGTAGGTATTTAGGAACTCAGGCCTATTTGTGAGATCCGTTGTAATCGTGATAAATAAGAAGAGCAAATACAGTGGAGCTGAAGCTCTGAATTTCAAAGCATGATGTCATCTCTGTTAAGAAACTTGAAGGAAAATAAATATAGTCTCCAAATTCCATCTCTTATCCTAACCCTAACGTTGTATAAGGTCAATCAGCATTTCTATCTTTTTACTTATGAATGCTAGCATGAAAATTAATTTTGTGTTTCTCAGTTGTAAATAATATTGCCTTCCCATCAACAGTTTATTATTGTAAAAAGTCAATTTGCCAGTCTCTGGTGCTATGTGTAGACTCTTGTTGTGGATAGCCTCTGCCTTGTATTTTCATGTTAATTCTCCTTTCTGGGAAGGGCTGCAGAAGATAAGGAAGATAATGGAGGAGGAGGAAGAGAGAGAAGATGAGAGAGAAGAAGGAGGTGGAAGGACAAACTCATGACTTGGAAAACCTGCGAGTTATAAGGGTCTCATAGCTAGGGTATAGAGTAGTATAGTGGTGAGTCTGCCCAATCTAGGCTTACAACTTTTGTTCATAATTCTTGAATTGTGTTTTCTTCAAACCTGTCTTAATTGGGTTGGAGAATTACAACATCAAATTGGTGCCGAACATACTGCTTAGAACTCAACTAACCTAAGGTAAAACCTCCATAAAAAGTTGAGTGATCTTTTGTGATTGGGTTACCTCATTCAGGATGATATTTTCTAGTTCCATCCGTTTACCTAAGAATTTCTCGAATTCATTATTTTTAGTAGCTGAGTAATACTCCGTTGTGTATCTATTCCTCTGTTGAAGGACATCTGGGTTCTTTCCAGCTTCTGGCTATTATAAAAATAAGGCTGCTATGAAAATAGTGGAGCATATGTCCTTGTTATATGTTGGAGCATCTTCTGGGTAAGTGGATATTAGCCCAAAAGCCTGAAATAGCCAAGATTCAGCTCACAGACCACATGAAGCTCATGAAGAAGGAAGACCAAGTGTGGATGCCTCAGTCCTACTTGGAAGGAGTAACAAAATACTCGAGGGAGCAAATATGGAGACAAAGTGTGGGACAGACACTGAAGGAGGGGTCATCTGGAGACCATTTTACCTAGGTATCCATCTCATGTGCAGTCACCAAAGGTAGACATTGATGTGGATGTCAGGAAGTGCATGCTGACAAGAGCCTGGTGTGGCTGTCTCCTTGGAGGTCTGCCAGAGTCTGACGTGCTCAGAGGCGGATGCTCATAGCTAACTACTGATCTGGTCAGGGAGTTTGCAGTGGAGGAGTTAGAAAGAAGACTGAAGGAGCTGAAAAGGTTTGTGACCCCATGAGGAGAGCAACAATATTAACCAACCAGAGCTCCCCAGTGTCTAGACCACCAGCCTGGGAGCACATAGAGAGGGACCCATGTCTCCATCTGTATATGTAGGGGAGGATGGCCTTGTCAGGCATAGGTAGGAGAGAAGATCCTTGGTCCCATGAAGGCTGGACACCGAGTGGGGTGGGGGGAATTGAGGTTAGGGAGGTGGAAGTAGTGGAGTAGGTGGGGGCACATCCTTGTGGAATCAGGAGGAGGGGAGATGGGATATAAGGTTCCTGGGTAGTGGGGGGAATGGGGTAAGGGGATGGGATCTGAATTGTAAATATAATATCCAATAAAAAAAAAAGCTGAGTGAATCTGAGGGGCCTACAAAGAACAGCAGAGAGGCTTCCTCCCCCAACCCCCAAACTGGGAGCTACAGCCAGAGTCAGGAGCAGCACTCAGCCTGCAGCTGAGCTTGATCGGTGCCTTGTAAAAACTGCAGGGAGGAACAGGTGATCGTAGAACACGACTTCTTGCTTTAGAAAAGAGATTACAAGTAACATTAAAACTAAAGGTTCAGGATTTTATTGGTCAAAATAAGCAACAGAAAGAGGAGAATGAAAGTTGGAGACAGAAGCTGGAAGAGACACTAGAAAAAGGAATAGGCACATACAGTAAGTATAAAGTTAAAATACAGGGATTATTTGCTTTTAGGAAAGATGTATAAACAGATTTGTCAAAATCACATGGGGATTATCTCCGTGGTTTGGAACTTAGATAGGGAAAATTGTCCCTGGCTCTAAAGTAAAGAGTACAGTGTACAAGTGGAAGCTACTCTGGAGTACAGAGCCAAATAGATAGATGGTAAAAAAAAAAAAAAAACTGTTTTAGGCAGAGGGCTGAACAGAAAGATAGTGAATATCAGGTGTATTCAGATGATATAAAATTATATTGCCTCACAGGAGACTCAGGTTCTGTCTAACGTGGGCCCCACAGGAATTCTGGGTTCATTTCCAGCTTGGCAAAATAGGGAAGAAAAATGGGTATTATTTTCAGTTTTGCAGTTATATTTTTCCTCTGGGAAAGAGGTCAAGATAATAGTTTTTCTGGTTACTAGCTCAAGGACATGCTGTTTAGAGAAAAAGATTTTGTCTCTGTGTTAAGATATTTCTACCTCCCAGAATTATATGGATTAAACATGACAGAGGCAGGCTGCCAGAAGACTAGATTTCAGAATTCAAACAAAAATTATCTTGATACTAAAATTCTTTTTGAGAATTATATATTACAGAATAAGGCCTTGGTGTATCTACTCATCAAGCAAGCTGAGCAAACCTGCTCAAACCTCTGATGTCCTGAAATTTAAGCTGGATGCAGTGAAGACACAGATCTCGGAGTCTTATTAATTGACCTTTCACCCACCCCTCTTCTAATATCTCAATGCCTGTATTCAGCTTGAAGAAGTTAGTGAAGAGTCGTTGCCCCAATTCCCAGTGCTTGGGGACTAGGGTGGTTAATATTAGGTTGTCTTTCTAAGGAAAAGTAATGGTTTTATTGGAACAAGGAGGAATAGCTAGAGTTGATTACATAGCTATAACCTATTGGTAAAAATCTCTATTACACTGATACAGAATTTACTTTGTACAAATTAAAGGTTTTCATTGGTATGAGTTTCTTATTGATATTAAAATGAGATTAATATTGTTACTCTCATAGGTATTGTGCCTATATAACACATTTAGGAATACAAGGCTTAGACCCAGTCCTTCTTTAATTTTTTTAACTGATCTGAGGTGGTTAGCCTGTGAGTTAAGGGACTATAGCAAATTCATGGTTCTGAGTTTACTGTTTTCTAGATGTTAATTAGAAATGTCTGAGAGAAGTTAATGGACAAGAGTCCAGGTTGCTTTACATAGATGGTCATTTTTGAAAACATCAGAAATCCATAGAATTGGTGTTACAAACATTCCTGTATAAATGTTCATTTTGATTAGAAACCTGTCTACTCCTGACAGCTTCCCTGTCTTGGATTCTAAGAAGGAATTGAGCATCTTTGGAGTTACTCCCATTGTGGTGAGACAGCCACTAGACAAGAACTGCCTCTTTTCATCTGCAGACAAATTACTGTCCAGAAAAGGACACACTTGCGAAATAGTTGACTGATTATGTCTGCTAATACAGAGTAATCAGCCCTTAACATTTCTGCATTACTAGGTCTGTCAGATGATCCTGGGCCAGAAGGCTGAATATTGGATGCTCCAACATTTTGAAGTATAGGGACTGCCCAGGTGTTCAGTGGTCTCTATATATTGGCAAAGTTTTAGAAGCTATGCTTTGTGCTGACCATAATTTCAATTAATTCAGTCATTCTGGATTTCTGATGTGGTTGAAGACTTACAGCCTCATAACCAACCCAGGCTATTTACATTGAGAGAACAGATTTGAGAGGATGATTTTCAGCTGACATTCATTCAAAAGTCAGGAAAAAAGCCAGATTCAGAACTAAGTCTTTTAGTTAGGAGAGATAACAGAAGTTCTATTTAGATAACAAAAACAATGGACTGGGAGTTAGGTCTATCTTGTACTTTAACAATTACAATATGGTAATATAGTTGTGTTCATCTTGGAGAAAAGAGTCTTTTAGTTGGACAGAAAGGGGGAAGTGTTGAGGATAGCCTAGTCCTTGTATTTTTATGTTAATTCCCCTTTCTTGGGAAGGGCTGCAGGGGAGGAAGAAGACAATGGAGGAGGAAGATGATGAAGAAGAAGATGAGGGAGGAGCAGGAGGTGGAAGGACAAGCACTTGACTTGGAAAACCTGCAAGTTATAAGTATCTCATATCTGAAGAATAGAGTAGTGTAGTGGTGAATCTGCCCAATCTAGGCCTAAAGGTTATATTCATAATTCTTGAGTTGTGTTTTCTTCGACTGGTACTAATTGGGTTGGAGAATTAGAGCAACAAACTCTAGTTTATTTTAATCTATTCTCATTCCAAGTGATTTTGACCCAAAGAGGATTGAATAAATGTGGGAAAAATTATAAGAACACACTACAGTAAATACAATTGTCTTTACGACAATTGCCTTTGCTGTGCTATCAGGCACAATGTGATTCTCATTTTGAACCTGCTGGTTTTATAGCGTAATAAATTATTGTATGAAAATGTAAGGCTAGAATGCAGTATCGCATCCTTTATAGGAACTACATCAACTTTAACACCACGCACCTAAAGCTACAGTAGTAACAAAGGGTCACGTGTAATTGATTTGTAATGTTTACACTGTGGTTCAAAGCTATATGATTTCCTTTATCACTGTCGATTATTTCTCCAGAACTGTCAGGCATGTTTTCCTTTACTTCTTATGTAGTCAGAAAACAATAAAACTAAAAAGTACAATTTCAAATGCAGATAAGTTATCAAAGCAAAATAACTTTGAATTTGATTATTCTTCCTTAACATAATGAATTGAAATTCCCAGTAGAGTTTTACAGAAGCACTTATCAATCATTATTGGGGAGTTTTGAAACAACAAATATGTGCTCTTTCTCTTATTTTCATTTCTTTTCGGTTGAGTCTATTATTAAATTCTTAGCAGTAACTAAAAGAGGGAAGCTCAGGCCAAATGTCATACTAAGAAGAAGGGAAATGTCCAGGCAAGAACATTTGATGGCTCTTCATTTACATTTTTATATTTGTAAAAATTCATTAGATTTTAATAAATAATTCTAAACAGAAGGATAATTGGGCAGTTAGAATTATAGGTAATAGATATGCTTGGGGAACTTTCCAGTGAAGTTTGTAGTATCTAAAGCATCAAATCCTTGATAAGAAATTTACAGAATAAATTTACAGAATTTTGGAATTGGATACGTTGTATTCTTTAAACTTTAACAAAAAGAAAACATTTCTTAATGCAGATATCAAACTAAGAAAATTTTGTATCTAATGTGGAAATGGAAAGATAAGTGTATCAGTTCAAAAAAACATGAGAACAAAATAAATTCAAAAAAGGTCATAACTCACAAGTCTACCGTGTATAAACCACAAAGCTAGGTCTGAATGATAAAAATAAAAAGCTTGTATATTACAAAATTTACAATGTCCATGAGATACAAACAAAATGATTGCTTAGGAGAAAATATGCTATACTTCAACTTGAATCAGACAGCATTTTTCTTCTGAGAGTCCTTATGAAAAGGAAAGGACATTCAAATACAGAAGAAATGGGTGTACCCAGAGTGTCATACTTTTCTCTTTAGTGATGAAAGTATCTTTGTTATAGAAACTAAGATGCAGAAGGGTTATGTAATTCATAACTTTTACACAAGGAAAGACATAATCACAAAAAATTGTCTTTTGTAAAAATATACATCGATAATAAAAAAGTGTATCTATAAAATTTTAAAATTAATGGCATTAAACTTCAAGAGAAAGAGTCATACATAACACCAGTGCCCTGTATACATCAGGTTTTAACTGATATATTTTCTTTGTTGGGGGTTGAATTTCAATTATTGTGATGTAATACCATCATGAAAGGCAATCTACAGAGGAAAGGGCTTATTTCACCCACACTTCCATATAAAAGTTTAGCTTCAAACACCCCAAGGGCAAGAACTCAAACAGGACAGGAACCTGTTGTCAGGAGCAGATACTGAGGTCACAGAGAAAAAATTTTTTACTGCTTGTCTTCAATGGATTGCTTCTCCTTCTTTCTTATAGAAGCCAGGACCACTATCCCTGGAGTACCATACCAACAATGGGTTGAGCTCTACCTCACCCATCACTAATTAAGGAAATGCCCCCAACCATAATTTATGGAGGCATTTTCTCAGTCAAGTTTCCTTTATTTCAGACAATTGTAGCAAGTGCCTAGTTGACATAAAACCACCTAGCCCTGTTGATTACTTTGAACTTTACAAAAAGATATCACCATGTAGTGATAACTCTTCCTCTCTTGTTCTTCCCCAAGCTTGCATATCAATATCAAAATTACAATATAATCACTCAAAATTTTAAAAAATCCCACACTCTTTAAAAATTCACAAACTTCAAACTTCAATCTCATTAAAATCACGCTTCAAACTTCAATCTCATTAAAATAGCCAGTTAATTTTAAAACTTGAAGTCTTTTAAAAAGTAAAGCCTCTCAACTTAGGTCTCCTTTCAAATAAAAATAAATTTAAAACTCTGAGTTCAAGAAAAAGAACCAGAAAACAGTCACAATCAGAAAAAAGAAAAACAAAATGCCAATCATATAAATAATTCAATTTCCCATGCATGGAACTCACTCACGACATTCTGGGCTCCCCCAAAGAGCTATTATTACTTTTTTTTTTTTTTACCTGCTCTCTGAAGCACACAGAGCTTGTCTTTTTGCTTCCAGGTGACTCCACTTTACTGCTGCTGCTGTTCTTGGTGGTCATCCCATTGTTTGGAAATCTTCAAAAATGCTGGAGTCCCTGGCTGCAAAAGGGCTGAACTACTCTCAATATCCACTCCTGGGCTCTTTATTCAAGAGCCTTTTCGCTGTCATATGCCTCAACTGCCCTCTATGATTTCTTCCTTCCTGCAAAACCAGTACAACCTGGTTTACTCTTAGACATTACCAAGTTCCAGTGCCAAAGTGAGGTACAACCTTGGCCCCTTCTAGAACACAGCATTTGTGTGCTGACCTCAGGAAACACTTCCTAAGTAACTTCAAGTCAATGATGTGATCTCTATTTAATCACAGTTGATTTTCAGCCCTAGCTAAAAAGACAGAAAAGTTTCGTCAAGAAGAAAGTCTGCTGAAGTCTTTCCTTCCCTCTGAAACTTTACCTATCTTCTAAGCTCCTGTCGAACAACTCACCAAGCTTTCTGTAACTAATGACTTTTCTAGCCCAAAGTTAAAAAAAAAATCCTTCCACAATCCTCAAGCAAGCAAGCAAACAAAAAAACAAAAAACAACAACAAAAAAAAAAAAATGTAAAGTCTGTCACAGTAACATCCTCCTATCCTGATACCAACTTTTATTACTAAGGATTACTAATGCCATGATGAAGCATCATGACTGGGAGCAAGTTTGAGAGGAAAGTATTTATTATACTTAGGTTCCATATGAAAGTTAATCATCAAAATCAGTGAGAACAGGAACTTAATCACGGGGAGAAGGTCTGAAGGCAGGAGCTAATGCAGAGACCATAGAGAGGTGCTGTTCACTGACTTTCTCATTATGGCTTGCTCAACATACTTTCTTATAGAACCTAGGACCACTAGCCAAGGAATGGCAGCACCCAAAATGGGCTACCATACCCAATCAACCACTACTTAAAAAAATGCTTCACAGTGAGATCTTATGGAGGCATTTTCTCAGTTGAGGGTCTCTCCTTTCAAATAACTGTATCTCCTGTCAAGGTGACATAAAACCAACATTGTATATCCTTTGGGACCAACTTTTCAGGGTCTACCTTCGTGATATTTTTTAATCATGTCTTCATGGAATTATAATTAACTACAATCACTAAATTTTCCATCCTCTATCATATATTTCCTTCAGCAATGCTTATGCTGCAGTGCTAGGTTTTAGCCTTCTTATTTATAAATATAATATTGCCAGTTTCTGAATGAATTATATTATAATCATATTTATTAGGATCCTCTTGCCCATGTATTTACTAGCTCACCCATAGTTTAACCATTAACTTGTCTCTCTCTTATACTTTAGGTATGAAACCTCCCCCTACAACTTCCTTTGTTCAGATATCTGATCCCCACAAGGTGTAGCTAAGTTTGAAATTTGGGGACTTTGGGGACCATTAAATCCTACCTAATAGATGTAGTCTACTAAGAGGAGAGGTATGCCTACTTCTCATTCAGATATATCTCTTTAATTTCTGGTCCAGCTATCCAGTGAAAAAACTAGCAAAATGCTTACATGTCCTCTTTTCTTCCCACAACATGTCCTTCATGCCTTTCCTGCCTTAGTAGACTTTACTCTTTATAGTTATTAGTCAAATATGTTATTCTTCTTTAACTATTGCCATCAGGTATTTTGTTATAGAAGTGAGGAAAGTTGCTAATATACTTTTCTTTATAGATGTATTTGAAGTGTTGCCTCCAAGCACCTGTCACCTTTTTGGTATTTGTTTCCCTAGAACAATGAATATGAATTACCTACCTGTAGGTTGAGGGATATTCTCTTGGGTCTCTAGGTTTTTATCTATATTTTCATATCACTTATAAACCACCATTATATATCTCTTTTATGGAATTCATAGCCTTTATGATAAGTACTAATATCTATAATTCTGACTCAATTCATTATGTTTCTTATAGTTTCTAATGATAGAAGTCATAAGCATAGTCTAATGATAGGAGGATATGCATATTTCATAGTAAAACTAGGTACAGTTCAGTAAAGAAAAATGATTTTAATAGAATTAAAATAAAAATATGAATAAATACAATATCAATTTTTATATTGGAAAGTAGCTCAGCCTTTTAATTGAGTTCCTGTGGTGCGCCAACATCATTGCGTGTGGTGTGCCAACGTCATCACGCACTATCACACCACCGCCATTGGAAGATGGCGCCGACATCAGCCCGGACTCATCCCGCTTAACTAGTAAACAAGTGCTCAGAGCATGCTCAGAGTCCCTTGAACCAGCCTACATGTGACGCATCCCGAGACGTCATATTCTCCTGAGCTCTGCTAGCCAATCACAGAGATACACGCCAACACGCCAACGTCTCCCTTTCCTATCGGAGTCTTCCCTTCCATTCCGGCTGCAATAAAGCCTGCTGTAGAAGAATCCTGTTGTCTGAGTCCGTTCTTGCTGGCGAGATCGTGACAAGGACAGCCACAAGTTCCATTCATTATAATGTGATAGAAATTATTATGAACTATGAACAAACCAAGTGTTGTCCTGTGTATTTTTTCTTATTTGTATGTGGAGGTGAATGAGCGAGTGGGTGTTCTATGTTAATAGAACTTATGGGATTAAAGAAAGCCTGTGTGTTAGCCAAGGCACAAACAAAATAACACTATGAATAGACTCTTTAGATGCACTTACTCAGCATCTATTTGGAGGGATATTACTGTAGACATACTATTTAGCTGAGATCTTCAATACTAGTTCACATAAAAATTTTTGTAGTCCACATGAAAATTCAATAAAATGAATTTTGTTTGCTTTTGAGATTGACTTAGACTAAATCATATAATTTGCATTAGGAGATAAAACAGGATTCTGTGAATTTGCTGGCAAATTACACTGATTTTAAATGTTTTTAAAATGCAGTTACTGAAATATTATGTATCAAAATACTATCTTCATTTTTATTGAAATAAATATTCTCTGAAAAATTAGAAGAATTTCTGCATGTAGTAAGTGGTTAATAATTGAAATCCTTCCTATAATTTTAGAAAGGTATTTTGTTTTCTGCATTTTTTATTTATCAAAATTTGATGTCAAGTCTTGAATATTGTAGATAATATTCTATTTATAAATAATTCCTTTTCTAATTTTAGAGTATATACTACACAAAATGGCCTCTTAAGAGACATTTAAGTACCTTAATTTTCTTCTTTTTATAATAGTAATACAGTTTAATGTGTTTTTTGGTAGGTTCTATGTAGGAGGAGCTAAGGTGGGAGGAGTAAGGAGAGAAAGAGGAGGAGTAAAAAGAGGAGGGGAAGGAAGAGAAGGAGCTGAGAGACAGAAAACAAGAGAGGGGACAAGGAGGCTGATGTTCTCTTGACTGTAGCAGTCAAAGGTATTTGGTATATCTAGGTTGGGTATTTGACTACACCTCTGATTGTAAGGGTATCTTGTTATTGATCATTACTAAATACATAAGCCTTTGGGTAATCTAAGCATTAGAGTCTCAGTCCATGTGGTTGGCGGGATGGTCCAGGCAATGCCCAGCCTTGCTGAGACAGCATGGAAGATTGGCAGGGCTGGCTGTTTCTAGCTGTAGCGCGCATGTGGTCTCTGGCCACATGGCTGAGCTAGGCAGAGATGTCGCAGCCTAGACAGACAGTCGGTTGTCTGGTGGCCGCATTTTAAATAATTACAACAGTTCCAAGATAAGTTTATGGAACCAATGTCAAGAACACAGGAAGCAGGTTAAATCACACAGTCAGCAGAAATATTTCAAAGTAAAACCAGCAAGTTCATGAATACACAGTTAATTATCAAACTTTTCAACCTCTTAGGAGGAGCTCAGACTTGCCAAATTACCTCTGTGCTAAGCACATTGTTGAGCAAAATGTGAACTTACAGAGTTCACTATCATTGATCTCTGCTACACTGGATGGAGGATGTTTCTTAGTTCTTTGTCTCCTCTTGCAGAAGTTGAGGTGCAACCCACTTCATCAGTTTGAATGAGGAAAATGTCTTCTTCAGGACATTTAACTGTACTTTGGGCCTGGTCTTCTTTCAATTATATTCTGGACAAGAATTTTTTATTATTAATTAAATATTTTAATTTTTTACAACCCAAAATATTGCCCTTTCCAGCCGCCCTTCCAGAGTTCTTCCCACCCCCTTCCCCTTAGTCTCTGAGAGAGGGTCCAGCCCTGCTCATGGCATCACTCCTCACTTGGGCATCAAGTCTCTCCAGGATTAGGTGCATATTCACCAACTCAGACCAGAAAAGGTAACCCTCTGCTACCTATGTACCATGGTCCTCAGACCAGCCAAGGCATGTTCATTTGTTGGTGAGTTAGAAGCCAAAACCATAAAGTGGAAAAAAAAAGCATGCTCAAAAACGGTGCTGGTCTATCCTGCAGTCTAGATGTAGCACAATGCTAATTGACCCATATTTGTCAGTCAGCAACTGTTGCAAAAACTATTAGTGAGAATAGTAACAAAGAAGGAAGTTGAAAAATTGTTAAACATGATTTTGTTTCAATAAAGACTCAATATGCTTTCTTTGTTCTGTTGACTTTGTGTTTTGTGCTTTGATTGTTATTTGGTGGATAGATTTTCTTTATTTGAACAATCTAATTGGTACTGTATATGCTTTTTATTTCATGTATCTACATATCTTCTGTAACAACATGATTTTCAAATATAGTTTATATATTAAACAACTTTTAATTTTTCTATAGATATTTTATTTTATTAGGTATTTTCTTTATTTACATTTCAAATGTTATCCCCTTTTCTCGTTCTCACCCTGCCCACAGAAACCCCCTTATAGGCATCACTTTCTTTAGATTTGGAAGGTTTTCTCCTGTGATTTTGTTGAAAATATTTTCTGTGTCTTAGAGCTGGAAGTCTTTCCTTTCTTGTAATTTTATTAATCTTAGGATAAGGTTTTTTTTGTGGTATCCCAGACTTCCTGGATTTGCTGCCAGAAATTTTTTTAGACTAACACTTTATCAACTGATATATCAATTTCTTTTATTGTATCTTCAATGCCTGAGATTCTTCCATCTCTTGTATTCTATATTTCTTTTAGGAAATTATCCATTTCCTACATAAAGGCCTGTATCATCTTTATAGGATTGGATTTAAGTTAATTTTCTTGTGCTTCCATTTAGTTAGGATACCCAGGGCTTGCTGTAGTAGGCTAGCTGTGTTCTGAACATATCATACTGTCCTGGCTTTTGTTGACTGTGTTCTTTCGAGTACCTTTTGCCATCTGGATGCTTTTGTTCCCTGGATGTCTTGTTGAAGTAGATATAGGGAGGAGTCTTAACCTCAGTGGTTCTGATATGGCAGATTTCTGATGAGTATCCTTGTGCTGTAGGGTTCTGAATCAGCTGGTCTGTAGGGTTCAGGTCCTTCAGGTCTGATGAAAGTGAATGGAGTGGTGGTCTGAGAATGGATATCCACCAGGGATAGAGGACTACTCAGGCCAGCTTGGGGTGCCCCAGAGGACTCAGGGTACAGGGAAGAAGGGTTAGAAAGGGAATATAATATGTTTGCTTCAGGATATTCAGGTCTGATGAATTAGACAGATACATGTAGCAGGCTGCTCAGGGCAGCTGGCTGGGAGTGACCCAGAGAAATTACATGAGACGCACACACACACACATACACACACACATACACACACATGCACACACACACACACACATATACATGTATATACATGTATATGTATATGTGTGTGTATATATGTGTGTGTGTGTGTGTGTGCATATGTATATATTAGTCAATTTTTAATAATACATCAGGAATATGGTTTTTCCCTTTCAGTCACAATAGATTTTTTTCTTATATAATATATTCTGAACATGGCTTTCCTTCCCTCTACTACTTCTAGTTTTTCTCCAGCTTCCATCCCATACATATCCATTCCCTTTTATCTTTCCTTGGAAAACAAAGAGAATTTTAAGAGATAATAACAAAAAACTAATATAATAAGACAAAATAAAAACTAACATATTGGATTTGGGCATGACAAACTACTATCATCACAACTAACAGCAAAACGTACCCAAAAGCATAAGAAAGAGAGACCAAATTATTCACAAATGTAATAGTTCCACAGAAACAACTAAAAAAAAAATCAAACAAAACAAAACAAAACAAAAATACATACACAGAGAACCTGATACAGACTCCTGCAGTCCTACATGTATCAGGAATGTACCCTTATTTCTGATAGTTCATATGTGCTGTGATCACATTGATTTAGAGCGATCTGTTTTCTTTGCATCCTCTGTCCTCTCTGGGTCTTCTGCTTTTTCTGCCTCTTTTTCAATGTGATTTCCTGAGCCATGAGCAGAAGTACTTGATCAAGACATCCCATGTAAGTGTCCCAAGGTCTCTTACTCTGCATTAGAACTGGTTATGGGTCTCTGAATTTGTTCACATCTATCTCAGTTAGAAGCTTCATTGATGAAAGCTGAATAAGATACTGCTTTATGAGTATAGCACTGTCACTAGAGGGCATATATATTCAATTTTCCTTTCGTAAACATATATACCTGTACCTTCTAATCCCTTTTATATCCTCTGTGGTTCTACATATTGTAGCTCTTTCATCTTTGACCTAAGAGCTAATAGCCACATAGAAGAGAATACATACCATATACGCATTTCTGTGTCTGGTGTAATTCACTTAGGGTGATTTTTTTTTAAGTTTTATCAATTTACCTTAAGATTTTATTTATTTATTTATTTTTGGTTCTGTATGAAGACTGAGTAATATTCCACTATATTAACATAATACATAATACATTTTCATTTCCCAGTGATTTGTTGAGTAATATCTAGGCTCATTACAATTTCCGGCTATTATTAATAGAGGAACAATGAACATAGATGAGGAATAGCTCTTGTGATGAGATGGAATGTCTTTTGACTATATGTCTTTTGACTATATGGAACTTATGGTACATTGACACTTATCTTACTGTGGGAAATCACATTGATTTCTATAGAACAATGTCTGAAAAACTCTGCACTTCTACCAGCAATGGCTGAGTGATACCTTTGCCCTGTGTCCACACCATTATACGCTGCCACTTGTGTTACTGATCTTAGTCAGTCTGACAGGTGTAAGTCCAAAGAAGTTTTTATTTGTGTTTCCCTAATATCTAAGGATATTGAACATTTATTTCTGTAAGTGAATCTCCATCTTTGATTTCCATTATTGAGAATTCTGTTTTGATCTACACCCCATTTGTTAAGAGAAGAATTTTCTACTTAGTATATAGTTTCTTGCATTCTTCATATATTTTGTATATTGGTCCTCTAAAGGATTTGCAATTGGTGAAAATTTTTCACTTAACTTTGTTCAAATAATAGTAGTCATTGATTTTATGTTTCATGAGTTTCCATTTATTAATTGTTGATCTTAGTGCATGTTCAGAAAATATTTTTCCTGTACTAATGAATTTAAGGTAATTTTCCACTTCCTCTTCTATTAGACTTGTAGAACTTATCCGGTTTAATGTTGAGGTCTTTGACTCATTATCCAGGGGTTTGTATATGAATCTATTTGCATTTTCTACATGCACATATCTAGTTTATCCAGTACAAGTTGTTGAAAATGTTTTTTTCCTAGTAGGTCTTCTTGATCAAATAACCATAAATGTATAAACTTATATCAGTGTCTTCAATTTGTTAACTTGTTCAGTTGGCAATAAGTATGACTTTTTTTTCCAATACCATGCTGTCTTCATTATTCACTACAAATTAAAATGGAGGATAGTGATAAATTCCAATAGTTGGCGGTTTTTTGTTTTTGTTTTTGTTTTTTTTTTCTCTTTTAACTATATTGTTTTTGTTTAATTTTCCAGTATGGGCTTTCATGTGAAACTGAACATTGTACTTTCAAGATCTATGAAAAATTATGTAGGAGGAATTTGATGGGGATCACATTGCATCTGTAGATTGATTTTGGTATGTGTCTTTGGTAAGATTTCTACTGCTACAATCAAACACTATGACCAAAAATGAAGTTGATGAGTAATAGATTTATTTAGTTTATATTTTGTTATCATTGATCATCATTAAAAGATGTTGGGAGAGAAAGAGAGAGAAAGAGAGGGGGGGAGACATGGAGGCAGATGTTCACATGTTTCCACTAGTCAAAGATAGTTGATATATCTAGGTTGGGTACTGGGTTACACTTCTGATTGAGCATTACCAAACTTGTAAAGCCTTTGATTAATATTTTTAAAAAATTGTATAAAAGGAAAAGGGGGCACGGGATAGGGGTTTCCTAGGGAGGGGAAATGGGGAAAGGGGATGACGTCTGAAATGTAAATAAAATATTCAATTAAAAAAAAGGATGTTGGGAGAGGAAATCAAACAAGGAAAAACTTGAAGGCAAGACCTGATGCACAGGTCAAAGAATGGTGCTTCTTACTAGGTTGTATTTTATGGCCTGGTCATTATGACTTTTTATAGCTTACAGAGCACCAGCCATCCCCTCCCCAACCAATCACTGATTAATAAAATGCCTTATGGCCTTCCTTACAGCCTAGTCTTTTGGAGACGTTTTTTTAAATGTGATTCTCTTTTCTCAGATGACTTTAACTTGTGACAAGTTGACATACAAGTATTCAGTGCAGAAGGATGGTGACTTTTACTATATTAGTTCTCCTTAACTATGAGCATGGGAGATCTTTCAATCATATGATATATTCTTCAGTTTCTTTTATTGTTATCTTAAATTTTTAGTCACACAAGTCTTTCTCTGTCTGGTTAGAGTTACCACAAGTTATTCTATTCTATATCATTTAATGTTATTGCAAAATGTGATTACAAATATATATATATATGTATATATATATATATTCACCTACAAAAATATATATAATATATATATAGTATCACCTACAAATAAAAATATTTCAACTTCTAAATTTTCAATCTGTGTACACTTTGTAGGAGCTAAGTTTGGAGGAGTAAGAAGAGAAAAAGGGGGAGGAAGGAGAGAAAGAGGAGGAAGGAGAGGAAGAGGAGGAACTAGGATAGGAGAGAGGGGGACATGGAGGCTGTCGTTTGCTTGTCTGTAGCAGTCAAAGGTAGTTGGTATATCTAGATTGGGTATTGAGTTACACCTCTGATTGTAAGGACATCTTGTTATTGATCATTACCAAATATATAAAGCCTTTGTATGATCTAAGCATAAGAGTCTCATTTTTCTACTGGGCCCATGCAGATAGTGGGATGGTCTGGGCAAGGCTGAGCCTTGCCCAGCCCAGAAACAGTGTGGAAGATTGGCAAAGACATCTCCCACGCTGGCATCTCCTAAGTGACAGGGCTGATGTTTCTGACTGGCCATTTCTAGCTGCAGTGTGCACATAGTTTCTGGCCATGCAACATGGCGGCCGAGCTAGGCAAAGAAGCTGCAGCTTAGATAGTTGGCTTGCTCAGAGGACGTTTTTTTAGTTGTCTTATTGTTCTAGCTAGTAATTATTTAGGTTTTGAGATTATAATATAACTACATAATGTTTTCCTTCTGTTTCTTTCCTCTAAATTTGCCATACCTGTTGTAAGTCTAAAAGCTGTAGTTCAAATGGCTAACTGAAGTATTCATTAAAATATCAAAGCGGATACTAGTCTCCAGGTTCTTTTAGCATCCCTCAGCCTCTGTGTGTTACCAAGTCCTTCTGGCTGGCATACTGTGCCCCATACCCTAACCTTCTCTAGCCCATGGCCTGGGTTGCTGTTCTATCCGATAGCTTTCATTGTAAATTCCAGATAATTTGGTTACCTGTTTTTTATTTTGTTTTGTTTTGTTTTTCTGTTCTTTTCTCTCTTGGCCAGTCTCTTGTCACAGGCTAATCCTTTGGTCAGCAACTTCTCCCATGCTCTCCTTCCACTCTCTCCTCAAATGGCTCAGTTCAGTCTGGTCATATACATTCATGATTTTCCTATATGTCCCTTTTTTTTTCCTGTTTACTCCTTTCCTTTTGTCTGTAATAAACTTTCTCCTCCAATATAACCTAGAAACAGTCATGTCACTCATTTGTTATCTCTTTTTATATTCACCTCTCTTTCAAATTCATTACCTCTTTTTAAATCAGTTGCTGTTATATACAAACACATACACACATACACATGGTGATTTTTCTTTAATAATTTCTATTTCTTTTTTATTATAGGTATAAGTTTATGTGGTATGCTTTATGTTGTGTTATATGCATATTACATGTGCATATTTATATTACTATGTGCAGGCTACATCTCCAAGGACTCTGCACAGGTTAAATGTCAATTATTGGGAGTTGATTCTCATTTTGTACATTGTTTGATGCAAGATATCTCTTACTGCGTTGCTGATGCTATTTCTGTTCCAGTCTTGCTGCCTTGGGGACTTTTTACCTGATATCCAGGAATCAAACTGAGGTTATCAGGCCTGCACAGCAATCACATTTACTCACCAGGCTATCTCCCTATTACATCTTTCAATGTCCTTAATAATGCAGTTTTATTTAATTTTTAAGAGTATATCTTCATGAATGTTTTACTTGGATGTACACCACCCATGTTTCTAGTGTTTATGGAGGCAAAAAGATTTTAAATCCCTGGAACTATTTTTCCAAAGGGTTGTGAGCTAACTTATGTTTGCTAGAACCAAACCCAGGTTCTCTGAAAGAGCAGCAGTGCTTATATCTGCCAAGGCATCTCCCCTGTGCTAAGTCAAACCTTTCATATGTCTTCTCATTATTATCTTCTTTATTTTCATACAACAGTCTTCTATGTATTATTAGTGATTATCTGGATGTGATTATTGCAGAATAGTTCTAAACATCTCAGAATAATAAACCTGTTATTAGCCCATTTCATCAGAATACATAGATGTGAAGATACAAGCTTAACTTTATTCTTTATAAATGAATTCAGTGACTCAGGCCAGAAATATTTGCCTAATAATTCAATCCACTAAATCTAACATGGACAACCAAATCTGACAGGCATTGTGCTAGGTGTTGTGGGTGCTACTTCTGCCTGGCAGCTACTGCCAGTCTTTAAAATTAAATCTGCATTATTAAAGTTGTAACGACCCTCATTTTGTATCTTAATAGCATGCTGGAAGTTGACAGGTAGATCAACCTTATGTGGTTTCTTTTCTTCAAATGTCATTCGGCATGCTCCTACTGGCACCTATGAGTTTCAGTGATTTTGCTTGACTCATACCAGTTGCTTAGTAACATGGAAATTTACAGCTGCAGTTTCACTTCTTTCAAGCAGCTGCTCCTAAATATGAATAAAACCATAGACATTCTATTTTTGTGTTAAGAACTCACCACTTTCAAATCTCTATATGAGTCTCTGAAGCATATTGGTGAAGGTAATAAAATTGCAAATCAAATAATGGTTCTAAAAAATATTTGCTTTCATTCTTCATTTTTTTCCCCAGATGTGATCAGATTGTGTTAAAGATCTGAGATTCAATTAGAGTCCTATAGTGAAATAATTGAAGTTAAGATCAGGAGGCCTATGTGTTTGATTTTAGGCAAATTTTTAACTTCTCCAGAAATGTGTGTATTTCTTAGTCTATAACATGTACATTCTTAAATATAGAGATTGCTTTTCTTTATGAAAGATTTTAAAAATCTTTGTTCATATCAATAAATCACTAAATATTATTACTTCTAAACATATTTTGTAAAAGTTTTCCATTCTATTTTGTGCTTTATCTCCACTCAAATTGAATGAACCAAAAATAGATATTTAAAAAAAAAAAAAAAAGAAGAAGAATTCAACTGCCAGCCAGCCTCTTTACAGCTCCTTGTGCTCTATGGATAAGTGAAAATATTCCCATAATGACAATGTGAAGTAATGACCCTTTGGCTATGCTCTAGGTCACCCCTCTCTTTTCAATGCCCACATTAAATCTATTCCTCAGTTCATTTCACATTTTAGAAATAAAATAAGCTTACATGGTAACTTGTCTTCTTTTGCTATGAACTCCAAGTTCATGACTGCTTTTAGCTGCCCTCTCTTGGTTCTTGTAGAGATTTTTTTACAAATAGTATGTGTATCCTTAAGCCTACTATTGATATGAGTACTAGTTTTTTCTTTTACTCTAAGCTGTAACCTCCTGCAGAAAAAGTACTTTCTGGATTTCAGATTAATATTTTCAGTACCTAGCAGAGTTCCTGGCATATTGAATTCATTTTATATTTTCATTTAACTAGTAAAAGTCAAAATACTTTGGCAAATCTCATATATTCTTTAGGCCAATGAAACATTATTAGCAAAATACTTCCTTAGAAACAAACTACACTGTAGATGATCACGAAAGTTCTTTTTGTCTGCTTTCTTCTTATTATATTTTTGATTCTAAAAGGTCTATGTTCTCATAAACAATCCACAAATAAACATTTTTGCATACATTTCTAGCATCTATCTTTTCTGCGACAAACTTGTTAAATGTAAACAGATTCATCAATTTCAGTTTCTAGCTTTGTATTTAGCATGTATATAGAATTGTGACTGAGAGGAAGTTGCCATATATTTCAATGAGGTCTTCATATTAGTAGTAATATTTATGAAATGTTCTCTAGAATAAATATATTTTATTCTAATATATATAAATATATATTATATATGGATATATATAATATATTTTTAAAATGTTCAATACTACAATCCTCTCAAGCAACAGCATATTATATATGTGTAAATTACCTCTCTTTGTCAATATAAACATTGGTGGTATGTCAGCAAAATGAACTTTAGAGTCTGCTAGGAACAGAAGATCTCCTAGCAATATCAACTCTCTCTAATTATACTTATAATAATTGTATGGGCTCAAACAGTATCTGTGCTCCCTTTTCCCTTTTTCATCTTATGACCTCACCGATGTTTCCTCTATTTATATAATTGATAAATAATTGTGTTCATGGGCTACGACCCACTTTTCCTTCCTAACACTATGGTGAATGGAAAGCATATACTCCTTCACTCATTTGGGAGAGAGACACAAGTGAAACATGTAAATGTATCATATGAAAAGTACAAACTGGAAGCTCTACATCCTACCTTATGATAGTGTCTCTCCTTGTTGAGAAAATCTGAAAAAAAATGAATTGACTGAACCCACAGAGGCAGAGCAAAGGCGTATCACAGAAACTTGTAATAAATGGGAAGATAAAGGAACCACCTGCACCTCTTTAGACAGAACATCTAGACACCAGATGCCATGAAATGCAAGTCAATTATCAAAAGAGTTCCTGAATGTAGGAAAGGAAAGAAGAGGGAAAAAAAGAAAGTAGGAAAAACAGATTTTCTTTGTTTTTTTTTCTAGTCTTCACTGCTCAACATGAAAATGAAGATAAGTAAATATATTATCATGAATATATAACTTAATAATATATGATATTATATAAACTAAGGCTTTTGATTAATTCAGGAGTTTAGCTAACACAGATTCATTCCAAATTTTATAAGCACATGATTTTACAAATATTATACTATATTTCCAGGATGAAAACAAAGAGTAATTTTGTGTACTAGCCTTAGATTGATTTGTGTGTATCTCTGTCTATGTCTTCTTTTGTGTGTTATATTTTAAAATGTCTCCATTGGATGCCTATAAGTGAAACAACTCATCTCTGCTTCCTTTGTTCTTTACTATTGAAAAATATTTGTGCACGAATGCAGATCATGAAGAAAAAGGTGGACAGGAGCTGCAGGAAGCTTTTCAGTCTTTGGACTACCTTGGTATGCTGATACATCTGTCCTTGATATTTCATGTCTCTTCCTGGGGTTTATAAACTCCATGATGTTATAAAATAATGTTTATTCACTGAAAATCATTTTAAAGTTGAAAACTTAATCTTTTGGAATAGTATTCTCATCTTGCAATTTTGAGAAGACAGTGAACTGACAATCATCCATCAAAAACAATCCACATATTCCTAAGTGGACTGTGCTTTTAAGGATAAATTTCTGGTGTTAAGTCTATTTATGATACAATAAGACTGTCAATAACTAAATCTGTGCATCTGTTATCTGTTTCTTATACTACTTCATCTATCCAAACTATAGTTACTATGAAAATAGACTACACATTAGTTAGAAAATGTCTATATCTGCAGTAATATCACTGTCACACCCCAGTGATTGACTGTTCTACCACTTGAGTGTGTGAAGGAAGTTTAACTAAATAGGAAAAACATATTTTTGCAACCTAATCAAAATATAATTATATTTTCAAATACCCTAGTTTTGAAATTTCCATAGATATATAAAAGGTATCTCAATATTATTCATTTTTTTATTTCCTCCTACCAACTTCCCTGGAGTTGCCCCAATGTGTCTCCTTTCCAATTTAGTACCTTATACTTTCTCATCATACTTTCCTTCTCCTCTTTCTCATCAAACAGTATTAAATTAATGGCACTCATATACACATGGATGTGGCATGCCGTACAACCAATAGCCATTCCCCAAAGCAAATTCCTAGTAGCCATTAGCTGCCAAATGACTCTCAGCTCGATGATCCTTGTCAGGTTCAGAAGAAACTACACTCCCCAGATTCTGACATCTCTTCCTCCTACCGAAGAAGACTTATTCTTGTCACTATCAGAAGGGACAAGCGTCTATCTGTGTTGCCTAGTAACATGCCAAAGTGCATGCTGGCCTTGAAGTTTCCTCAGTGTCACGAGTACCCATAGATCCTTTCAGATCTACAGATCTTTTACTCTGTGCTATACCTTAAACTCCTATAGATCATAGACTTCCATCATCCAGTGTCTCATTTCCTTCTAACCATACAATTTCTGCTGTGTTCTCTCATGGCTCTCTTTCTCTTGCTGCTTGCTCCTGGCCATTTATTTCTTTTCCTCTGACAATTTCCATCTCCCCATCTCCTCTCATAATAAACTGTAGTTTGCTGGGTTTGTTCAATCTACTATTTTCTCTCTCTGCTTTGGTCCCTTCTCAGTGTCTCAAGCTGTACTTTCCCTCATATTTACAATCAGCTTCCCTCACTTTATATATTGTGTGCTGAAATACTCAATTTCTACACTGTGCACAGTCCCTTCTATGTTGTTATTTTTAATGGCTTAATCTTGTGCAGTTTCTAAAAGGTAACCAGGGTTTCTGTGAGTTCATCTGTGGAGCAGCCAGGTCATGCCCAAAGAAAGCATTTCACACTACTACTGTGAAAGTGAATTCATAATGAAGTCTAGTTGGTGAACACGCTCACGGTTACTGAAATACAGCTAACAATCTCCTTTTTGATTATCTGATTTTTATTTACTGAATAATGCTCGAAGTTTGACAAGGAAGGAATAGAATTTTCATTTTGATTTTCATTTCGTTTCAATCACCCATAAAATTTAAAGTTCAGAAACTAAGTTTGTTGCTCAGAAACATTTTTTTTGATAAGATACAATCAAATCATTCAGGATAAAATGAGATAGAAGTGGTTTTTTTTTTTCCTTTTTTTTTTTAATATTTATCTTAGCTTGTGAGTTTAGAGCTCAAGAAATGGAATTCATTGGGAACTTCAAATGCTCTTAAGACAAAGAAATACACAAGACAGCATGTTTTGGAAACAACCTAACATGCTTTCCTCGGGGTTGTCCTGACCATTTAATTATCCCAGACTTCTGTTTACCAGGGACAACTTTGCCTTGAGACCTTTCAAAGCTACCAGAAGTTTGCACAAAAAATGTAGTGCTGGTCTTCTTTGCTTAGCAGGCCTTAGCTGTGTGTAATTTGTTGCCTTTCACTGAGACCTGTGAGATTTTCCTCTCTCATGGTCACATTTATAATATAATTTTCAAGTTTGGTTACAGCAGATATATTGTTGAGATATCATGTATAGATTTAATACTATTTCTAGGTATGTCAACATCATATCAGATTTTCTGGTACTTTGACTCTTACAATCTTTATACCTTTACTTCTAGGATATTTTTTGTACCTTAGGTGCAGTAATTGTTTTATAGATGTGTACTGTGTGGCTAAGTACCTTACAATTAGCTATTTGTATTCTGACCAATTGAGGTTTTCTGTAATTGTCTCTATCTGTTGCTATGAGACTCTTATCTTTTTTTTCCATTAGTAAACTTATTTACTTAATATATTAATTGAAACAATCACCTCTTCCAGATCTCTCTTCATACAGCCCCTCCCCCATCACCTACCCCTTTCCTCTGAAGACAGGGAAGCCCCTCTTGGTAGGGAGTCAGAGTTACACTTATCTAAGAGGATAAAAAAAAGTACTTAGAATGCAGTTAGAAAATGTATTAGTCTAGAAAAGTGGACATAGTAGTATATCTATTCTATAACCCATGACTTCGTTATTGGTTATATTTGTTTGACTTGCTTCCCTGCATTTTTAAGAAACATAGGATCACATGTCAGTTTCCATGCATAAACAGACACATATACATAATCTTGCTTTTATTTTCATATTTTATATAATTTCTAAAATATCATAGTAATTGAATATAAAAATATAACATTTAAATTATTAGTAGTTTCTTTTCTTCTTTTCCATTTTTTTCAATTGAAATACAAGACATCATCTTCATCTTCTATATATTCTTGTCCCTCCTACTCCTACTGAGTATTCTATACCCTTTCAAATGCACAAATTCTACACTTCTAGATATATGAATGTTGTATATATATATATATATATATATATATATATATATATATATTATAAAAAATATATTGGTACTAAGCCTTCTTTTTCTTACTCCACTTGAAAAAGTTTCGATAATTTGATCATTGATTTTGTAAAAAACAACTGTGAAATGTACTAAGTTTCACACATTAGGTTTCAACATTATATTTGCTCTTAGTGAAATACTGAAATCAGATCCTTACTTCCGTTTACTTTCTGGAGTAAAAATTCTTTCACTTGTTATCAGTATTATGGTCATAGTTAAAATTGGACCTACAGAAGTAATACAAGGTTTGTTATGTATGCCAGAGTGGAGTTTTTAAAAATTATAAAGTCATAGCTGATATTTTTACATTTACAGTTTTATTTAACATCCTAAAAGTGAAATATCATCTATTTAGAGAATCATCATAATAATTTCAATTTTAGTCCATTTAACAAATGCCTTTTCAAAATATATTTCCATGGATATAATCAGGACACATCAGTTTTGTTAAGGTATTCTTTAAACTTAGAAGAAAGAAAAGTGAAAATGTAATTGAAATTTTATTATCCCAATTATTTTAGGAAATGATTGATAGTGATCTATAAACAATTGTGACTTAATGAGCATACTTTTAAGTGTATTTTTACTCAGGCTGTATAGAGTGATGCTATTTTTAAAAAACTGTATACAATTATGGATTTGCCTAAAGAACAATTTGACTCGATGCAAGCACTAACTCTACATCCTCATCACTATAAGGACAGCATCCTTTAACTATTATATAGGAAATGTCTTCCTTCCATCTAGTGCCATCTTCCTTGTTTTCAAGGCTTTAAATGCAATGTCTTATTACCACCAAGCTCTAGCCCTAGATTGATTAATTTATTCTTACTAGGAAGCATAAAATTTAAACTATCATTTTAGAAAATTGGATTATAACAGCTACTTTAAGGATGTTTCATCTTGTGTTTCAGCTATGCTCCAATTTTCAGGGTATGCTATAGTAGGGTTGATGAGCTCTGGTAGAAATATATTGTCATGGATGTTATTGTGTTTTTATGCTGCCATCTAGGCATCTGAAGTCTGGATGCTTATAATTCTAGGTGCTAATATCTGGCTTTGACTTTGCAGGGTGGATTGTATTTTGGGGGGGGGGGTTCTGTTGCCTTGTGTGGATATTAGGAGGGTGTAGTAGGTATGAGTTGCCTGGTAAGAGATTTTTCTGGGATACTGTTAAGTGTGGGTATGAGAGGTGACTGGTAAAATGTGTTTCTAAGTATTGGGAACTAATGCATTGGAATGGGAGTGGGCTAAGGTGAGACACTTGTTTGATCCACAGAAGGCAGGAGGTTCCACAAGGATCTTCTTAGTTCTCTAGGAATGGAGGCAGAGAGTGAAGAGAGCTGACAACAGGTAGTAGGCTACTGAGCTGAGGGTAAACCTGAGGCACACTGGGAACTGAATTCAGAACATTGTTTGTGACAATAAAATTAATTTTCTTTTATTTGTGTATTTATTATCTATTTAATATTTTTAATTATTTTCGAATCTCACATCATGTACCCCATCTACACTCATCTCCCAGTCCTCCCATGTCTCCACTTCTCCTCTGTAACACCCCCAAAATGGAGTTTTGTGTTGTTAGTATACTCATAAGAACATGGCCAAATTCCTAGTGACCAGTGCTCACAGGGAAGGCTTGTCATTCTCCACTTGCATCCTCCAGGAGCCATCAACTGAATAGAGCCATATAGATGCCAGAGAGGGGCAGGGAGAGCTCTCCTGAGATGGGTAAAACCAGCTGTCACAGTCCCACAGACATAACACAAGTCCAGACCATAATAGACATCCTTCTGTCTACAATAGTAACAAGAGCCCCAGACATCATGGCACTTGGCCTATTAGAACCAGCAACGTACTCATGACTTTTAGAAGCTACGTGATTCATAGGCTTCAACATGGCCTCAGGAACTTACATATGCTATTCACTAGAATGAACCCCTGCTCACGTAGCAAAGCCCTAGGATGTCACTAAGACATCAGGAAGCAGTGTGGGTTTGCATTCTGCCTCTCCACCTGGGTGTGTGAATCCCAATCAGGCAGAGAGAACAGGAGGGCATTAGACTACATTCCATCCTCTCTGCCACGGAGGTGTGAGAGTGGTGGAAAACAGCCTAATATAGGTGTGCCAGCTCACGTGACAAATGACACAGGCAGTGGTAAAGGTGACAGGGGTTCCAGAATTGCTGGGCATTCAATCTCTGCTGGAAACTGCATGGAGTAGAGAACAAGGGGTCTGACAGCCAGGGGATGGGGATTGGCTTAGCTCAGGGGTGAGTGTCTGCATCTGGACAGCAGAGGAGTCTTGTGCAGGAGACTTAAGCAATACGGCTCTTTATGACAAAGTTTTCCCCCTATGGTGGTGTATGTGTGTGTGTATGTGTGTGTTTGTGTGTGTGTGAAAGAGATAGATAGATAGATAGAGAGAGAGAGAGAGAGAGAGAGAGAGAGAGAGAGAGAGAGTCCTTGCTTGTCCAAACTGTTTATTCACCGTTCATCATAAAAAAAATGGGTACACGCTATTTACTCAGGGTGGACTAGGGATTAAATAAATACCTTTAGCAGGAAGGAATGTCTGAGAAAGCAAGTTGTATCAGTTACACCCATCTAGATACCTTGTTAGCATGGAGAACTCTCAGCTCTGTGCTATGTGACTATCCTCATGTGTAGTGTCGTGGTCATATGCTCTGGCACAAGAACCAGATCAGGAGTAGACGAAAAGCCTGCTGTTCTCAGATATAAGAATTTATTGGGGTTTCTGAATCCATTCAACCTCCCAGTGTTTGTCTGATAACATGGTTCCATTTGTCCAACCCACCAGCACAGATCATAAGACCACATGAATCCCAAGGGTTCATGCATCATGAACTACTGTCATCAACATGGCCTCCACTGTCTTCAAAGGCCACAGCAGTTATTTTAAGAGGTCCAACCCAGAAAGTGAAACTTTATTCATCCATTCTTTCCCAGACCCAGGAGTATCCCAAGCCCAAGCCACAGATTCAGGGGCGTGGCTAAGTCTATATCTGCAAAAACTACAGGTTGTTTTATACCATCCTACTGGGCAAGGACAGTGTGTCATCCTCAACCATTTCTCTTATCTGTTATCTTCCTCTTATCTCCAACCCCATCTCTCTCCATAGCACCACTCCATTGCTTTTCTATCTTTTTCTTCTCTCCACCAAATATTTGTTTACTACAATGGTGCCTACCCATCCAGACAGCCATAAAGAAAAGAAAAAAAAACAAAACAAATCAGTAACAATAACAAAAAACAAAAACAAATAGAAAGCAAACAAACACAGAGAGGGAGAGTGCAGAGACTGTAAAGATGATCAGTGCCCAGTACCATACCTGGGTGGGCAGACCATGTGCAAGATGATCCCAGCCTAGCCTGGGAGGACAAAACAAAAGTGAGACAAACCCCAGCCCAGTGCCACAAAGGTCTGGATGGCAAAGCATGACCTAGACAACCTATGCATAGTTGTGCACTGCACAGTTGGAGCATAGCAATCCTGAGAGGACTCCAGACACCTAGATTCCCCAGGCATCGCTGGGATGAGAAAGTATTTGATGGAGAGTTGGAAGAGAAAGAGAAGCAGAAAAATGTATGCACAATGAAGAGAGGCAGAGCTGGAGACTCAAGGGTAGTGAGGAACAGCCTGATGAGAGTATCCAGTGATACTACTTAAGGACATGGTGAGGTCCTGGCCAGTGATGCTGCAGGAGAGACATGTCTATAGTCTGTGGCCTGACAACAGAAGAGGTCTTTTACCATCAAAGACCATGTGGACATCCGTGATGTGAGTTGCCATCCTGGGACCTGTTGGTATCTGTGAGCTGTGTAGAGCTGCTCCTACCCTTGCCTGGACAACTTTGGAGAGCTACCCCTGTCACTCACTGGCTGAAGCACTCTAAAGAGCAGGCACTGTATCTTGTCTGAGCAGCACAATAGAGCTGATTATGGTGGTGGGATCATGGATAAGAAAGCAGAAATGATGGAAGCAGAAGATCTGGCCCTGCTACTTAACAATCACCACTCATGTACAGTGAGGTCGCATGGGCTCAGGAGAGATGCCCTTTCCCCTCTACCCTTTGCCATGTGCAGAGAGCTGTCCTTAGGCCATGAGAGAAGGAGAACTGGTCCTACCCCTACGTAGCTGGAACACTCTGGAGAGAAGGCCCTGTACCTTGCCTAGAGCGCACAGTAGAGCTGTCCCTAGTTGCAGAATTTTTGATGAGTCACCCTAAGGGCATGAAGTGTGGAACAGCTGCCCTAGCCCCTTGCTTGTTGCTAACTCTGAAGGGTGGATTCTATACTTTGTCTTGGCAGCACAGTATAGCTGGCCCTTCTGGCAGGGGCATGGATGAGCCACCCCCAGCGTATGAGAACAGGAAAGAAGGCCCTATGCCTTGCTGAGCTATCAGGCAGCATTGGTGAGCTCACTCAGATGGTGTGGGTAAAGACCTGGTGGGCTGATCAACTCAGCTACCACCCAGATTCAGAACTAAGGTTTTGAGGTGGTCCACTGCAACATCTACTCCATCTGTAAACTGCTAGAGCACCTGGAAGTGTCAGTCTTGCAGATCCAAAGAAGCAGGATCTCCATCACACACAGAACAACAGGCTATCTGAGAAAAGTCCTGGGGAACATCCAATTTTGAGTGTAGCAGAAGCCAGTGGCCTATATTGTGAGACATACTGTAACACATTATTTCTTCCACAACGATATATATTTTTCTTTTGGTATGGAAGTTGCAAGAGTGCTAAAAAGATAAGAAGGGACTAGGAGATGAGTAGGATTTGGGTATATGATATGAAAATCACAAAGAATCAATAAGAAGTTATATTTAAAAAGTCTACTTTTGTTTTTTGTTGTTGTTGTTGTTGTTGTTGTTTTGAGACAGGGTTTCTCTGTGTAGCCCTGGCTGTCCTGGAACTCACTCGGTAGACCAGGCTGGCCTCGAACTCAGAAATCTGCCTGCGTCTGCCTCCCAAGTGCTGGGATTAAAGGCATGTGCCACCACCGCCTGGCTAAAAAGTCTGTTTTTAATAGAAGAAAAAAATCTAATTTTGAACTAATAAAATACATGAGAATCTTAGTTTATTTTCCCTAGTTTTAAATGTTTTAAGTGATATTAAAGTTTGAGATTTTCAAAGATTGGTAGGTTTTTCTTGAGTATTTTTTATAGCCTATTACATTTTATAGGTAAGCAATTGTGATAAAATTGTGACCTGTTTTATTCTATCTTTGTTTACAAATATTGACTTATTGTCACTAATTTTTTGTTTTAAATAATTCATGAGCAAGTTATCATTATGAGCAACAAAGTTCTGTCTTCTGTTATTAGGTGCAGAGAAGAAAGTACATCTCTACATTATGACCAGTGAGTTATGATGCTAAATCTTTTGCTTTCTTTCCTTCCTAATCTTGAGACAAATTACTTTAATGTTTGCTCATTTACTTTACATCTTTATTTACTAATGAAGGCAAAAGATTTATGTAATCTGAAGAGAAACCCGAGATTGATTCACAATGTCATTGCAGAAGCAGAGGATAGCTACAAGCGGTCACCACCTCCACAAGCACCTTGATCTTGAATGTCTCAACCTCACAAACTTATCTGTCATTCAGAATAATGAGTAAATCTCTGTTTTCTTCAACTTATTCTGCTTAAGATGCATTGTGGTACAAATGGATTCAAGTTAATTTGTTCATTTGAATAGATTTTTCCATATTCTAATATTTTTCTCCTGAGAATATTGAGCCATTGAGAGCAATAATGATGATCATAAGTCCTCTAAAATATTTTAGTTTTGAAACATTTGTTCTACATATATGAAGAATTCGGTATTGAATATTCTTAATGTCTTCTTACATGTCCTATTCAGAATATTCTTTGAAATATATTCACATCACCAATTTTATTTCATGTTTTCTGTAACAACTTTGTTATTCTAAATTTAGTACCATGAAAAAATTGTAATATATGTAACTTGAGTTAGAAGGAAATACTCGATTCTATTTTTCCCTCACATATGTACATGTATTAAATGGAAATGTTTTATTTATTTTTTTAAAACTCCTAAGATGAACAAAACTAATTTGGAGACATGTATGTGTATATTTTTAAGAACCATATTTGTCAGCAAGCACCTCCTGGCATCCACAGTAGTGTCTGAGTTTGGTGACTGTATGTGGGATGGATCCCAGGTGGGGCAGTCTCTGGATGGCCTTTCCTTCAGTCTCTGCTCCACACTTTGTGTCCATACTTCCTTCCATGAGTATTTTGTTTCTCCTTGTAAGAAGGACTGAAGACAGGAACCTGATATAGCTGTCTCCTGAGGGGCTCTGCCGGAGCTTGACAAATACAGAGACTGATGCTCACAGCCAACCATTGGACTGAGCACTGGTCCCCAATGGAGGAGTTAGAGAAAGAACTGGAGGAGCTGAAAGAGTTTGCAGCCCCATAGAAATAACAATATCAACCAATCAGACCCTCAAAGAGCTTCCAGGGACTAAACCACTAACCAAAGGGTACACATGGAGGGACCCATGGCTCCAACCGCATATGTAGCAGATGGTCTTGTTGGGCATCAATGGGAGGACAGGTCGTTGGCCCTATGAAAGCTTGATGCCCCAGTGTAGGGGAATGTGAGGGCAGGGGGGTGGGATTCAGAAGGTGGGTGAGGGAGCTTCCTCACAGAAGCAGGAGGAGGATAGGATAGAGAGTTTTTAGGAGTGAAACCTGGAAAGGGGGTAACATTTAAAATATAATCAAAGAAATATCTAGGAAAAAAAAGGGAAAAAAGCCAGAAAATAAGAATCATATTTGTGCATACAAGTATACTGATGTAAACATAGTCATACTATTTTTAACTCTTGTATAATTTTGCATGATAGCACTAAATGATCTTACTCTTTTGTGTTAAAATATTTTGGGGAAAATAATCACAGTTTTTCATTTTATAATTTATAATATTATTAGACACATTTACTTTAATGGCACATAACTTTTTGAGTTAATATAAACTGTATTTTCATATGTACCAAAATGACAGAGTTCTTTTACATTTAATAAAACTTAAATATCAGAGCTGGAGAGATAGCTTAGTGATTAAGAGCACTTACTGCTCTTCCAGAGATTCTGAGTTCAATTCCCAGCAACCACATGGTGGCTCACAACCATCTGTAATGGGATCAGATGCCCTCTTCTGGTGTGTCTGAAGAGAGCTACAGTGTACTCATATATAATAAATAAATCTTCAAAGCAAAACAAAACCTAAAATATCAGTAAGGCATCTTTCACTCAGGTATGGTTTCTGTTGTCAACATGTCTTTTACTCTCCTTCAGAGGTTCTGAAACACTAAACGTTTTATATGATTCCACCTTTCATACCACATGTGACCTAAACCCAATACAAAGACGAAAGTGTTACAGCTGAAAGCTGGCTTCAGAAGAAATACTGGTATACTAGCACGGCTGCACTTTATTTTCAAACATTGCCTTTATTCTCTTGCTTGAGGTACAAGTCTCTTTGAATTGATATGTGTAATATTTTTAGCAGTAATAACAATCCAGTAGCATAACACCTCGCATATGACAAAATTTTGTGTCAAGTCTAGCCTTGCTTGTTGTTTTCTTCTAGTGAAGAAACCTTAATACTTACTTAATATTACACACATGTCTAAAATTTCATCTATCTGCATCAGAGTTGAAGTATTATTAATTATGCTTTACTTGCTACTGAGTCAAGTGACCATGGGATTTAGTCTAACTAATTTTAGCCAATAAGTCAAGAAATCATCCAAATTTGGAAGAAATTTTAATCAATGATTTTTTTATTAATAAATTATCATGATTCTAAGTAAAAAAGCATTTAAGAATAATTATTAATAATGAATAATGCATGTTAATTTAAATTCTTATTGCCCATTTCAAAGAATTTTAACCAAATATATCTTATTTTCATATACATTGTCCCATTCATCCACATTTCTTAGCTAGATACTCTTGTTATATGATAGTAACAAAAATAATAATCTTAATTAAGAAGTTAAAGATTCTACAGTGACTAAGTCAATCCATGGCTTTTTAAGTTCTTTAGTCCAAATTTCTATATAAATTAGATTACATTGCTCTATCAAATAAAACACTGACTTAAATTTATAACATACATTTTATATGACACATGTAATTTTAATAATATCAGGATAATTATAATAATAATCAGGATATGATTATGCTGGGAAAACTTCTATGTGTATGGCATTTTTGAAAATACAATAATCAAATATTGACAATAAATTGATTCCAATCCTAACATGAAAATTCATAGTGAGAAATAAAAATCATTAAGTTGTATATTAAGTATAAAATATGCAAAAGATGCATGTCATATCTTAAAATGGTCGAGGTAAAATAATGCTTTGAAGAGTAAAAATAATAATATTTAAACATAATATAAAATAATCTTGTATATAATTGTTAGGAAGTTTAAAGGGGCAGAGCCTCCAGTTGTAAAACAATAAAGGAACTGAGGATATGACAAAGATAAGAAAAAATTTTGGGATGAAATAAATATGTCACTTCTAGTGTGACCAAGGCTATGGGATGGGAGAGAGGGTGGAGCTGTTACTGTCATAGGCCCCCGATGGGGTCTGATTCTGATTCCTACATCACTGAGCCTTAGTCTCCATTTTGGGTAACTTCATTACATACTTGTTAGCTTATTTTGTTGAATAATAAAGTCTTCGTGTATTTTAAGTGTTTTAAGATTTTAGGAGTTTAAAGATTATAATCATTTATATTTCTTATTATAAAATTTTGTATAATAGTGCTGGTAAATTTGTTTTTCACAAAGTTCAATTTTAATGCAGAAAAAGAATAAGAAAAATTTAATAAAACCAATTTATCTTGCATTAAACTGATATGCTGAAAGGTAATTTTGTAGGTAGATGCATTTTAATATTCTTGGTTAAAATTTTTTTGTTCCTTTGAATCAAATGTTCTACTTTTATGGGTACTGTATGGATTGCCATTAAATTTGGAGATTTACACATTTTTAAAAATGTTCTTGACCATTGATCCTGATTTAAATAAGATCATTGTTGCAACAGAATTTATATTAATTATATTATACTTCAGACTTCTAATATTTTGCAAATTAAATTTGAAAAATATATTGTGAGATACATGGCACTGATTCAAATATTTTTTAAAAACCTTGTCTCTCTTAATATTCTAATAAATATTAATGAATAGAAAATATCTGTTAAAGTACAAAAGACTTTTAATGCTATTCAGTAGTAGAGTGGAGTGAGGAAAAATCTTTCATTTTAGGAAAAAATATTCTGTGTAAGAAAAATAAACAGCACAAGGACAAAACAGCCATGACTGAAGCCAGCAGAGCAGCAATAATTCTGAAGATCATACAGAAATGCCTCAAAGATGGGGGAACTACAATGGAGACTGAGCCCATCTCAATTTACAAATAAATATTCAAGGAAAAAGACAGGAGAGTCCTAGGACCACCATCCTAAATGGAAAAGTACAGATTTATATACATTTCATAGGCCTAATTTTATGGTAGGAATAATTCACTAGCATAGTATATAGAAAACAAGGGAAAATCATGTGCATATAAGGTATTAGTAACTAATTAATAAAGGAAGTGATAAAATAATTACATACCTACAATTCTATAGGTTTATTTCTCAGTCTTTCTTTTCCTGATATCTTCTATATCACAATGAGCCTTCTCTTGTGTTATTCTAACTGTATTCTCTATGGTAGCTATGATTTACTATGCTGACTTGGTTCTCTTATGCACATCTATTTGAGTGAACATGTCCTAGAGGACTTTCCATTTTACCCTTTTCTTACAACCAGCTTTGTATCTCAAACATCTGAGTGTAGATTTGTATTACAACCTTTCTGGGAGTCTAATGTATGCTCTTGTACACAGTGATCACATTTAATATAATTTGATATTTATAAAAACTGCCAAGGCTGGACACATTTCTGAATTATTATTTTTTTCTCCAAGTCCTTAGAGATAAAAATAATGTTTATGGTTTAAACTTACTATTGACTTAGTCTGCAAACAACCTGCCTTCTCAAAGGTGGTGCTGTCTTCTTCAGTCTTCCCATGGTGGAAGGAGAGCAGGAGCTCTCTTGAGCCTACTTTTAATACCCACTGTGAGTTCCTCACCATTTCTCCAGGGATTCTGCCACTTTAAGGAATATTTAGTATGAGTATCGACACCTAATTTACACTAAGATACATATTGGATGCAACAACATTAAGGCTATCCCACATACTAATAAAAATGTCATTTCTAGTATTTAATAGTAAAAATAGACTTGATCTCTGGTCTTCCTTATCTGTCTCCAGTTTCTTCTACCTTACTAATTCTTGAACAACTGGCTTTATATTGTCATTATTACTTATATTTATAATATTTATAATGTTCTAAACTTGCTCGTGTCTGTGTGTGTGTGTGTGTGTGAGAGAGAGAGAGAGAGAGAGACAGAGAGACAGAGACAGAGAGAGAGAAAGAGAGAGAGAGAGAGAGAGAGAGAGAGAGAGAGAGAGAGAAAGAGCCACATACACAGAAAGAGAGACAGAAACAGAGAGAGACAATTTTTAACATGGAAATCAATCTCTTTAATTGGAGTGTAAAATATGGTTCAGATATTTAAAAATTGGTTACAAAAATATTTGTAGTTTATTTTTCTTTAATTTGGGTTCTACATTTGCATTTTAATATACTTTATTATGAGTAATATGAACATAAGTGTTCTTATGATGTGTGATTTTTATCTTTTCCTAGCCTTTATTCTACTCTAATGAAAAGTAAACATTTTGAACCTGAGGCATCATATTTTATTGTTTATTTTTGAAAATTCTTTCTACATTTTACTTAAAGCCTTTCTCCTGCCCTTTTCCTTCCATTAAACTATCCTGTATATCTCACTTCCTCTTCTTCAAATAAACGCATTATTTTGTTTTCAAATATATACATATACATTTGCATATATATATGTATATGTGTATATATATATATATATATATATATATATATATATATATATATCCACAGATTAATGTTACTTGTATATATATTCTTAAGACTGACCCTTTTGCAAATGGACAATCAGTTTATGTGCTCTTATCTGGGGAAGTCACCTTGCCCTCTTCCAGTTTTACTCAGTTGCCTGTGGTTCTTGTGTAGGACTGATGCCTCATTGGGTTTTTACTGTGGAGTTTGGTATGTTCCTTAGAGACATTCTTTATATATGTAATTAGCTTGTTTTCTCCATTTTTTTAGGTTTTATGGATTTTATTTATATATAGATTACTTCTTTACATCTTTGGCAGTACCAGGAAGTGATGCCTAATGAAGATATAATTAATATTCATTTATAAAATTATGTGATACCTGTACTTATAGTTGAATATGTTCCTCCATTATATAATCCACTAAGATAATGTGTGACTCATCTAATGTTTCAAAGTGAATCACTCTCCTTCTGGACATGGATAAAATGTCTGCTTGTAATCTGCCTCATGTTTTATATTCATTGTTTATTTCTCATAGAAGAAAAAATTTCTGATAAAGATGGTCTTTTTTCAAATCTTCTAAAAACAGGTAAGGTATGACATCTATCTATATCTATACTTTCTATATCTCTATTTTTATCTTTCTATATATAATATAATATATAACAATATATTATATATACATATATATTTATAAAGCTTTTTCCCATGGGAAGGTAGCTGCTTTATCTAAAATAACATTGTTTAAATTTTTAAGTCACTTTTTTTATTCACAGTGATGAAAATGTAGAGTTTCATTATACAAAGAAAGTTATTGTTCAGAGTCCTACCTTTCAGTTATTCACATTCAAATGGTGAAAACTTGCAGACTTTTGAGAAAGCATACAAAATAATGGAAACCTCATTTTAGGACGTAGCAACTGAGTTTTAAAAGGGCCATGTATTTATGGTCTCATCAAGACAAAACTCCCACTACATAGATAAAATATAAGACCATCATTGAGTGATTCAGACAAAAATAACACCAGAAGATGTATAAATAGCTTTGCATGTCAGTCCCATGGAGATAAGTAAAAGACAGGAAAGGTGATAGAGGATTTAGATCATTAATGGCATTTGTACTTTTCTGAAGATATTGGATTTCATCCTGGGGATTTTGGATGGGAGGTGACCCTATCAAATGTGTGCCTGAGAAGAATTCCTATACCAGCAGCATGAAGGACAGCTCTGACAGTGATCTAAAGTTCAACGAACATTTAATAGGTAGGAGAGATGCAAAGAGCAACACAGACAGGGCATGCTAGTGAGCCTTCAAAAATGTTTATTGAGTTGAAATAAATTGAAGAAGTTTGTTGAAACTTTCCTTTCACACGTCTTATTTTTAGAAAATGTCAATAGTAGCTCTCCATCGAGTTACTTCAAAGTTCCTCCACCAAAACCCAGTGAGGGTGACCCAGCTGAAGTCCAGGTGAGTGACCTATCTCATCATAGATGCTACAAAATGTCATCAAACACTACCCTACAGATGCCTTCATTGTTCAAAGTTGTCTTTATATACTCTGAGTCCTAAAATTCAGTTAAGATGCGCAAAATAGTTTTCTGCTTCTTGTGAGGGAATTCTATATCTACCATAATCATTTCCTTTTCTATCTACAAAACAACATATTCATGATTGTGCACATTCTCATAATAAACACCTCTTGTGTACTAACACCTGGACTTTTGTCACTTTTTTTTCTTACTCTGTGTTAAAGTTCTGCCTGTAGAATAAATTATTTGGCACTTTCTTGTCAATAATTTTGAAAGTTAACATTATATCACAGGAATATCTGCCGACAGATGATTGAAAGTTATTTGCAATATTTTTAGCTTTGGAACACTGCCACATTTTTATAAATGTATCATCATAGCACATTTACATGGAGTAATAGAAGTATCTTTCCCTGTTTGATAAATGAAACTTTAGTTCATAAAAGTGCATAACTCAATACAAAGAAAATAAGTATGATGGTTTATATCTCTATTTCTAGAACAAGGGTGATGGAAGAAGGCATAGCTCTTCTGTCTGTGAATTTCTTAAAATATAATCTCATCAAGGGAGTTTGGTGGATGGCAAGTGACTGATATAATCTGTGAACTGAGAAATGAGAAAATATCAGACACTGTGGTAGGATACTTGGGTAGAATTCATATGAATAATTGATGATATACACTTTAGAAACTAACAAGTCAAATTAGTATAAAAAAAGATGTATCATCAAATTACATTCACACCATATTGCAATGATGAGTGCAGTGATAGATATTAAAAAATTATCAGAAATAACCACCTCTGTTATTAGAATGTGTGATAGAGAAGGATTAGGCAAATAATATCTGAGGTGACTAATCATACATGTCATTAAAGTATAAGAAGAGCTGTATTTCCCATAAAGAGAATATAACTATTTGATTAGATTAATGAAGAAATTAATCTATGATCCTGTTAAAAGACGATTTTGAGGGATTTAACATAAAGAGGGTGCACTGAAGAGTTTGCCAAGTTGTTAATGGCATACGTTGCTCTTGCAAAGAACCTGGGCTCAATTCTGATTCCTAGCACCCACAACGTGGATCACAACATTATATAACTATAGGCCTGGGAGATCTGATGACCTCTTTGTACTCCATTGGGACATATCGAGTGCATAGACACACACATAAGCAAAGCACTTATTTACATACAATAAAAATAAATAAATAAATAAATAAATACATAAATAAATAATTTAAAGATAATGGGAAAAGTCAACTAATAATAGAATGTCCCTCAAACAAGAAGTAATAATAATGTGGCACTTGTAAGTTAGTAGCTACAGGGAGTGCAAGTAATGAAGACTGGGAGTTAAAATCAAGTTTAATTGCTAAGAAAGAGCTTAGAAATTTGTCAAGATATAAGAAGTATAGTTACTGAGGCTCTAGATCACCTATGGGTGCTGCCTACTAGAAGTTTATTCAGCCTTAAATATGTCTCATATATCACACAGTCAATTTTTAAACTGACAAACAGAGAAGGAAGTGAAGCAAAAATAGTTGTCCTACAAGTCAATGCTTCACAAGCAAATTTTAGGAACTAGATAAAGGCCCTATCCATGCAAACCTGGCAATCTGAGATCAGTCCCTGGAGCACACATAAAGCAGAGGGTAAAACTAGGCTGCCAGAAGATCATGATTTGACCTTTATGCTCTCCTACACAACAATAAAATAATACAAATATATAATTTCATATAGTATATGCATATTTATTAATCATATATATAAGTATTCAATAATATTAAAGGTGTAATACTATTTAGCAGTGTAATTTTAGATTACATATTTGATGTCTTCAGATATATTTGTTAATTGTGTAATGTAAAAGTGAGTTATTCCCAAAGAAGCTGAAACATTTAGTACACATCTTATAGAGTAACTACTAAATGTCGTATTTTATGTAGTCACTATATTCCCAGTAGAGAAAATTATACCAGGCAATACAATAATGAGCCAGTTGTCTCTCTGCAATGGAAGATAAGCCAGGATGCATGCATGTTCATCTAGTTCCAATAACTCAGTTACCTTAAGGGAAAGAAGTCCTGTTGTTATAGGAATAAAATACTGGCTCAGGAATGCCTCCCAGTTTTATATAACTTTTAAAATAATATTGAATCTAATAACCCATATTGGATCATACACAATCGTAGTCTAGACAAGATACAAAGCCAAGGTCACCAGACGTTTCTTGGATGAAGTAATTTTCCAGTCAGCATGTACTAAAATTATCAACATGACTAACACCAAAGCCTAAAGGGTTCTGATCACAATCACTGGCAATAAGAATATATACATACATATATGTATATATATATGTATATGTGTATATGTGTATGTATATATGTATACATGTATATATGTATGTATGTATACATGTATACATGTATATATGTATATATATGCACACATATATATACATATATACACACACACACACACACACACACATATATATATATATATATATATATATATATAGAGAGAGAGAGAGAGAGAGAGAGAGAGAGAGAGAGAGATTGGGAGATAGGTATGGCTGTTCCCTGAGAGGTTCTAGCAGCAACTGACCAATACAGATGCAGATACTCACAGCCAACCTTCAGAATGAGTCCAGCGACCCCAACAGAAGAGCTAGGGGAAGGACTGAAGAAGCTGAAGGGGGTTGCAAGCCTACAGGAAGAATAATATCAAGTAACTGGGCCACTCAAAGATCACAGAGACAAAAGACTATACATGGAGAGCTCCAGGGCTCCAGATACATATGTGCAGAGGATGGCCTTATGTGACCTCATTGAAAGAGAGGCCCTTGGTCCTGTGGAGGGTTGATGGCCCAGTGTAGGGGGAATGCTAGATCGGTGAGGTGGGAGTGGGTGAATGGGTGAAGGAGCACCCTCATAGAAGCAAATGGAAGGGGGAGAAGAGGGATGGGATGAGGGATTTGTAGAAGGGTAAATGCGAAGGGGGATATCATTTGAAATGTAAATGAATAAAATGATTAATAAAAACAAAATTTAAAAAAGAAAGAAAGAAATGAGCATAGCAGAAGGCACAAGATACAGATACCCACTCATCTGCATGCTTAGGAATCCCAGAAAAACATAAACTAGAAGCCATAATACATACACTGAGGATCTGATAAAAAACCATACAAGCCCTGTAAATTCTGCTTCAGTCTCTGGTTTCCTGAGCTCTGAGGGGAGAGATTTGATGGAGACAACTCATGTAAGGCTGAATTTTTCAAGACAAGAGTCTAGCATGGCTGTCCCCTGACAGGCCCAACAAGAAGCTGACTGAGAGAGATGCAGATACTTAATACCCAACCATTGGATCAAAGTCAGAAACCCCTGTATGTGAATTAGGAAAAAGCTGGAAGAAGCTTAGGAGGAGGGTAATCCCATAGGAAGAACAGAAGTTGTTCTTCTATTCAACTTTTGTTCTTCCTATGGGATTACCTAAGAATAAGAAGAACCTGGGCCCCCGACATCTCTCAAACACTGAGCCAACCTATGCAATACATACTCTCTGGTCTGAGGCCCTCAACACATATACAGCAGAGAACTTCCTGCACTAGTCTCAGTGGAAGAAGATAAACCTGACTCTCGAGAATCTTGAGGCCTCAGGAAGTGGGAAGACCTGTTGGGGATGAGGAATGGACATCATCTTAAAGACAAGGGGAAGGAGGAATGGGATGAAGAACTGTGGGAGTGCAGACCTGCAGCAGGGTAAGGCAGGACTGTAAAAAAATTAAAAGCAATAATTTTTTTTAAAAAAAAAGAATAAACTTGCTCTAAGTTATCATCTTTTATTCAATTCTAACTTTGCCAAATATAGCTTACATTATGCAATTATTATTAATAATTTTGAGGGGGTACAGTGATAAATGTGTAAGATGCATTTATCATTTTATATAGAAAATAAGATAAAATTAAAAGGATTTGGTTGAGATAAATGAATACCATGAATATTACTTCATATTGGGGGAAAACGAAATATATTAGACTTTATGAAATAAAAGAGAATTTTAGAAAATGATATACTAAGATTCCAATGTCCTATCTGTTTGTTTTGCTTACTCCTTGGTTTTGTTGTTGTCTTGTTTTTTCACAGCCTTGTGGAGCTCCTTAGCCTGAAAGATACTATGTAGACAGAATTACCTCCAACTCCTGATCCATCCACCTTTAGGTCTCAGGAGGTTGGTTCACACATAAATGTCATAATATCTGCTTCCTGTCCACAATTCTAAGAAATCTTTTATAAAGAAAAATTTTTTATTGGATATTTTATTTACATTTCAGATGCCATCACCTTTCCCCAATTCCCTTCCACCGAAAACTCCCATGGCCCCTTTTCCTTTTTGCCTTATACAATTTTTTAAAATGTTAATTAAAGACTTTATAAGTTTGGTAATGCTCAGTCAGAAGTATAACCCAAAACTGAACCTAGATACATCAACTATCTTTGACTGGTGGAGACACGTGAACATCTGCCTCCATGTCTCCCTCTTTCTTTCTCTCTTTTTCTCTCTCTCATCACCTAGTTTCTCCTCTCCTTCTTCTCCTCCTCTCCTTACTCCTTGTCTTCCTCTCACCTTAGCTTCTCCTACATATCACCCTTCCTGTTAAAATAAAACTTTTCTCTCAAAACACAATTAGAGCATAATTATACCAATTTGTACCAGTGAGGTACAAGATAGTCCTAATATCCAGTCCATCATTTTGTTGACTAATCAGAACCTCTGTCATCTCTCCTAACTAAAACACTTAGTTCTGAACCTGGCTTTTTTCTTGGCTTTAGAATAAATGTCATCTGAAAACCATCCACTCAAATCTTTTCTCTCAAAGTAAATAGCCAGGATTGGCTATAAAACTATAAGTTTTCAACCCCGTCAGAAATCCAAAATGACTGAATTAACTGAAATTATGGGAAGCACAAAGCATAGCTTCTAAATCTTAGGCAATTTATAGAGACCGCTGAACACCTAGATAGTCTCCATACTACAAAATGTTGGAGTATCTGGTCTTCAGCCTTCTGGCCCTTAATCTTCTGACAGACCATAGTGATGCAGAATTATTAAGGGCTGATTACTCTGTCTAGGCAGATATAATCAGTCGACTACTCTGCAAGTGTGTCCTTTTCTGAACAGTAATTTGTCTGTAGATGGAAAGAGGCAATTCTTGCCTAGTGGCTGTCTCACCACAACTGGAGTAACTCCAAAGATGTTCAATTTCTTCTTGGAATCCAAGACAGGAAGCTGTCAGGAAGCTGTCAGGAGCAGACAGGTCTCTAATTAAAATGAACATTTCTACAGGAATGTTTGTAATGTCAATTCTGTGAACTTCTGACGTTTTGAAAACCAACTATCCATGTAAGGTAATCTGGACTGTTGTCTGTTAACTCCTCTCAACTATTTATAAACAAAATATGAAAAACGCCCTAGCAATAAACTCCAAGCCATGAATTTGCTATAGTCCCTTAACTCACAGGCTAACCATCTCAAATTAGTTAAGAAAGTTAAAGAAGGACTGGATCGAAGCCTTGTATTCCTAAATGTATTATACAGGCACAATGCCTATGAGAGTAACAATATTCATCTCACTTTTATACCAATAAGAAGCTCGTACTCATGGAAACCTTAAATTTGAAATCAAAGTAAATTTTGTACCATTTAAGAAATTATAACTTCATCTTGATACTAATTATACAGATTTCTACCACTAGGTTATGGCTATGAAATAAATCCTAGCTAATCCTACCTATTCAAACAAAACCACTACTTTTCCCTAGAAAGACAGCCCAATATTAACCACCTTAGTCCCCAAGCCCAGGGCATAGGGTCGCTGACTCTTCATTAACTTCATCAAGCTGATTATGGGCATTGAGATACTAGAAGAGGGGTGAAAGAAAGAATAAATTGATAAGCCTCTGATGCTGTGTCTTCACTATATCCAAATGGACTTCCAGGACATCAGAGGTTTGAGCAGGTCTGCTTAGCTTACCTGATGAGTAGATACATCAAGGCTGTGTACTCTGCAATATACAATTCTCAAAACAAATTTTAGAATCAAGATAATTTTTTAAATTATTTTTTAATTTTTTTATTGGGTATTATATTTACATTTCAGATTTTATCCCCTTACCCCACTTCCTCCCACCACCCAGAAACCTACTATCCCATCCCCACTCCTCATGCTTCTATGAGGCTGTGCCCCCACCTACCCCCGACCCCTACTACACCCTCCCCACCCTCATATCTCCCCTAGACTCTGTGTTCATTTTTCATGGGACCAAGAATCTCCCAGAAGATGCTCCAACATATAACAAGGACATATGCTCCACTATGTTCATAGCAGCCTTATTTATAATAGCCAGAAACTGGAAAGAACCAAGATGTCCCTCAACAGAAGAATGGATACAAAAAATTTAGTACATCTACACAATGGAGTATTACTCAGCTATTAAAAATAATGAATTTGAGAAATTTGTAGATAAATGGATAGAACTAGAAATTATCATCCTGAGTGAGTTAACCCAATCACAAAAGAACACACATGGTATTTACTCACTGATAAGTGGATATTAGCCCAAAAGCTTGGAATAGTGAAGACTCAACCCACAGACCACATGAAGCTCATGACAAAGGAAGACCAAGTGGGGATGCCTCAGTTCTACTTAGAAAGAGTAACAAAAATACTCAAGGGAGCAAATATGGAAACAAAACATTGGACAGAAACTGAAGGAGGGGCCTTCTGGAGACCATTCCACCTTGGTATCCATCCTATGCACAGTCACCTAAGCTAGACATTAATGTGGATGGCTGGAAGTGCATGCTGCCAAGAACATGATATAGCTGTCCCCTTAGAGGTCTGCCAGAAACTGACACATTCAGAGGATGATGCTCACAGCTAACCACTGATATGATCAAGGATTTCCCAATGGTGAAGTTAGAGAGAAGACTGAAGGAGCAGAAAGGGGTTGTGACCCCATGAGGAAAGCAACAATACCAACCAACTTGAGCTCCCCAGGATTTAAACCACCAGCCTGGGAGCGCATAGGAAGGGACTCATGATTCCAGCTATATATGTAGGGGAGGATGGCCTTGTCGGACATAGGTGGAAGAGGAGATTCTTGGTTCCATGAAAAATATAAAGGAATTCTAAAAGAACAAGAAATGTCTCCTGTGCATGAGATCTCAACTGCATGCTGCCTATTCAGATAATCATTAGTTATTACTTTATCAAAGCCATTGTTAATATGTCACGTAATAAACAATATGACAATTTCAGTTTTATTAACATATATTTTATTAAAATATTTAAAATTTTATAACTTAGAAATATTGTAATGATTTCTCCTTTAAGTGAAGGCTTTCTTGGAGGACATAGCAATGAAGGAATAAATCATAGATCTGTGTCTCTAGAAGTGGAGGTCACCAAACCATTTCTTCTATTCATATTTAAAATAAAGTTGTATATTATATAGGATCTCATGGTGGTAGCAGCTTTACTAGAAAGTATGTGCAAGCGTTAGTGCTGATGTGGTAATCAGTGCTTGCACAATGAAACCATCTAGTCAGGGACTAAAGTCACAGTTGATTTTTTCTCAGTGTGTTAGCAATTTGATATGACATAATGTTGGCTCAACTGCTTTTTATTATTGGAAAAGATGATATGTTATTGTTATTGTGCATTTTGCAATTTCTGGAATCTATTGCTCTGAATATTGCTTATACCTATTGTGTCTCTGAATGGGGCATGTATTGCCAAGAATACCCTGAGAAACAGCTTCTTGGACCAATATTTAACACCAAGGAATTATGGAAAAATAGATTGTAAAATTTATTTAGAGTAAGAGATACAGGATTATGCAAAGAAGTAGAAATGTATGTCTAACGCTACTTCTCCCATAGGTCACTCTAGTACTTGGGTAGCACTTGACAGTTTCCAAATAAAATAGGGGAACCAGATTTTATATCTATACCGATAGGTCATTTTTTTTATGATGAAAGGTGGGCACTGTGAGTTGGAGCATCTCCCTTTGGCTGAGAATAAGATTTTTTTGAGAGATTCCTCTTTGAGGTTTCAGAATTTCACTACAGACATTTCAGACATAAGGAGGTAGAACTGGAAAATACAGAGGCAACAACTGTATTCATGGAGTTAGATGACTTCCTGTCTCTGGATATAACACTTAGGCTCAGTTTTCTAGCCCTGGTGGAATTTCTGAGTTAAAAGAGGTGTTTTTATGCTCATATTTTCCTTACTAAAATACTTTAAGTATTTACACATGAAATTGACCTGGCCAGTGTAACCTCTTATTTCCTTAATTTCTAAATTCATGATTTTTAAAAATTTCCTTCCTTAGCTGAAAATTAGAATGTATCATCATGTGTGATCAGAAAAAAAAATCTTTGCAATATTTCTAGGTGCTATTCCTATGAAAATGTAAAGCATAGACTCTTTACAGTTCCTTTTTTCATTGGAGATTGCAAGTAAATACAAAATGCACACAGGAAATATTGGCTACATTCTTGGCAAGTCTCCTTTGAACATAATTTATCTTGAATTTCTGGGAAGAGGGTAAAAAGGGAAAAAAGAGTGTGGATGCATTCATCATGTCTTAAAACAAGTAGGAAGAAGAAGAAAGGAGAAAAGGAAGGAAGAAAAAATAAGAACAAATCAGGATAAGAAAGAAATATGAGGTAACCAGTTATCAGCAACTGGAATAACAGCAGGTTACTTGTTTTTCTTCTACTGCTTCTCCACAGGAGAAAGATGTGGGTTGCTTAAAAACAGGCAGAACAAAACCATGTATAAAAACTTGCAAGACACAGAAATGTAATTATTCTCTAAAAGTTAATAGTGACTTAAACCACTCAAATTTTACAGTCAATGTTGCTAACTAATTCAATCCAATAGGCACTAATTTTTGATATGTGACTCATAAGATGCTTGGAGTTATGTCTGGACAAAAGTAATCTAGGAGGTAATGCCAGTAAAAAATATATACGGAGTAGTGTCAGAAGAACGGTACATGTAGAAGAATGTTCTGGAGAAGGTTGAAAGGAAACTGAGCAATAATTTCAAGGGAGCATTGGCAGGAGCCTATGATGTAGAAGAAGCAATGAAGCCTTTTAAGGGATGTGGATTGCTGGTAGAACTATTAAGCCCATGAAGAAAATCTGTGTAGCCCCTGCTGTTGATCCATCTGTAGAAAGTTCCCTATGCCAGTTCTCTTAATTAGGGTGGGCAGGGAAGAACATCCTGTTGAGATGAAGTCCGTCACACAATAAAAGAAAGAACTGCTCTTGCTTATTGAGCTTCTACCAAGAAATGTGTTAATTATCAAATAGAAGAACACTTTGTATATGTGGTAAAAGTTCTTAGCAAATGCAAAAAAAAATTGAGGTAAGCTGAAATTTTAATTTAACATGAAGTGTTCAGCCGACTGAGAAGGCTGTTTGAACTGTTCTAAGTATATTTATTTGATCTCCAATCCTGATTTATCTAGAATTCCACTTAATTAAAATATGTGATGAAGTGTTTTCCATTGCAAACTAGAAAGGACGTTCTTTTCAACTAGATAAACATCATTCCTGAAATTTTGTAAAGAAGCACACATCATTTATGCTTGTGATAAAAACTAAAGTATATTTTGAGTAATGTCATCTCCAATGTGACATTAGCTGAAATACCAAACAGCAGGGAGATAGAATCTGAAGAGACCACATCCAATAGATATACATGTCCCCCAGTGAAGGGATGTCAACACAAACAATCTAAAAATTTTTAACCCAGAGTTGTACCAATCTAAAAAATATGTAGGGAGATAAATGGAGCAGAGGCTCAAGGAAAGACCATCCACAGACTGCCCCACCTAGGGATCCATTCCATCTGCAGACACCAAACTCTGACACTATTGCTGATGCCAAGATGTGCTTACAGACAGGAGCCTTATATAGCTGTCCTCTAAGAAACACTGCCAGCAACTAAGAGAGATGCAGATAATCACAGACTGAGCCCGGGAACACCAAAGGAAGAGTTAGGGGAGGGTGGGCTGAAAGAGCTGAAGGGGATTACAACCCCTTAAAAATAACAACAGTATCAACAAACCAGACCCCTCAGAGCTCCCAGGATCTAAAGCACCAACGAGAGTATACATGGGATGATCCATGACTCCTGCTAAATATGTAGCAGAGGACTGCCTTGCCTAGCATCCGTAAGAGGGAGGTACTTGGTCCTGTGGAGGTTTGATGCTCCAGAGAAGGGAGATTCTGGAGGGGTAAGGGGGAGTGGGTGTATGGGTAGTGGAGCACCCACTTAGAGCCAAAAGGGAAGGTTATGGGGTGGGCGTGGACCATGGAGGTGAAACTGGGAAGGAGGATAACATTGGAAATGTAAACAAATAAAATAATTCATAGTAAAAGAAATTTAAGTATATTTAGAAGTAGAAGAGGATAAAAATAACCAAAAAATATGCACTGTCATTGTATCATATATAAAACTAATATAATCTTTGTGGGGGGTTGTTTGTTTTTGTCTTTTGCTTTTTAATTAATATGTCAATTTTTTAACACACAGGTTTTCTTGTAGTTTTATGATCTCATCCAAACTTTAAAATAAACAAACTGATAGTATTTATTAAAGGCCCATATATATCACTAAAATTCAATCATATTTAAATTATTTTAACCTTTGTACTATTTTGATCTCATATTAAATTTATCTATTGACATTTGTAATAACATCTGTTTCCTTCTGTGATTTAAGTAAACATGAAAGGTCTTTTGTTGATATCTTGAACATTATTCTTGTCTACTTTAAATTCTACTTGCTGTACTTGATATGTCAAAGATGCCCTTTATCAAATTATTTTACTGAACGATGGTTGGAAGCTAAACTTTTAATTTGACTTTTCTTTACTGAATGAGCACATAATGTTTTATTACAGTTGTAAGATGCAGCAATTTATCTAAGTGATTTTTATTTAAATTATAAAATTTTATGACAAAATTATAATTATAAAATACAAAATATATACTGAAATAAACACATAATATATTACAAAATTAATTTTATTGGAAACAAAGTAAGTACATATAATTATATAATGCATATTATGCTATAAAAGTGATTTTTACTTACTATGTGTTTATAGATATTAATTTAAAATTATTATGATTTTATAGGAAATTTCTAGTCCTAAACTTATTGAAGCAAATATAGGTCAATTGACAAGTTAATTAAGAACTTAACTGTATACAGAAATACGTGTGTGTGTGTGTGTGTGTGTGTGTGTGTGTGTGTG
>JANHMN010000001.1:250380591-250392137 GCA_030674055.1 Rhabdomys pumilio | reverse complement strand
TGTGTGTGTGTGTGTGTGTGTGTGTGTGTGTGTGTGTGTGTGTGTGTTGTCTATGTGTGTTATGAAAGAGGAAAAGGAACAGAGACAGACACAGAGATGGAGAGACAAAGAAAGACAGAGAGGAAGAGAACTCTTAAGGCATAAATTTTGTAATTCTACATGCATTTATATTTTATAATTGTAAATGCTTAGTGAAAAAGTATTTCATCTACAATTTATGTCAAGTATATGCTTGTTACCTTATAATAGAAAATTTACTTCTCATACACTTTAACAAGAATATTTAGTGGTCATAACAAATTCTTACTGAAACCTGTCAGTTTGATTTAAATTGGAGGTAATGGAAGTTCCGTGTTTGTTACATAAGGTTGTAAATGACACTGCAGCAGTTTTCGGCCAAGAGTTGGAACCCTTAGATTGTTAGTTTCATTCTTCTTCGTAGTGTTTGCTTGTTTGTTTAGTGTCAACTATATACCTAGTTTAGAAAGGAAACTGCACTGCATCCTTAATGCTTTCAAGTGAATCCCTGCTAAACCTATTAAAGAAAGGCAGGGATAATGTAGGATGAATGAGTCTCCAAAGACACAGGTTCATTGGGTCATTCTCCTCTTTCCTTAAACTATCCATTCCTCTCCAGCTTTCCCTATCTTTTCTCTGTTTCCATTCTAGATATCTGCCTCCTAGACATCCTTTTATTCCTCTCTGGAAGCCTCCGCTTACTTCTTCAGAACTAAAGATTCTCTCTCTTTCTTCATTCTTCAGAGAACTGTTCTCATTTCTTGCAGATTACACATTTCATGTTTTCTGTTTTTTTCTTCCTTCCACTCCAAAACACACTCTTAAATTACTTTTTAACTTTTATCTATTCTAAACTTCATCTTTTGTTCAATAAAACTAAAAGATATTAGATTAAAAGAAATGGCTTTTCCACTGTTTGCGCTAACACATTTTAATTATAATGTTATCTAATTCTTGAGAATTTTATGAGTGCATACATTGAAATATGATAATTATCTCTGTCCCACTTACTGTGCAACTTTCCCTGTGAACATCCAACATTCTCCTTTGGAACTTTAGGTTTTCATTTTTGTAGTTGTCTTCATTGTATATTTAGCTATTTTATATTTCTATATTTCTTTTGAAATTATTATTTTATACATATGTAAGTATGTAAATGCAAACTGATTAATCCATTTAGTGTTCTTCTACTGTCTATGGTTTTAGGAATGACCCCTTGATATTGATAATCACTTTAGAGGGTTCTTGGACAAACAAATTTTCCTTACTCAGCAGTCATTACATTAGTGGCTTGTAGCTCTACGTAGAGGGTCAAGGTATATCACAATGGAGTTCAGGTTTCATTGGTCTTATGAAAGCTACTATTCCTGAGATTTCATGAGAGAAGCTTTCTTGTCATTTATCAAAGACAAAATCTTTTCTCAGAAGTCTGGTCCTCTGAATCTTACACACTTTAAATCACATTCCACATTGTTTTCTGAGCCTTACCTGAAGCATTGTGCTTTAGATTTGCAAATTTGGACTGGATTCCCTATTGAGAGTTGTTCTTTGCATCAGACAAATGGAAGGGTTTCAGTTTTTCATGTGATTGTCTTCATGTACCGTACAAAGACTATTTTGATGATCATTAACAAGTACACTGATCTGTAGATTAAAGGATAAATATGTAACATGTGGTTACAGGTAATACTGATGCAGGAAGTGATAACAGTGGGTCCTCTTCTATGGTCCATGGTCTCACCTGCCTTTGCTTATAGCTCATTGCCTTAATTTTCACCTACCAAGTGGCGCTTCATCCCAATTAAGCAGCTTTTGGTTACCACCAAAAAATAAGTGCCACTATTGCACACTTGGCAATATTTGACATTGAAATTAGTTTTGAATTCATGGGTATCACAGCTGGGTAAGACTATTGATGACTGTTCTCTCTAGGAAGCTTGCACAACAACCCCAGTACCAGGAGAGCTAGTTTTCAAAGAAGATTTGGAAGTCCGCTGAAGCTTGATGCCTCCAAGCATTGTGTATGAAGTGTTTGGTGTTTTTAGCTATTGACACTTAGTCTCAAATTCTGAAACCTGAGAGTGTTGTACTTGCAATATGTTTACTCCTTTCATTTTGTTAAGCATTCGCTAGACTAGAATTAACTTCCCTTATAACAGTGTATTACTTGACATACTTGACATGGAAATCAAGGGTTCAATGGCACTTCCAGATTGTCAACTTGATATGATTTAGAATGACCTAGGAGACATACTTCAGGATATATTTCTAAGAGCCTTTTAAGAAAATTTTAATTAAAGAAGAAGGACCAAATATGGATGTGGGCTGTGCCACTGCATGGACTGAGATTACAGACTGAGTAAAAGAGACTAAAACAAGTGAACACTGCATTCATCTCCCTGCTTTCTGACTGCAGAAGGAACTTGAGCAACTATCTCAGGCTATTGAAACCATAAGTACAACCAGTTTGCCACTATACCCTCATCATCAATATGTGAGCCAAAATAAAGCATTCTCTCTTTCAATTGTTGTGGGTAGGCATTCTCTCTAAACAAGAAGAAAATAATTCAATAGATCCAACAAGAAACTAATATTTTATAATACTATCAATCACTTCAGTATGTGTTATGACAAAGTAGAGATAATAAAGTGGATTAGATCTCTCCTTTTCCTAAAAAGAATTAGCTTTCATAAATCTATTTATATGACATTTTAACCAGAAAATATTAAATCTATGTTCTATGCTCATAATCTAAATAAACTTCTGTTGCAAAATTTAGTCAGAAAATATTTAAAGACTCATTTTAATTAACATCTTTCCATTAAGCTACATTCAGAAATATTCTTCAGAGTCTTAGGCCAGATATAAAAATCTTTTATTAAAAATATAAGTTCCATTATAAATTTCCTTATTGATAGCTCTGTTTAGCTCTGTAGCCCATTTTAATTGGTTTATTTGGTTTGTTGCCATTTAGTTTCATTAGTTCTTCATATATTTTAGATATGAGCCCTTTGTCAGATATAGAGATGGTGAAGATCTTTTCCCACTCTGTACGTTGCTGTTTTGTCCTATTGATGATGTTCTTTATATTACAGAAGCTTTTCAGTTTCATGGAGTTCCATTGATTAATTGTAGATCTTTGTATCTGAGCCATGGAAGGCCAAAGGGAGGATGCTTGAATCTTACTCATTGGGGAAATATAAATAGACATCAAAAGTGGGTGGAGGGAAGAAACATGTTGGCAGAAGCAGTAAGAGAGACATAGCAGTGGGGATCAGATATGAGGAGAACAGGAATGGGCGTGAGAGGGCTATGAGAGAGAAGGAAACTTGGTGGGTGTGTAGGTAACCTCTGGGACAAGCTAGAGACCTTGGACAGACAGACAGAGGCTCCGGGGAAAATATGGGGTGACACTAGATGAGACTCCAAGCAGCAGACAAAATGAAGCCTACTGGCCACTCTCTGTAGCAGTGCAGGACTTCCAGTGGAAGGAAAGGGACATCAATCAACTCACAAAACCTTTGACCCCAAATTAGCCCTATGGTAAAGATGTGCAACGATAAGGATGGAAAAGAGATTAATGGAATGACCAACTAATGACTGGTCCTACTTGAGACCCACCTCATGGGAGAGAGTCACTCCTAAACTATTAGTGATACTCTGGTATGGTTGAAGAATCATCTGAGTAGCTTCATCCAGGAGCTGATGAAAACAAATGCAGAGACTCTCAGCCAAACATTAGGTTAAGCTCAAGAATCTTGTGGAAGAAGGGAAGGAAGGATTGAAGGAACTAAACAGATCAAGGACACTTTAAGAAGACCTACAGAGCTAATTGACCTGAGCCCTGAGGGATCATAGAGACTAAACCAATGACAAAAGAGAAGGCTAAGAATGGACTGGACCTAGGCCCTTGATGCAGACATGCATCTTGGTTTTTATTTGGGTGCCCCAAAAATTAGAGAAAGTGTTATCTCTGACTGTGAAAATATGTTGCCTGCCTTTGGATCACTTTTCCCCAGATGGATTGCCTTGTGTTGCCTAAGTGGAAGATGATGTGCTTAATCCTGATGAGATTTGATGTGCCAGGGACAGCTGGTACCCAGGAATGAGAACTCCTCTTCTAGAGGAGAATGGGAAAGGGAAATTGGAGAAAGAAAATGGGAAGGTAGACAAGAGAGACTAGAAAGAGATGAGAGATGGTAGATGCTGTGTTCAACTTGTAAAGTGAACAAATTAATAAGGAAAATAAAACAAACATTCACAAAAATCAGCACAAATCATAGTTAGTACTATGCCTATATCTTGATGTTGAGTATTTACTAATTTTATTGAGTTTTAATATCACTATGTTTTATATACAGCAATTTTTTTAATTTAATCTTTTTTTTTTACTATCCATATTTTTATCCCCCTCCTGGTCCACCCTCTGACTCTTCAACTTTCCATATGTTTCCCCTGACACTCCCTCATCTCCAAGAGGATGTGCCACCCCCACCCCACCCCACCCAACTAGAACTCTACACTCCCTGGGGCCTCTAGTTTCTTGAGAGTTAGGTGCATCTTCTCTGACTGAGTCCAGACCCAGCAGTCTTCTGTTGATATAGAGCAATTTTAGTAAAACTAAGTTTCTAACGAATAACATTTCTCTTATACTGATTCTATCTAATGAAATCTTGACATAAATTAAAAACTTTTGGTCTAGAATAAGATTGAAGAAAATCCTTTATGAAAAATACTTGTTCTTAAGGTGAAAGAATGTGTTTTACTTTCTATTTAAAAACATGACCTGTAAACGCATGTTTTCAGCAATTCCTAAAAGAATGATAGTAACAATTATTCTTTATTCATATTGTTCTCAATTCTTATTTAGCTAATTATTTTAAAGCTCACCCAAAGTAAACATGAATGAACTAAAACAAACTAACAAAACCACAGAATAAGGTCAAAATAAGATCAAGGAGATAATCTCGTGTACTCTGCCTGACAAACATAATACTGGAGGAGATGAGGAATAAAATTAGCTATTTCCATGTTGGCTTATCTATGAGCTTTAGCCATTATATTACACAGAAAAAGGGTCCATTCATACATGAAATGTCCCTCCGAGTTTTTTAATTGCATTATAGCATCTGGAACTGTCTTCTGAAACCACAAGCTATGACCAAGCCTGTACTAATTAAGGAGGATTTGGCAGCTAGGAATACACTCCTACTTTGAACCCAGTCCAGTCTTTGGGATCTGCCACGCATGAAGAAACAGACCCAGCTGCAGGACTTACGGGTAATTTGAGTTAATCAGAAAGCTCACAGTATTTAGCAGATTCTATCAAGCAAGTTATATTTCAAAAGGTGATAGTTCAAGCAAGACAGTAATATTCAGTACCAAGTAAAGCAAATTTCTGGAGTTGCACCAAAATAATGTATTTTAAAGAGGGTGATGACTTTGTGAACTGGACAAGCACAGAGTTCTGAAGGATTCAGCTGTCATTTTATAATGCTGGGGCACTCCTGCTTCTTGGCATCATGGTCAAATCTAGCTACTAGGTTGAAGACAAAAGGCTAGAACATTGCAAATATTTTCTATTGCTTTTTATATATTATACACTATTACATTATTCCATATAAATTGTGTTTACTTAGCATATAACCTAAATAATTACAGTGCTGAAATACTGCAGGACACAACAGAGTTAAAATATGTCTATTTTCTAAGATAAAACCAAAATACTCAAGCCTTTGGCTCACAGAAACCATCTGTTGTCTGTCTTCAAAGAGAAAGAAAAAGTAACTGTGATCTCAGGGGTTGCAAGAGTGGGGCAATCAGCATTCTTGAAGCAGAACAGAGGAGGCATCAGACTAAAGTATCGAAAGCAAGAAGATATGGAATCAGGTATACCAGAAGTCTTTAAAGCTGGGCAAATGACTTCCAATAGGGAAAAGGAAAATATTATTCATCAGCTTTATATTTTCTGGAGTCTTGGCATAGATGTGACCTGCTTTTGTTCTGATGAAGGTTATTACATCATCTCTCTACATTATGCTAGATTAGCTACACAATTAGTGAGTCTTGTGTTCATGAAAACAAAGTTCAAATTAACTTTTGTGTTACAGCTGTGGGCTAATGGGTATAATAATATCCCAATGACCCCGCTTCTGTATTCTCAGGAATATACAAGCTTCAAGTTTGGGCAAAGCTATTAAGTTTAATTTTCTAGACTAAGAAAATTGCATTCCCTTATGGGTCTGGGAAAGCTACAACTATACACTAAATTACAATGATTGTTACTATGAGTGTCTGTCATCTGTGACTTCTTACTGTAGATTTAAATATTGTTTAATTTCAATTCTCAAGATTTAAATAACTTCTACTGTCATCATTCTAAGGCTATTATTTCACAATTTCTGAACAAATACACATCATTTCACAGAATGATACATTCTTGCAAATCATTCATTGTATTTAACACTCAAATATTTTAATGTATTAGTTTACTTAAGAGAATCATACTTCTCTTCACAGGCATGGAAGAAAACATTCGTTTTAATTGGCCCAGGTATGTCCATTTCATTGTTGTAATATTTCTTCTTATACAAGTAGCCTTCTTTACTCGTAAAAGCCAGTGGGAAATCAGAATATTTGTCATGATTTTCTGAACTGTTATTAAAATGCTTCTGTGAACAAAAAGAATTGTTACTGAAATTATGCAAGTTAAAGAAGTTCTAAAGTATTCACCCTAACTTAACATTTTTAAAGTTAACCTTAACATAACAAATTTATTCTAAAAAGAAAAGCAGATTTCAAGTTGTAGATGAGAAATAATAGACATGTTCCTCAGTATTCTTTATGCTAAATGCAGCTAAAATTATAAAACAACGTAAGAAAAGTAGGGGAAAGGTGGCAGGTTCAATAAGAGGCGCCAACTGTAGAGTTGCATGAAATGAGCTCCTGGAAACAACTTTGTCGGACCTCATTTGCCCCAGTCTGGGTGTTTAGGCCTACAACCTAGAAAGTCCAAACTGTCAGAAGGTAACAGAGCAAAGAAAATTATGATCTCTGAAGCCAAATAGATAGGACTAGGAATGGAACCATATTGAAGCAAAGTTTTAGACAATGGATGTCCCATTTCAGCTCATTGCCATCTGAACAAATAAGGACATCAGTAGTGTGAGAGGAGGACACATATTTCCAAGATGACTACAGAGAGGAGCTTCTCCCATTCTGTTCTTCTTTATTGTTGTATGAGGCAAGCCAATTGGAAAGTCAATGGTTTCACACAAAATCCACGGTAATATCCTATATCTCAGAGACAAATGGGTGCCTAAACTTACCCAACTGTATAACATGAGGAAATGTTTTTCAGCATTTTGTAAGATCTATGATGCACTATGGTAATGACAGACATAGCTCTTCAAAGATTGTTTTGTATGGTACTTAAACCATCTATATACAATCAAGAAATTGATTTTAAAAGATATGTATTTTATTTTAATTAAATAAGTATTTTAATGTCTTAATAAATGAAGGGTAAAACAAATACATTTATTTTATATTATATGTATATGTGTTTTGGTTACACATATTTATAGGCATTCACCACCTGATTGTATATGAGGTGTCTTACAGAATTTAGAAAAGGGACTGAGATCCCGTAGATCTGGAATTATGGTTGATTGCAAACCACCATTTGGGTGACTTGAAATGAACCTATGTCCTTGACAAAACCAGCAATTTTTCTTAACCCCCAAGCCATGTCTCCCATCTTAAAAGAAAGACATTTTAGTAAAAAATACTTCTAAGGACACTCACACCCAAAACCACGTAAGTCAATCAAATAAAATAGAGTCCAGAATAAAGATACTTATACATTGATAGTCAATAAATGCAGGCAAGGGAGACAATAAGTAGATGGCTGGATATGGTCTTCTCCTTAGTGTATAGTACTTAACCTTGTTTATCCACATGCAAAAAAAAGCAATTGGATTCTAATCTCATCTCTCATCTCTCTCTGTTCTTTCTCTCTCTTTTTCTTTCTTTCTCTCTCTCTCTTTCTCGCTCTCACTTTGCTGTCCCTCAACTTTTTTCTCTCACACACCCCAAAGAAAGAAAATACATATACACCTGACCTGAGTTAAAGACTGAAAAATGAAACAGAAATCGTAAATATCTCCTAGAACTTGGAAAAAGTATTGAATATTTGATCAGTGTTTCAGAAGCAAGCCAATATGAAAACAGAGCAAAATAGCTTGTAGAATAGAATATTAGGAAAAGAAAATTTATTAGCATTGACCACATTTTCTTTTATATTACACCAATATATCAAATATATAAGTAAATATAAATTAAATTACATACCATCAAATTAAAAGTTATCAAATGGAGAAAAGAAGAAAACATAGCAAACAATATGTTGAGGAAACTATCTAAAATTTATAGAGAACCTATATAACTCAAAACCAAAATAACACAGTATATTAAAGTGGGATATAAGACATTATCTCAATGTATATATAAAAGTTCTCTCAAAGCAGAAAAAGCTGCTCAATATCATTAATTAGAGTGGAAATGCAATTTGAATCCATTATAGGCTATCTCCCACTACCCTTTAAGATAAACATTATAAACAAAATATGACTTCACAAATGTTAGCAAGTTATGGAGAATTGATACATTGTTCATATATAAATTTATATATCCCAATCATTATAGAAATACTTTTTCAATTATTATTTTCCTATATTTTTCTATGATAGGTGAACATATCATTTTGTTAACATATTCAGTTAAATTATAGGTTAGTAGATAATATTTTGAAATGTATTAAAATTACCAATAATTAGATAAAAGAATAAGTCAACATGTTTTATTCTTCACAAATTAAGTAGTTATAATGAATTAATCAATATTAATATAGATAGTTATACACAGTATGAGACTGAAAATTAATACTGTGATCATGAGAATTTTTTCCTAAAAATTTTTGAATAAATCACTATGGGGACAATCATGAAGAAACATTAACATTATGTATAATAGATGATGTAATATATGTGTACACAATATGTGTGTGCATATATATATATATATATATATATATATATATATATATATATGGAGAGAGAGAGAGAGAGAGAGAGAGAGAGAGAGAGAGAGACTTAAAAATCTATTAAAAGTAGTATATGTTCCAGTAATTACAGAAGTAGACATGTATCCAAAGACTATGAAATCCACATGAGGAGGAGATTCCTACATTCCCTGCAAGTAGCACTAATTGCAATAACTGTAATATGGGAATTATCAAATTATCTTGATTATCAATGATAGTGATAGTAATCATTTAGCAGTGAGATATTGGTACACATAAAATATTAAATAGTATCTACCCTTATAGAATAAGAATATCATCTTATTTGCAACAGCATGGGTAAACTTGAAATAAATACTGTTACCTGATGTAAATCTAAAACAGATATCACAAACTATTATTTTTATTAAAATATAAAACTCTTTCATTTGGGTCTAAAATATTTATAATTATCCCACTGAATATTACATTCATTAAAATTTATTACATTTATTGTAATGTTAATATTACATTATTTTCCAATACTTTTTAAGTATATCTATATTTCTTTGTTTTATTTAACATTCAGGTATTTTCACTTATAATACATGACAGAGTTGGCATTGTTTTCCTATTGTTGTATTATGTATGATATTTCAGTGCAGCTGGTGGAAATGCACAATGGTTACAGTTGCTGAAGAGCCCCATGAAAAGCTGTCTGTCAATGTTTTTCATAATCTTCTTCCTCTGCCTGGGTGCAAGTGTGTGAGCCACACCTATGTATTATGCTTTATTTGATTTGGACATACTGCTTTCTCTAACCAAAGTATCAAAGTCTTGTGTTACTCAATAATCATAATCTTAGAAGAAAAAAAACCCAATTTTTATACTTTTGAGTTTTTATTATATCCAGCAAGAGGGCGATTGTTATAAATCATTCCTTCCTAATAACAATCCTGATATATTTGACTGGAGATTGACAAATCAATAGCCAAGTAAAGAAAGCCAATTCTTAGGAAAAGGAACGGCATGTAAGTATATTTGAATCCTGGGACAGTGAAGAATAGTTTAAATTTATTAATTTGTATTATAGCACTATGAGTATGTTAACTTATAGCAAAATAAAAACTATGAAAAGAATAAAGATTATGAATTATGGGAAGCTGACTAAATTATTTTAAAACTCAACTAATGTAAGAAACCAGTTGAATATAACACTATATTAAGACAGGAACAATTCTGGGTCAAACATTTTGACACCTGGGGAACCTGTCTCTCTTATGGAGGCAGTCTCTTCAGGTTCCATCTCCCCACTATTGGGCACTTAGGCTAAAGTCATCCCCATTGAGTCCTGGGAGCAGCTCACATCCCATGTCTCTGGAACTTGAGGTAGGTATATGAGGTAGGTAAGTTAGAGCCCAGTAGTTCCTGCTGAGATAGAACAAAGGCCACATTGCCTAGTCCTCTGCTGTTAGGCTACAGGTGTTAATCACCTAAGCCTGCAGTCTTTTACCCTCAGAAAAAGTTTTTTGGATAGTACAAGGCTATTTGCTTAACCTCTTGCTGGTTTTAGGGCTGAGATGCAAGTGTCAGAAATGGCAGTTTCTGGCCACAGGAAAGCAGATGGCAGATCAGCTACAGTAGCATAGGGCTGCCTCAAAAAAAACAAAACAAAACAAAACAAAAACAAATAAACAAACAAACAAAAAAAAAAAACAAAAAACAAAAAAAAAACAGGAGGAGTAGAAAGAAGAAGCTGCTTCTTCCCTCTCACCCAAGACTGGGGTGGCCCCCAGCAAAGGTGCATGTCATCATGTCAGAGAGTTTTGACTGCAGAAAGTTCAGGTACTGCGCACCTCACATAGGAAGCAAAGTCCTGAAGGATCCTGCTCAGTCTACTTTCTCCTTTTCATCCTGCACAGAATTACAACCAATGGTTGATGATGGGCTGCCTTAGTTAAACTAATCCAGATGATACCTAAAGTTATTTCCAGAAACCTATTTAGATGGTCCTTCATTTGTACCCAATTGCTTGTATCATTATCAATAAAATCAAACTCACAAACTATATTTATCATCATTTCTCATTTTAGAAAATAAATGTCTTGATTATAAGAACACTATACAGTTCAACCATGATTTTCTGGCACTAAAGAATTCTTCAATAAATAGATTTTTTAATCTATTTAGGAAGAAAGCTACTATTTATTTTAAATAACTTTTGGTAAGGTGAAAAAATTAAGTGAATATAAAATTCAGTAAATAGAAAAATAAGTTAGCTAAAATCTATCTACTGATTGATTATGACATAAGCTATAGTAATGGTATATACAGACTTGGGGATACACAAAAGTGTCCTATGTATCCTATACATGTGAAAGGATGTAAGTCTTCTTTGTACTCAGCCAAAATGTACAAAAAGAAGAAGAAGAAGAAGAAGAAGAAGAAGAAGAAGAAGAAGAAGAA
>JANHMN010000001.1:250350634-250380581 GCA_030674055.1 Rhabdomys pumilio | reverse complement strand
AAGAAGAAGAAGAAGAAGAAGAAGAAGAAGAAGAAGAAGAAGAAGAAGAAGAAGAAGAAGAAGAAGAAAGAAAGAAAGAAAGAAAGAAAGACTAACAAGTAGGCAGCCATATCTTATAATGAAAGTAAAGAGTCTAAATTTTGAACAATAAAATGAATAAGGAATGAAAGCTGAATAGAAGAGACAATATCAATCTAAAATGGTATTTAGAGCCATGCCCACAGGCATACTTTACATTCACAAGTAAGTACGGTGATACAAAATAGCAATCATTCACATAAAAATGCTTACAGTAAATAATATGCCTACAAACACAGTTACAATAGGTGATACACACTTGAGGATTAGAGCTATACTGTAACTTAAGAAGGATCTAATCAAAATCAAGCAATTAATCAGTGCTGAAGGTCTAGAACTAGTTACAGTATAATTCTGTATTATTTTACTAATTAAGGCTTACATTTCAGCTCTAAATTTTAATGTTTGGTGGTTAGAAGATTAACATAACAGTTAATAGCACATCTTTTATTCTACATGACTGGAAAAAGTATTAGCACAGGAAATATACTATGAAAGAGACACTGCCTTGTGATGTGAAAACAGAATAGAGGAAGTAAAACCCCTCTGTTTTTAAATTCATAAAGTAATTTGTGGATCCAATTGGCTAAAAATTTTCTACTCATTGCATATTCACAAATGATCATAAAGTCATCCACAAGTTTTTTGAGACAAATTCTGTACAATGGACAAGCAACAAAGTTGAAATCTATGAATGAAGAGATCAAATAAAAATATTAATTTAAAAAGTCTAGTTGTGTTTTCTAACTGTAGAGTTTTAAAAATTAAAAAAAAATTACACATTAAATTTTTGACACAAATTTCTAACTTGAATTTATGGGAAAAAATGAAAAAAAAAGTTTGATTTCTGGGCAAGCTGTATACAATACTTTATCTTCCCATTTAGAGCCACTGTTTTCAGAGAAAGAGATCTCTTAACAGTAACAATAAAAACAAAATACCATGACTTTATTTTTTTAACCATTTAGACTTATTATATTTCCACAAAGAACTAAAAATATGTATTTTGGATATTCTTGCTCGATGGGAAGTCTTATCTGTTCTCATTGGGAAAGAATGCACCTAATCTTGAAGACAATGTGACAGGGTATGGGGATATCCAGGAAGCCCTCATCCACTTAGAGGAAAAGGAGTTGGGAGACTAGGGGAAGGATTGTGGGAAGCGGTGAGTGAGTGGGACCAGTAAGCAGAATGTAAGTTGAATAAATAAAATAAATAAATTAAAAGAGAATGATATTCTAAGGTGTAAGATAATTTTTCTGAAATCAGGGTTCCGCATTCCTGAATGAAAATGATGATTAGGATATCAAACAAAAGAATCAGTAACCATTGGCTCATTATACAGAAAACAAAGGGTGTAGGGAAAGAGTGGTCCAGAAAATTTAACTTATAAATTTGGCACCTGCATTATTTTACATTTGACAAGTACTTAACCATTCTCTGAAACAGTTCCTCCTCAATTAGAACTCAATTATATGTTAACTGAACTAAATGGTATTTCATTTGCACAGCAGAATATTTAATAATAATTAATGGAAATTTAATCAAATATGAGTGGAGACACAAATGTGTTCCGCAATAGAATATGAATGAGTTATATCTGTTCTCACTAGATCCATTATCTAGGATGTAATGATGAGAAGGTCAGCTCTGAGCATTTGTTCCTTATACAGCACATCAAAAGACAAAAGAACATTATGTAGAATAAGAGACAGCATCTCATAAGCAGCACTTCAACTTATCAATGTAGCCTTTTGACCACAATAGAACAAAATGATTGTAAATAAGAAAAATTATTCAAATTAGTTAGCTGACAGAATTTATTGGCACACAGTTTGTAGCATACAAAGAATTCCACATACTACCAAGAAAGGCAGACATAGAAATCTTTTGATAATTTTTATATTTAAATCTCAATGAAAACAAAACTGTTTCATTATCAGCAGGATTTTTTTAAATTTTTGTATATAAAATCCCACACTAAGTTTAATAATGGAGCTATTTATTCATTAACAGTGTATTACTCTATTCCATAATATGTTTTATTCATATTATATTTGATTTTGTATTCGGTTTACATTATTACAAGTGATTATACATAGTTGTTTTCTAAAATTCATGAAAAGCTGAAATATTTATAAGGTATTACTCCATTCTGTTTTATAAATAAGTCATGTTATCATATAAGTTACAAATCATTTTTATTACATATTTTAACTCTAGTACTGACCTTCTTATTTATCTGTCTAATTATGCTGAGTTTTTGATGGTATAGCTTTTTTATGCAAGCAAATTTTAAATTTATTTTTATTGGACCTCCTCTTTAGTAAATACATTTTGCTTTACTGAAAATAATTCTGGTTGTATGAATATTCACTATCTTGGCTTAAATTTTCTGCAAAATAGAGCCACAGATATACATTTATTTTGACCATTACATTATAATAAATATGACATGAAGTTAACATGTACATTTTATTCATGAGCATGCCGAAAAGGATGTACCATTTACTATGAGAATTTGCATTCTCATTTAAAATGAGAATTCTAGGGATGGTAACATAATTTCAAAATGCCACCTTGGCTCTTCTACCAGCATGCATAGGAAAATCACTGTTAAATTGTTCGGCTTTATACAATTCACAGCACAGCAATATGCTTCATGAAGTTTACGTCCAAGGTCTTCCAAATCCTGTGGTACAGAGTTATTAAGGCCTCTTCTGAGATACCCACAGTGAGAACTTATACAGGGCTTTTTATGTATCTTAAGGGCACTAGACACTGAGATTTTGAAGCTCAAAGTATGTATCAAAGAATACCAGCTGTGCCTGGTAGATCTTAAGGTGAAAGAAAATGTCGTTCTAACCAGAATAGCATGTGAACTGTTCTTTTATTACCAGTTACAAATTGTTAAGTTCTCCCCTGTGCATTAGTTTCAACTTTATGGTTTACAACTTAGCCTACTGTTATTTCAGACTGTGAAATACTGGAGTGTAAAAATTGTTATGTCAAGCAGCTACAGGTTAATATGTGATACGCAGATGTAACATTTAGTACTGAATATATTTTTGACATGCCAAATATAATGTAAACATACTTGAAGGTAACATTTAAATTATATGTAAATGTATAATTTGGAAAATGTACATTGGAAAAGATGTCTTTATTTGCCATTGTTAAATCTGCCTCTCATATATCCTGACTAGTTTCCCCTCCCTCCACTCTTCTACTTCTTGTTCCCTCTCCAATTCCCTTCTCCCCTGATCCATTCTTCCTCCATTTCCCTTCAGCTATGTGCTGGCCTCCAAAAGTTACCAACAGACTATAGCATAACAAGATACAATAAGACAAGGCACAATCTCTCAATACTAGGCCAGATGAGGTAACCTAATAAAGAAAAAAAAATCCCAAGAGCAAGCATAGAATCAGAGACAATTTCACTTCCACTGTTGAGTCTCTCCCAAATATCAATTTACCTTACCGTAATATTTATTCGGAGGAACTAGCTCAGACCCATATAAGCTCTTCACTAGAGAATACTGTCATGTAATCATTAACAATGCCAAGCATATGTATAATGTATTCTATTCACACTTGTTCCTATTATTCTCCTACACCCAAAGAACCCATCAAATCTACCTTATACTTCCATCTTCTCTTGTTTTGTGTTCTTTTTCTTTTCCTTTTTTTTTTTTTTTTTTTTTTTTTTGGTGACCCATATTGTTAACCCAAGCCACCCAAAATCATCACAGTTTTGGAGCTCTCCATTAGATGATGAGTCACACACCAGTGGCTATAATACTGAGGACACGATTATCTTTCCAGCAGATACCATCAGTTGCCAATAACTCCACAAGGAGAGGCTGGGCCCCAGGGTCCCTTTATAATCCACAATATAATCCCATTCTTTTCAGCTTCTATAAAGTCAATCATGAATATTTTGAGTTCATAAATATGTCAGCCATGCCATGCCATTGAAGAGTTAGTTTCCTCTCCATGACCTGGTTCTTAACACTATTTCTGTATTCTGCTGTGACGTTTCCTTAGTTATAGAGGGGAAGATAAGATATATAGATAGATGTTATATTTATATCTGCATACACAACAATCACTAGTTCTCACCATCCTGAATATCTATAAGTCTTTGCTGCTCACTGCAAAAAGAAGCTTCTCTAATTAAGGCTGAGAGCAGCACTAACTTATAGATATACACATAGATAATTAGGAGGCAGTTTAATAACATAGTCCCCTGAGCAAAACAAAGCAGAAGAGTTAAACAACAGACCATAACCTCCACAACCATGTGGATTTACCCAGTTTATAGCACAGGCATGAATTACTGCCTGTAGTTCAAGCCTCAGAACCAATGAAAATGTGGCTGACTACACAAATTCCAGTACTGTAACAGTGAGCATACCTTATTGGTAGCTCAGTATTAGAGTATTGTATGCTCATACAAGCTGTACAGTTGGTAAGATAGTTGACACCTAGATAATTTACCAGCAGGAATGAGACTTCCAACAATTTGCAGTTTGAGTTTCTTATACCCTATAAGTAAAGTGTGTGTTGTCTTCACCAATAAAATCTTACCACCTAGGTTTGGTGGAAAACCAAGAGCAATGGCATGAGACTGTATCTTGAGACCCTATTAGAAGCCATTGAAAGGAGGTTTCTTTTACCTGGTACTCATGCTGTGTTTAATAACTCATGAGAAATCTCTTTTGGTGGTGTAAGCTAGGTCTTCTGCATATACGCTATGGTTGTGTAGCTTGATGTTCTGGAGTACGTAATAGTGAGAGTAGAGATTGTCTCTGACTCTTTTGTTGTTCCTGAGTTCCTTTTCCTCCTACTGGGCTGTCTCCTCCAGACTTAGTATGGTGGTATGTACCTAGCCTTATTGTAACTTCTTATGCCACAATCAGCTGATATCACTGTGAAGCTTGCTCTTTTCTGACAGGAAATGAATGTGAAGTGGATCCAGGGGAGAGATGAAGAGACAGGAGGGACTAGAAGGAATGGATCAAGAGGAAACAAGTGTTGGAATTTAACACATGAAAGAAGAATTTTAAGAAGTACATATTAATCTTACAAATATTGTAATTTCTTAAAATTCTAATTTAACCAATTTATGAAGTTCAGTATTTTCTTGAAATTTATTCACAAATGTATTTGGGTATTTCACTTTATGATTTCAGGACTTGTAAAGAAGCAAATAAATCATTGTGGTATGACAATCTAGCTGCACATTACTTTTTTAGTCTCACTATAGAACATTGTATACAGCTATGAGAAAACTTGTATCATATTGAGTCCTTTTCTGTCTTCCAGATGTGGCTGATATGTTTTGGGGCTTTTTTGCTTGTTTATTTACTTGTTTGCTTGCTTGTTTTTTGCTTGTTTTAGCAGTACTTCTTTTATCTTCTAGTGACATGGATGACACCTTTTAGGATGTAAAGGTTCCTCTTATTTTTTCTGATGTCTGTTCATATTGCTTCATCTGAAAATGGTCTAGAGACAAATAGTTAATAATTGGATTTTAAAATATGTTATAACTCAAGAACAAAACATTCTCTCAACTTTTCTAATGGATTCATATACTTCCTCACTGGTCAAATTTTGAGAAACTACTTTTTTCTTGCAGTAAAACACCATGTTATAAATGAAGACATGGCTAATCCCTCTGAAATTTCAATAGCAATGCTTTTCCAGTGAATTAAGAAGGGAGTCTTAGTGAATGAGGAGAACTTGGAAGGAAGGGACACAGTAACTATAGAGATTGCATTTCACCATAAATATTTTGAATATAGAGTTCTCATTAGGCCTGATAAACTCTCTACTGCTTTAATACCCAGTGTTTTAATTTAGAAATGGTTCTTAACACTTGCATATTTACCTGATAATTCTTTGTGAATGAGTGCTTAGTTATTTCAACTTTCTGTACAATATAAAGCTATGCAATAGTAGATAGCCAAAGAATTCAAAAATTAGTGTGAAAATTACACCATAATCACAATATTAATGATCACATTTCAATCTATATATGTATATGGATATGGACAGACATTATAAGAGAAAATATTTTTAAAAATGTTTAAGTCACCTCTCCACATTTACCATCTTGTATATAATCTACTCTATGAATTTAACATATATAGACTTAGCATATGTGTGATCTTGTTACTAAGTATAATCTATAGTTAAACACTTCTTTCTTGACTTTTCAATGTTAAAGAATATCCATTGTCTCCAAACACCATGAAGATGATGATGTGACTGTCACAAAAGTTTCGAATGATAAAGAATAACAAAACCATTTTATAGTTTTATAAGCCTTTGGATATCTATAAAAGTTGTAGTTTGTAGTTTGTTAATAATTGAGTATAACATTAAAGCTCTGTTTATGTAGATATCACTGTTTTGTGTGTATGTGTATATATATATATATATATATATATATATATATATATATATACATACATATATATACATACATATATATATGTAATATTTCTGCCTCCATTAATAAGCATTAAGAGACATCTTTGAATGTTTCTTGCATAAGGAGACTAGAGACATTGATATTGAGAGATATCAATGGCCATTGATTGTACCTGTTTTGTTATCTGTGATGTTGTTTTGATGTTGTTATTGTTGCTGTTACTGATTTTTCTGTTTTTTTCTGCTGCTGCTTCTGCTGCTCCTACTTGTGGGGTGGTGGTGGTCATGGTGTGTTTGTGTGTGTGTGTGTGTGTGTGTGTGTGTGTGTGTGTGTGTGTGTGTTATTTTGGTCTTGCTCATTTGAAATTATTCATTTTGCATTTTTCATGAATGAAGTCAATCTACTTAGTTTGGATTTTTTTCTTGCATAAGCTGTTTAAGGCACCCTTTAGAGCAGCTTTAAACATGAATGATAGATTAGGAAGGCTCATGGTAGATCATTCTTTGTAGTGATTTCTGCTTAACTCTGGTTAGTTTGGATGAGACTCTGAAGAGTGCTTGCAAAAATAGATATGTGAGTTATACAGAAATCTCACGCAGAGTACAACATGTAGTGAGGATGGTGCTTAAACATACGCTAGTGCACATCATGTTGAATAAGGGCTGTAGATATCCTACATTTGGATTTAATATCCTTTTAAAAATTCTTTCAATAATAAATATTGGATACCCCATAAAAGAACACAATGGAATAGATATAAAATGAGTATTCAACTTAATAGACTAATTTCTTGATCACAATGTTTATTACAGAAAATGTTATTATTTTATTCATTTATTTCAGTCTTATTACATTCCATTCATGTATTATTTATGCATTATATTTTGGAAGAGATTTTGTAGAACATATTTAAGCAGTGATGTTGAAGACTCTCATTCACTGAATTTGAAAAACAGATACGTTTCTAGGCAATTACAAAATTATTACGATTAAAAATTAAAATACATTTTCCCAAAGCAGAGTGAAGTTTTATATATCTTTTCTAAAATCTAATTATTGAATGTTCAGGAAAACTTAAATTGGTTTTGATATAAAATCTTCTATCACATTAAATTGATAACACTTGCATATACCAGGGTTTTTCTGGACTAAAATTTTTCATGTCACATGCAAATAGAGTATTAGCATTCAAGCCTCTAAATCATCAGTTTTTAAATAAGCAGTTAGCTTTTGTCTTACCTGCATCCCAGTCTGTAAACCTGCCAACTTTAAGTTTGTGATTTCTGAACATAATTAAGAAGGCATTGCTGGTGTGGCGTGTGGATCAGTTCTCCAGTGTTAGTGTACAAATTACGTAGTATTACCTCCTTCACACCTTTTGACATTGTGTCTCATTTAATAGTTTTGGTATAATAAAATTTCAATTTAATTTTAACTTTTGGAAGGCTCTAACCTATTTCCTGTTTTTAAAAAAAAATGTTACAGCCAGGCAGTGGTGGCGCTCGCCTTTAATCCCAGCACTCAGGAGGCAGAGGCAGGTGGATTTCTGAGTTCGAGGCCAGCCTGGTCTACAGAGTGAGTTCCAGGACAGCCAGGACTACACAGAGAAACCCTGTCTCAAAAAACCAAAAAAAAAAAAAAAGCAGTGAGCTTCCCATCAATAGTATATGCCTTTACTTCTTCACTCTGGACCCTACATGTACTTTGAAAAATTTATTGCTTTGTACAATTTTCAGAATTGAAAATGGTTAAATTTGTAGAGTTATATTTGCATTTACTAAAGAATGAAGCAATTAAGGGATTATTTATTTTTTGTCATATTTGTATGTCTGTATGACTACATACATGGGTGTATATGTGATAAAAATATCTAAGATCTACTATACAAGCAAATTTCTACTGAATGATACACTAAAAATTATATTCCCATATTGTATATTAGGTTTCATACTTTATTGTTTTTATAACTCATAACTACAAGAATGACTGATTTATTTCTTCTATTTCTATTTTAAATTATTGGACAGTTATATTCATCTTTTCAATTGTTTGTTTGGGTGTTCTTGGGTTACTTGAAGAAATTAATCTTGTCTCCAATTCTTTGTCTTTTCTTAGATTTTTGTTAAGGGATTTATTTATTTCTCCAAATGTTTGTGTTTTCCTGGATTTCCATAAGAGATTTATTTATTTAATATTTTAGGACCAAACATATAAAGAACTCAAAGAACTACATATCAAAACAACAAATAATCCAATTTAAAATGTGTTAAATTGTATTTCAAATGTATTATAAACATTTATAAAACAATACTTATAAATATAACACTAACTTAAAAGCATGTACTCAAATGAAAAACAGGCAAATGGAGGGAAACACTATAAATTCAGCCTCATTTTGTAATAATAAAGGGGGTGTCATAAGTTAAGGTGCTTGTTCTTTTAAATAAACGTTTATTTATTTACATAAAGATGTTAACATTATCTTTCATAACTAAATTTTTGCTTTATCTTAAATGTAGCAGTTATAATTAAAAATATTACTCATTTTTAAAAAATGAAGTAAAATTCTAAACAGAGATTTCTCAATAAAGTAATCTCAAAAGGCTGATGAACACTTTAAAAATGTACAACATCCTTAGCCATCAGGGAAATGCAAATCAAAATTTCTTTACATCTTACATCTGTCAGAATGGAAGAGATCAATAACACGAGAGACAGCTCATTGTGCTGAGGATGTGCAACAAGAGAACAATCCTTGCTGGTGGGAGTGTAAACTTGTACTGACACTATGAAAATCAATACTCACATAATTGAGAATCAGTCTACCTCAAGACCTAGCTACACCACTCTTGGGTATACCCAAAGGACATTTGTTCAGTCATGTTTACTGTGATTTTATTTATTGTCAGAAATTGGAAACAACCTAGATGGTATTCAATAGTAAGATGGCTAAGTAAAGTGTGGTACATTTACACAATGTAGTATGATTACTCAGGTATTAAAAAATAAAATAGAAAATAAAATAAAGTAATTCTAAAATTTGTAGACACTTAGTGGAACTAAAAAAAAAAATCATTCTGAGTGAGATAACCCAGACCCATAAAAAAAAATACATTGTATATTCATTTAAAATACATCAGTCATTATATAAATGATGACCAAACTACAATCTTTAGACCTTGAGAAGTTAGATAAAGAAGGGTCCAGAGGGAATGTTTGGTTCTTCATTGGAATAAGAAATTAAAAGATTTTATGAGTTAATTGGAATCAAGTAGAATATGACTAGAAATGATCAGGTGCATTGTGGGAGTGGAGTAGAAGAAAAATGTTAGGGGGAAAAAGAGCTGGACTTAATGTCTTTTGGGGGATACAGTGGGAAATTAGTACAGTGAAAATTTCCCGGAATCTAATAAGGATTCATAGTAATGGGAGATAAACAGTCTCAACTAGCCATCTCTTCTAGTCAGGCAAGGCTTCCAGTGGCATGTCTGAATGAATTTGGTTGAGTTGCTGGCCAAGGTCCATGGAATTCCCCAAACAACCCAGACTAGTGCTATGCCAAAAGGTTTCTTTCTGCAAACTGACAGTGGTGCCCCAATGCCAAGGATGATATCCACACAATCGATTGAAGATAGTGAAGTTGAGTTGGTACCTACATGGGTCATTCATTCCTATGTTCTAAGGTCTTTGGTGTGGTAAGGTACTTGGCAGGCTGACTAAAGAGAAAAATGGACACGAACCTGACCACAAAAGTTTGAACCTAGTCTGTCCTGACTGAAAATAAGATTGGGCAATGATGACACAGAACTTGTGAGAGTAGGCGAATAATATCTTATTTTACTTAAGGATCACTCCATGAGAAGAAACTCATACCAATGTTGCTGAGGTAATCAGGAACCAGATGCTAAATAGTCCAAAAACTTATGTTATATGTTAAAACCAAAAATGACTAGTAAAATTAATTAGATAATTAATTAGTAAGCAAATATATGAACAAATAAATAAGTCTTAATGATATTCTGCTATACTCACTGATCACTGCCTTATCTAGTCTTCATCAGAGACTATTTTTAGTCTCTGGATTAGTTGCAAGATTATTCTTGCAACAGATGGAAATAGATGAAAACACAGCCAGATATTATACAGAGAGTCTAAATTGGGGGTCTCTTTTAAATCTATTCCCTAGGAACTGAGGAAATTCTGCAAAAGTGGAGGAAAAAGTATCATAAGAGTCTGAGAGAATAAAGGATGTCAAGAGAACATGGTCCTCAGAGTCAACTAAGCAATGTAAATATAAGTTTACAAAACTGAAGCAGTAAGCACACGGTCCACAGTGGTGTACACAAGATCTTTTGTGTTTATATTATAGCTATTAATTTTGTAGTTTTAGGAGAATCCTGATGGTTAGAACAAAAATACACCCCTTGGGTCTCTTTTCTGTGACTTTTTGTTCCTGTTGCATTGCCATTTCCAAAACTGATATGAAAGATTTTGCTTTATTTTATTTTATTTATTTTATTCTATTTTTTATGTTTTGTTGTTAGCTCTTATAAACCTATTCTTTTCTAGTGATAAAAAGAATGTTGATTCAGTAAGGAGGGTAGTTGGGGAGTTACTAGAAGGATTGGAGGGAGAGGAAAATATAATCAAGAAAAGAAAAAGGAATACTGAATGGATGAATGAATGAATGAAAGAAAAAAAGGAAGGAAGAATGAAAGAAGGAAAGAAATATTTCTATTTTTTAAAATAACAAAGAGGTGAAAAAAGTCTAACTAAATAAAAGAGAAGCCTATATAGGAAATATAATAAATACTTGGACACAAATATACAATAAATTTTCAACTATTGGAAGGAGGCCTTGACCTCTTGTCCAATGTAGATGAATTTGCAGGATATTATGTTTTGAGAAATAACTAAAAAATACTTTTCTAAAGAAATCTACATTATTATTTAGGATAGTACTTTTAATGAATATTTATAGTTAAGAAGAAACAAATTAGAAAACTATTGAATAATTTTCAATTTTCAACTCAAAAAGTCAATAATAGGACATGCAAGGACATATCATTTAACACACCTTTAAAGAAAAACTTATGCTTTATATTATTTATACTGTACAGTAACTTGCCTTCTGTGATATTTGGAGTTTTAAAAACAATTTTACAATATTTAGTATTTCTTATGCTATTTGTGCAAGAGCACATGTGCATGATCATGTAGGGTTGATATGTATGTTTATGTTGTCAAATTTGAATTTGTTTAATGTCTAATATATGTCAAGCATCATTATACTTACTCAGTTTGCTAAGTAAGCACTCTGTTATTTTGCTACTTAATACTCTACACATAAAACTGAACAGTTATTTTAGTATCAAAAACCAAAGTATATATGAAACACCTACTATCTCCATGAGACCATGATTTGTTCATAATATAGACAAGTGAGGCAACTCAAACCATTGGAGAAAATATTTAGCATGGTTCTTTTTCTCAATGATGTATGAATTGTGAAATACTGTCCTTCCCTTTTCATGTTACTGTAAATGATAGGAAATTGTGGGGGAAAAATGCTACAGTGGTCTCGTGGCTGGGTTGCAGGTAATTCCTCCATGCTGGCCACAAGACCACAGGCCACAATAGACACAGGGGAGTCTGTGGGTTTCCAAGAGTTTATTGTTCATGGTGAATGTAGAATGTCGGGGTGCAACCCCCCACACCCACCACCACCTTCTCACTCTCAACCCCCTATGTCAATATAGAAGTGATGTTTTATATTCTACAGTATAAAAACTCTCCTTATACTTTACTAAAAATCAGCATAAGTGACTCAGAGATAAAAAGTTTTATTTCAGTTAATGCACATAAGGAAAATATGACAGTCTGCGTGTGTATAAGGCAATTCAGAGTTAGTTATTTATAAACAGAGTATAAGAAGAGAAACACATGCTATTCTGAGGTTAAAGAGGTTTTCACTTTCTCAATTTACAGTAGCCATAACATCAATGATTAGATAAACAGTGTATTTTTATTATTATTTTGTTGTTTTGTTTTTGTCATGCCTCAGATTTGGTTTCCCTCCCCCATTACATCTGGGAATTGTCAGAAGAATTCTTTTATGAAGTGCTTTGGTAAGCCTTGTGGCGACAAGTCCTTGGTTTAAAACTTGCATTTTATGGTAATTAAGAAGCAGATGTATTTTAGTAATGAATAATTTCCTTTATTATATTTATCATTAGTGGGTTATTGCATAAATAGTTAGAACACAAATGTAAACTATTGAAATAGGACACAGATAAAATTTAATGCCTATGCATTTTATACAAGAAAATTACAAAATATTTATTCCTGCATCCAGTAATTTCCTAACACTTCATTCTTGCAGCAATGCTATTTGTTGTTAACAAAGTAACACTGATATTTTCTGATAATTTTGGTTTATTCAAAAAAGGTCAATGTTTTCCTCTAGAAAATATCGCAAAACAATAAGATATATTTGTGGTTCAGAATTTTTCTCTGATTCCAAACCGTCAGAGTATGAATCACCCACAATATTTTAGTTTAGTAGTTCAACGTTGAAGATCCTGAATCAGGGATATCGTGGTTCCAGGAACTGGCTGACCATGAGATAAATGGTTGGGCAAGGTTACATCCTTACAAAAGGTAAGTGTATAAGATGTTTTCTGAACCCTGACTAAATTTGGGTTGGGATCTTTAAGACTTTCTATGTTATGTTTCCTTGGTTACCCTCTTTCCCTCCCTTGATTTGTGGTTCTGCCCTATATAAGCCCTCCACTCCCATCACAGGAGGTTGACACTCCTCTGCCCCTGCGTGGGTCACGAGTCTTGGGCTCAATTGACTGACCCCGAAATATACCTCTTGCTGTTGCAACAAGAATGGTGTCTTGTGAGTTATTGAGGTGGCTGCCAATTCCTAAGGCTTGAGGGAGGTCCTTCCTTCTTGTGGGGGTTGGGTCTTACACTGAGTATAGTGGTTGTCTTGGAACCATGAAAAACAGATTTCTCCCATGAACCCATGTTTTTGAGTGTGTCTGAAGTCAAATGCAAGCAAGTAGCGTTATACAGACAAAATAGTTTTTATTTGTATATTTAGGAGTGTGTTTGTGTACGTTTGTGTGTGTGTGTGCATATGTGAATGTGTATGAATGTGTAAGTGCATATGTGGATCTGTGTGCCTGTGAGTGTATGTGTCTGTGAGTGTGTGAGTGTCTGTATTTGTACACAAGTATGCAACTACTATTAAAGACAAAGAGGCCATGAATTCATAGGAGAGCAGGGCTGGCATAATGGATGGAAAGAGAAAAAAAAAAGAAAGATGGAGAAATTATATATATGGATATAATTATAAATTCAATATATATATTTTCTCCTCTGAGTCTATGTTCATGTAATTTTTTACTAATCAAACTGAAAATTATATTTGTTTACATCTATAATTTTGTATGTTTATATATATGTGTGTGTGTGTGTGTGTGTATGTGTGTTGTATGTATATGTGTATATGTGTGTGTTTATGTATGTAACTGTAAGACACTCCCATGAAGGGAGGATCTCCCTCAAGCCTCAGGAATTCACAGCCACCCAATAACTCATAAGATACCATTCTTGATGCAACAACAAGAGGTATATTTCAGGATCAGTTGACTGATGGTCAATTCATAACCTACACAGGAGCAGAGGAATTGACCTGCTGCCTGGGAGTAGAGGACTTACATAGGGAAGAACCACAAACCAAGGGGGGTGAGGGGCTAACCAAGGAAACATAGCATAAGAACAGTGGAAAGTCACAAAGAGACTCAACCCATGATTCAGTCAGGGTCATGTGGAAAACATCTTATACACTTATCTTTTGTAAGAATGTAACCTTGCCCAACCATTTATCCTGTGGTCAGCCAGTTCCTGGGACCACACAGATGACTTGCATCTTTCTTTGTGGTCAGAAATGTGTCTTCCTCCTTTGGGTCTTCCCTACCCGCAGGTGGCAGGTGGGTTCTCTTCCCTGAGGTCTGAGAAATGTTAATCAGCCTCTGCCTTCCTCTCCTGAATGTTAATCTAGCAAGTGTTCTCTGACTCGGGGATAATGTACTCCTTCCATAATGTATCCCAAGGCAGTGAAGGCCTAAAATCTTACGTTCAGTTCCACTTTCTTGAAACTAATGAACCTGCATTCTTTTGCTCAGGTCTAGGGGTCATAAAAACTTTCTATATTTTTCATAAGTTTTCTATACCTTTCATGACAATAATACTTAGATAAAAATAGCCTATCAACATGACAGTAGGGTTAGAAAGGAGGAGTTTAATGGAGATTAGCAGGGACGGGCTGGTAAGATAAGGATGGGGAGATGTTGATGTAAGTTTATTGTAATTAAATGTCTTTTAGCTGGGCATGAGGGTATACCCCTTTAATTCCAGTATTCAGGAGGCAGAGACATATTTATCTTTGTGAATTTAAGAACAGCTTATACTGTATTGTGTGTTTCAGTACATGACAATTTAGAGACCCTATCTCAAAACAAATTCAAACAAAAGAACAAAATATATTTTAAAAACCTAGACAGCAAAAGAAGAACCTAGATGTATATACAAGATTCCATAAATGAAAGAAAAATTACATGAATTGAATCTGCAAGGGATTTAACATTTGGAAGCACAGACAGACACCAAGTAACACTGAAGTAGAGGAAAAAAGGAACACAGTGAGAATCTGCTGGTTTGTAGTTGTTTGTATGGAGACAGGCAAGGTTAAAAAGGTGTATGTCGTTGCAACTTTAATTAAAACTTAGAATTGAAAAGGAAATTTGTAATGTAGAGTGAAAAATTATAAAAATCATTTTATAAAATATATACAGGCATTTTTTTTTAGGCTTTTCTTTAAAGGACATGGAAAATTTTCTCTGAAACGAGCCAAGAATGCAGGCCAGTGGGTTCCAGAACCGGCTAACCACAAAAGAAGAATGCAAGTCATCTAGGTGGTGCTGAGAAACTAATGACCACAATGACAGGGCAGGGCTGTGTCTGGAGCAACTGAAAACTAGTTGAACAAGTGACAGGGCAAGGCCACAATGACAGGGCAAGATCACAGTGACATGGCAAGACCATGTTTTTGAGAAGAATAAGCATACAGAGTATTTTTCACATGACCCTGACTCACTTAGGTTGGGTTCCTCTGGAATTTTCTGCTATTTTTATGTTATGTTGCCTTAGTAACCCCTCACTCCCTCCTCACTCCCCCAGCTTGTGTTTTCCCCCTTAAAAAGCCCCTCAGCCAGCTGGTCTTTGTCAATTCAGCTCCTGAGTGAGCAAATGAATTGACCGTTAGCTGGCTAACTCTCCCAAATCAAGCCTCTGCTGTTTGCATTCAGATTCAGTGTCTTGCAAGTTTTTGGGTGGCTGTGACTTCTCAAGACTTAAGTGAGGGTCTCTCCAGAGAGGGGGTCTTCATTATAATATATACATCCTGATAATTTCAGAATTTTAAAGCACTGAGAACTTAGGATTAATTTTTCTTCTGGATATAAATATAAATTTTTGACATAATTTTAAAATTATTACTTAAAATGTGGGGTCCTGCATGGCCTTTGTAGAGACAGAGTAGCATGATTCCTGCCTCTGGGACAGGGCCAGCAGGCATAGGTCTCCATGAGTTTCAATGGTTGCTGTGGACATAGGCTTCTTTGTATAACAATGTACAGACTTCATGTTTCTCCGTCAAGAAAGTCCTCTCCTTTAATGTTAATGAGCCTATGATAAGCAGAGACAGCATAAGGGAAAGGTGTGGCTAATGTCTCACCAAAATAGTAAACACCAGGACCTTTAAGACAGCCCTTAAGGCTGTGGAAATGAACTCTAAAAACATGGTTAAAATAATATTTAATGTTTCAAAAAATAAGGATGCAAAATGAATTATCTGAAGGGCTTCATGAATCTAAAGGAAACCGAGCAGCTGTACTCTGAGCCAACTAGTCAGAAAGATACTCAGAAAGGAGACAGTGATTACAGGTGACCCTACCCAGCTATGTGTTTTGTTTATGCTCACAAAGGCAGATAGATTCCTGAGTTCAGGGTCAGCCTTGGACACAGAAAGTAAGCTTTGGTGTGGTAGAAATGGTTATTTCAGGACAGTGTTCTACCAAGCTAGTGTATCATCTGTGCTTAGAAGAGGCAAACAGATCTCTGCATTCTTCTGCACTGTTAAAAGAAGATATTTTCTTGATTATTTCTCAGACTTAAGGGGCTGGGATAAAAGAATGCTGACTCATAGGCTAATCAAAAGAACCTGGAGCAAATGACTGGATTGATATAGAAAATAAAATGGGCTTATGCTCTGCCAAAGACAAGCTATCGAGAGTAAATTTTAGAACAGCAAAAGAGAACTACTTGGAGAACTATTGTAAGAACTGAATGTGAATCTAGAGTTGTATAGATTTGTTCCTTTTGTAATTTCACTTTATTATGTATGTGAATGTATGTGTATGTGGGCAACTGTGTGCCATAGGATGTATGTAGAAGTCAGAGGGTAACTTTGAAAGTGTGTTTTTGTAAGAACTATATGTGAGGTTTTCAGGTCTCGGAATTCACTGCTTGGGATGTATTCTGCATTCTGGGAGGAGTACATTTTTCCTGAGTCAGAGGACACTTGCTGGATTAACATTCAGAAGAGGAAGGGTGGGGCTGATTAACATTCCTCAGACCTCAGGGAAGAGAACCCACCTGCTGGTGGGGAAGGCCAAGGACACAGAGACACATTCCAGGATGGGTGATGGTAAGGAAGCCAGACCCTTAATATAATAAACCTGGGCAAAAGGACAAATCTGGAATCTGAGTCACCTTGGAACTGGACCTGAGAAGGTCAGCCTTTGGGATTGCCCTCGTGTACTCTGTATAAAAGCCACTCCCAGGTTTTGTTCAGGGCTCTCTTGCCAGCATGTGAGAGAGTCCTGGTGCACTAGTACTTTTAAACCTCATGATGTTGCAGCGAATCCTCTGTCCGTGTGTGATTCTGGGAGAGCTCGTACCCTGGTTTTGGATTTTACAGTCTAACACTATCTCAAGCAGAATATACATAGCTGTCTAGAGACCTCCAGAAAGAGCAGAACTTAGAGAAAGCAATCTTAGATTTCTTAAAGTAGGAGATAGAAGAGTGGACAATGTCATTAACAAAATTTTCCATTTTTCATTTATCTTCTATCTCTTTCACTATTTCTTTAGCATTTTTTATATTTCCAGGAAAATGGTTTTATAGTGTTCTCTCTCTCTCTCTCTCTCTCTCTCTCTCTCTCTCTCTCTCTTTCTCTCTCCCTGCCTCTCTGCTTAGAATCCCCCTGATCTGAAAATCTATTTTATTTTCATTTTCAAAGGGACAGCTAAGTTATCCAAAATTGTATTTGCCAATTGTGTTTAATACTAGATTTAATTACTCATATGATTATAAAATATTAGCACTTTACTTTTTAACATCTTCCTGAAACACCAGTCTTAAAGTAGCAGTAGAATAAAATAAGATTAAATTTTAAATTTTGCACAAAAATGTTTATTTACTACTTGAATTTTAATTGAGTATATCATTATACAATATCATACAACTTGGATGAAAGTAAGAAATCTGCTAGTTTACTTATGTTATTCAACAAAAGTCAAGCTGGGTTTGAGATTTAAGGATTAGTGCTCACTTGCGAGTGGCAAAAGTTGATCATTAGATAGAATGTATAAGTGTGTGATGCCTCACAGAGTAACACTGAATGTGATTGAGGCACATCTTGGAGCACTACTCAGTCATGGCTGTGATCAATCAATCAAAATCCAGAGACAGACTTCTGTCAGAATTGAGGTTCAAATGGGCTCAAGGAATGAAAAAAGCATAAAATTAAAGATGGATTGCCAATTATTCAGTAACAGATTTTAGGCAGAAATAATCATAAAGAAGAGAAAAAACAGAAAGAAAAAATACATGTGACAAGAACTGCATAGGTGAGTAACAATGGCATTGGCCATGAAGTAACATAGAAGGCCTGGGAGAAGGAAGCATAATCAATGGGAAAGAACCATGGAAAAGGCTGTGTCTGCATGTTCAACCCTGCTGATGCTGATGCTGTTTATGCTAAGGATTTGGGGGGTCTCTCTATAAACAAAGAGCAGAGGAATGCTTAGTTGTTTTCATGTTTTTTCATGTAAAAGTGAATGGTAGGTAACAAGATTACAATTCTGGAGGGAGTAAGCTAGTGGCTTCTGCATTAAATTATAGAAGATTAAAAAAAAAGAAGGTAGGTGAACATGGTAATAAGACAAAGACACTGTCACTTGGAGTGCAGTGAGAGGAAGGGAAAGACTAATGGTCTTTAGAGTCTGGATTTCACCAGCTGGGAGCTATATAGGCATTTTAACAAAGAAAATATCAATGAGTTGGTTAGTTGGTTTCTGATACAAACGTTTTCCTAATAGAATTCTTTGTAAATTTTGAGGAAATTGTCAACTAAATAGTGAAAAGAATGATAGGGGCCAATTTACATTAAAGTGCTTATTGAAGATCTGGAAAGGCACTGCAAAAGTTCTGTGTATGTCTGTGTTATAAATGTTGTCTTTAAAACATATTGTGATAGCATATATATATATATTTATTTATCTCTTGTTCTCTCTCTCATGCTTCTTTTTATATCCATACTTTTCTTTCTCTCTTGGTTGTATCAAGATTCTGTTCTGCCTTCAATACTGCAAAATTTATATGTTCAATTCCAGTTGCATAGCTTCATTTTAGAAAAAGTCAAATCATTGCAGTGTAGAAATAACCAAAGGAATGTGTTGGAAAAACAAAAGTAGAGGTAACAAAAAATGCTGCCCCTGAAAATCTTAATCTTGAGTGCACATAGGCAATTCAAGAAATGTATACTGAAAATGTGGAAAATGGATTTAGAGAATAAGAATATTTGAAATCTAAGGATTTTTCTGGATTTTACAAGATATTAATTTGCCTCCATCTATGCATTAATAAGATACCTCTGCTATTCATCTCATGTTCCATTTAAGAGTTAAATATAGAGGAACCTAACTGGTAGGAAGAGAAGGGGAATCGAGAGAGGACTAGGGAGTCAGGATCAGGTGTAGGGAAGGACAGCTGAGATGGCTAGATGGCCATGAAAATAAATGAAAATCTGCCAGTGATGAGAGTGATGAGGTGGTGGGCATTTAAGAACAAGAGAGAGACCTGGGATAAGGGAGGTAACCAAGAATCAATGGTGGTTACATTGACTGTGACTCACAACATTGGCAACATGGAACCTGAAGAGGCCACCTCCTGTAGCCAGGTAAGAACCCCTGGGAGCAATAGAGACAATACAGCCACAAAACTTTTAATCCAAAATTTATTCTATCTAGTAAAATTGCAGGCACAGGTGTTAGAGGAGAGACTGAGGGAATTGACACCCATTCCATGGAAAATATCAATCTATAACACTATTAAAAATACACGGTTATGATTGCAGATAGGAGCTTGTTGTCCTCTGAGAGGATCCATCCAGTAGCTGTCTCAGACACAGATAGCCACAGTAAAAGAGTGGATGGAGCTTGGGGATGCCTATGGAAAAACAGGAAAAAAGATTGTAGACATTGAAGGGGATAGGAACTCCACAGGAATACCAACAGAGTCAAATAACCTGCACCCTTGAGGTTCTCAGAGTCTGAAGCACCAACCAAAAAAAACAAAACAAAACAAAAACAACAACAACAACAACAACAACAACAAATGTACACACTTGTTGGACCTAGGCCTCCCCACATATATGTAGCAGATGTGCAGCTTGGTCTTCATGTGGGTCCCAAACAACTGGAATGGGGGCTATCTTAAAACCTTTTGCTTGTGTATGGGCTATGTTCTTCTAGATAGGCTGGCTTGTCTGACTTTAGTGGGAGATTAAGTGTCTCACAGAGACTTGAAGTGCCAGGATGGGAGGATACCAATGCTCAGGGGAGAAGGAGAGAGGGAATGGGGGGGGAGGGAGAGAGGAATTGTGGAAGGAGGTGACCAGAAGGGAAGCAGTGAGCAGGATGTAAAGTGAATAAGTAAAACAATAAAAACAAACAACAATAAAACAAAAAATGAGGACATCATGAATTTGACATGCAATTGGATGGAATTAGAAATTATCAAACTGAATGAGGCAACCCAGCCCCCAAAAGATATTCATGCTATGTACTCATATTTTTTTTGATGTATGATAATTTACATAACTTTTGCAAATAAATCAAATTCATTTTGGATTAAAAAAAGGAAAGAAAAGATATCATATTTACGCTCTTACAGTTAAGTCTGTTAGAACAACATCAGAAGTTTTAATCACTGAATACTATGAGAGATGGAAATATTAAAAAATATGATCTTAATGTGTATAACCTGTTTGTCTGAAGTTATTTCCTAAACTACATATTGAAATGCTTGAATCTATACAATAAAAGTAGTTTGAGACATGAAGTAACATAAATATGTTAGTCCCTCAAAGGACTAGCCAATTAATTTCAAGACATGAAATATTCATACAAAAAAATATCCCAGAGGATATCAATTAAGAGAAAAATATGTTTGAAGCAACAGAGTAAAAAATATAAGCAAATTCAAATATTTTAAAATTTATAACATTTAAGTGTAAAAAAGTCAACCACACTATAAAAATAGTAAATTATAATAAAGAGAAAAGAATAGTTATGTTTTGGGATATCTGATTTTAGTGGAAATGATAAAGTTACATCTTTTTAATAGAAAATGTATAGATAGTTTGTACAGAAATTAGTAGAATGTTTCTACAAAAGTAGCAAGAATAATATGTAGCACTCTTGGGTTTTCTTTGTTACATATACTAAAATTGGAATGATACAAGAATAGCCTGGTCCCTGTGCAAGGGTGACATGCACATTTGTGGTGCATTCCATGTCTTGAAGATGGGAGACAACATGGAAAGACTCTAGGAGAAATAAAGGGAGGTGAAATCATAATCAGAATGTTTTATGTGAGGAAAATCAATTTTCAATAAAAGGATATAATAAAACGTTCAAAAGACAATAGAGAATAAAATGATTATAACGTTGCACACTTTTGAAAGTAGGGACTTATAATTTGGACTGATTAAATAACTCAAAGGAATACATTAAATATAAAAAAAAACTTTAAAATGCTCCATAATTACTGCTTACTACATATATGCAAATATAATATCCTAACAGGCTCACAAGAAGGTGTTAGTCCAGTGTAGAAGAATTCCAAGGCAGTGACACAGAAGTGGGTGGGTAGGTGGGGGAGCACACTCACAGAGGCAGGGGTAAGGTGAATTGGATGGGGGATTTCAGAGGGGAAATCAGGAAGTGAGGTACAACATTTGAAATGTAAATAAGTAAAATAACCAATAAAAGAAAATCCGAAAACTTATCAGATTAAAGACACTGAGGTTGGTCAAACTTAAGGAGACACAGTAACTGGAGTCTAATGACAATATTTTCTGTTCTTTCAAAGTTTGACCTTTAATATTTAGTTTAAATGCAGCTTGATTTTCTTTTAATGGGTTTTTTTTTTTACTCACATTTCAAATGTTATCCCCTCTCCTGGTCTCCCCTCTGGAACCACCTATTCCATCATCCCCTTCCCCTTGCCTCTATGAGGCTACTCACCCACTCACCCAAACCCAATTTCTTACCCTGCAATTCCCCTATATCGGGGCATTAAACCTCACAGGCTCAAGGGCCGCTCCTCCCACTGATGTCCAACAAGGCCATTCTCTACCATATACATGGCCAGAGGTATGGGTCTCTCCATGTGTACTCTTTGGTTAGTGGTTGAGTCCTCCGGAGCTCCAGACCAACAGTTGTGGTCTGGCCAGCTGACACTGTTGTTCTCCCCATGGCACTACAAACCCACTCCGCTTCTTCACTTCAGTCCCTTCTCAGACCTTATATTCAGGACTGTGCTCAGTCCAATGGTTGGCTGTCAGTATCCTCCTCTGTATTTGTCAGACTCTGGCAGAGCCACCCTGGAGACAGCTATGTCAGGCTCCTGTCAGCAAGCTCTTCTTAGCATTCACAATAGTGTCTGGGTTTGGTATTCCATATTTGGATACATATGGAATGTATCCTCAGGTGGGGCAGTCTCTGGATGGCCTTTCCTTTGGTCTGTGCTCAACACTTTATCTCCAAATTTCCTCCTGTGAGCATTTTGTTCCCCCTTCTAAGAAGCTCTGAAGCATCCACACTTTGGTCTTCCTTCTTCTTGAGTTTCATATGGTCTTTATATTGTATCTTGGGTATTCTGACCTTTTGGGCTATTATCCATTTTACAGTGAGTACATACCATATGTGTTCTTTTGTGACTGGGTTACCTCACTCAGGTTCTCAGGTAGTAGAATGTCCAGTTTTCTGAGGAACTGCCAGGATGATTTCCACTTGGACTTGAGCTTTGAACAAGGAGATAAAAATAGATCAAGTTACATTCTTCTACATGTGGACCTCCAGCTGAACCATCACCATTTGTTGAATATGCTGTCTTTTTTCCATTAGATGGTTTTAGCTCCTTTGTCAAAGATCAAGTGACCACATGTGTGTGGGCTCATTTCTGCATCTTCAATTCTACTCCATTGATCTTCCTGCCTGTCTCTGTACTAATACGATGCAGGTTTATTTTTTTTTTAATCACTATTGCTCTGTAGAACAGCTTGTGGTCAGGGATGGTGACTCCCCAAGAAGTTCTTTTATTGTTGAAAATAGTTTTCACTATCCTGGGTTTTTGTTATTCCAAATGAATTTGAGAATTGCTTTTTCTAACTCCATGAAGAATTGAGTTGGAATTTTGATGAAGATTGCATTGATTACTCTTGGCAAGATGGCCAATTTTACTATATTAATCCTGCCAATCCTTGAGCATGGGAGATCTTTCCATCTTCTGAAATCTTCAACTTCTTTCTTCAAAGACTTAAAGTTCTTGTCATACAGATCTTTCACTTGCTTGTTTAGAGTCACACCAAGGTATTTTATACTATTTGTGACTATTGTGAAGAGTGTCATTTCCCTAATTTCTTTCTCAGCCTGTTTATCCTTTGAGTAGAGGAAGGCTACTGATTTTATTTGAGTTGATTTTATATCCAGCCACTTTGCTGAAGTTGTTTATCAGGTTTAGCAGTTTTCTGATGGAATTTTTGGGATCACTTAATTATACTATCATATCATCTGCAAATAGTGATATTTTGACTTCTTCCTTTTCAATTTGTATTCCTTTAACATCCTATTGTTGTCTAATTGCTCTGGCTAGGACTTCCAGTACTATATTAAATAGGTAGGGAGAAAGATGGCAGCCTTGTCTAGTGCTTGATTTTAGTGGGATTGCTTCAATTTTCTCTCCATTTAGTTTGATGTTGGCTACTGGCTTGCTGTATATTGCTTTTACTATGTTTAGGTATGGGCCTTGAATTCCTAATCTTTCCAAGACTTTAAACATGAAGGGATGTTAAAATTTGTTAAATACTTTTTTAGCATCTAATGAAATGATTAGCTTTCTATGAGAATGGAAAATATGATTTTATTCATATTTCTAATCTCTCAGTTTTATCTTTTATGGAAATTCTTCAAATGATTTAATTGTAACAAAAATATAGTTACTCTTTCAAAATCATTTATTTTTAAAAGGTCAGCAATTTTTTAATTTTTAAAGAGATTTGTTATGTTTGATATTATAACATAATTTTTGCATTTCTCCCTTCTTTTTAATTCTTTTAAATTTTCCCAAATAACACCATTCCTTTGATCTTTTTCAAATATATGTATGCATATATGTTTCATAGGAAACATATATACATACATAAAATATATTTACATTTGAAACATGAAACATACATATGACATACATATATGAAACATACATATTTGGAAGACACACATACACACACACACACACAAATATATATATATATATATTAATTATATATATATATATATATATACATATACACACATGTTTATACACACATAAATACATGGAATAAATACATGTATATGTAAAATCTGTTCAGTCTGTATATTGTTGTTCATATGTTTCTTTCCAGGGATTACTATGTGATACTGAAAAAATCCTGGTCTGCTGTCCCCTGAGAAATGCTTTTTCTCCAGTCTCAGCATTTTTTACTTACCTATAGTTCTTTCTGTATATCTGAGTCTTTGTGGGTTTTCCTCTGTTTGTTTAGGCATTTCTATTAATTTTTTTTTTACATATCATTTTTGGGCAGTCACATTGGTGTGACTCTCTGGGATTAGCTTCTGACATTCCTAGAAGACAGAATCTCTCAGCAAACTCCCTGATGCTCTCTCTTTGTAATATTTTTGTCCTGTCTTCCATGTTGTTTCCTGAGCCTTGGTTGTAAACAGGGCTTTGTAGATGCATGCCTTGGGAATGTGTTCTATGACACTGTTTTTTGATTGGTTGTTGTTTTTTGTAATGGGCTTATGTTTCAAAGAAATGTTTCCTTGATGAGGGCTGATTACTACTTTTGAAAAAGGAAACTAATCTTCAGAGTATAAAAAAAATATTGATTATGTGTGTATTTACAGAAACAGAGAGGGGGCAAAATGAATTGATCATATAGTTCTCCAAAATCAACAGAAGGCAAGCAGCATTCACAGCCCGAGCACAAAAAAAGAAATATCTACCATATATTCCTCTGCTTGCCAGCTTGCCAAGACACTTCTGCAGGATCCTGCAGAAACTGACCAAATGCTTTGGAACAAAGGAAAAAAGAATACTGTATTTTTTTCTCAAAGTATCTGTATCTATATAAGGTATAGTACTGGTAAGAAGTGATGAGTATAAAAGGGAAAAAACAGGAACAAAAAATGATGGCAGAGAGCAACTGTACCCTAGCAACACACTGAAGAAAAACAAATAGCAATGCACATGGAAAATTACATTTGATTCATGGCATTTAGCATTGACCTAATGACACTGTCTAGTATGATGCACTGATGTAAAATTAATGTCAAGTCCAAATGAGCTTTTCATCTAGATGGTACTTACTAAGGCAAAGCATTTTAAAAAGAAGTCATTGGCAACACTTGGAAAAGGTAATTCTGAAAAGAGAAGTAATTCATGTCATTTATTATAAGAGGTAAAATAAACCCTTGAGAGTTTCTGCATTTACTTTTCAAGAATAAGAGTAAGAGAGGAACAAAAGGTGGGCAGATTTCAATAGTAATCTCAGTTCATTTGGAACTAGAAGAGTAAGTTAGTTTCTGTTAAGGTGAAATTAAACAGTTTTTTTTTTTTTTTTGATTTTGATAATATCCTTCTGTGTAATGTTCAAAACTTAACCAAACTAACTTAATGTCCTAAAATAAAATGGTCAACTATAACTTGTATTAAAATTATTGACATTAAATGAGAGGCAGTTATCCATTCAGGACTGTACTACTGACATTCTACGTAAAACCCAGGATCTGTTATCAGCTTTTCATTTAGATCAAGCAGAAATAAAAGAAGACACTTCTGTCAAATGTCGTGAAGGGAAGCTTGCTCTGGCTTCTTGTCACTGTATTACTGAATTTAAAAGATCCAGATACACCAAAACTGATGAAACCCATAGTCCCTGAAACTATCCCCTCTGAGCATTTCTTGAAACTACTAAAAGTATTAAAATTAGACAAACTTTTTTTTAATTTTAGAACTAACAGAGTTGTGTGTGTATATGCTTTGGTAAATAGCTTTTAATAGTCAATGTCCAAAATGATTTTCAAATGTGTGATGCAATGCCACATGAACCGTGACAGTGGAAGGTCTTTGTTTTTCCTAACCACAAATCACACTTGTGCATCACGAACATCTGCCACAGATACAAATTCAGTGAAGCAGCTAGTCAAAGTCCATACTGACTCTTGTATAGCCAGACTGGAGACTGAATTCTCAGGTTTATGTATGCAGCAATATCAAGGGAGACAAATATTTCTTTATTCAGTTATAGCAGGGAAATGCAGCCAGTATACAAAGTTAGAACTCAAGATCATGGCAGCAGTAGAAAGTTAGAAGCCTGGTCATTTATTTAAAAATTATTTTTATATTCAAGCAACATAATAATATTCATTAGTGAATTCTTATATTTTATGCAACAGACAATCATCATTAGGTATTTTTGTTAATATTTTCTAATAATCGTGTACTGAATTAGAGTATGTATCCAATAATTCATATGAGTAATAAAAGATATTCCATTATGATATAGTAAGATAAAAATTTACTTAAAATAGTCATTAAGTTCACAGCATCACTATAGAACAATGAATTGATAAAATTACATTTTAAGAAGCAACAGTAGTGGCTAAAGTTAAGGCAGATGTACTACAGATAGGAAGAACATGGGAAGATCTTTCAATTTTAACAAATTAATGTAACCTAGTCCCACATTCTTTTTTTGCTTTTGAAAAACTTAATTGTCTTTGTCAATGAAAAACAAAAAGCAATATACTAACTTACCATATAGATTATACTTGCTCTTCTTACTTCTTCAGAAGCATGATATGTTTTGAGACCTGAGGATTAATATACAAAACTTGTGTCATGAAATGATGAAAAAAATATTTCACTCTTCATAAGCTAAATGGAGAATATAGGGAGAACTGAGAAAAGTTATTGGGTTTGCATACTGATGACTGAGAAAATAAATTTAAGTAGTTTGGATGTACTGTCACTTTAATATCATTGCCAAACATATATTTGTTCATTATTTCAGTTTTTCAATGAAGAGATTTTTATCACTCAGCTTCACCAGTATGGTAAATCAAAAGCAAAATATTTATGAAGAGAATAGTTTCTTCACAAATGAGAATGTAGCATATATACAATAATAATATACAACATTTAATGGCAAAATCAGTAATTCTACATGGCAAGGTTTATATCTGGTCAGTTGTACCAACATATCCCTGCTCAGATGCTAACACTTGGCTTATTCCCTTGTAAGGAATCACAAGACAAGTTAGAATTGTAGTTGGAATTTGTGAAGGAGAAGTTGTTAAGGTAAGTGTGGAGTTTGTTAAGAAAAAACATTTGTGCAGAGCCTTTTCAATGGGCAGAAAGAAGCAGGAATAGAGGCAGATAGAATAGAATTTTCTTCTGCTGTAAAAAAATAATGCCTCATGAAATTTGTGGGGAAATAAACAAAACTAGAAAATACTCTCCTGAGTAAGGTGAGCCAGGCACAGAAATCCACACGCTGCTGGTTTACTATATTAAAGATCATAGCTTCTGAACCTTAGGTACCTTGAGTAATTGTAGAAACCAGAAAGGTTAAAAGGGGTTACAAAGTTGGTAAGAGAGTGTCTAGAGATGGAAATAGGAGGACACAGGTACTATGAACTGTAAAAGAAAATGTGGCAGTATTTTACTGGAATGGTGGTAAAAAGGAAGTACAGAGGGAGAGGGATGAATGGTGACTAAACAATACTAAAAATTTCGGGGAAAGCCATAGTGTCTCAAACTTTCACAAAGAAGTAGAGGTAACTAATGAACAATGGAAGTGGGAAATGTCTTTCTTAAGTCAGAGCATGCCAACTGGGGAGTCAATAGCAAATGGTAAGCCTGACAACGTATCACAAAGACTACACAGACTAGTGGTTTATATTTATAAAATATGTATACTGACACAATATATGCATGTTACAACAATTAATGAAATTAATGAGGATATAAATCTAAAAGAAAGTAGAAAGAGGTATATGGGTTGTTTGGAAGGGAGGACAAGAAAGAAATAATGATGTATATATTTTATAATTTCTATTACAAAATGAATAATTTGAATATATGGAATATGGAAGCATATAGGAATGCATATATGTTCATATTCTCATAATATATGTATAGTTTTACATACATATTTATATGTGTATACTCCCAAAATAATATAGCCTGTTGCTGTTGCAATTGGCTACCTGCCAGAACTTGAAGCTAAGACCCTATTTTTGATGATACCACACATTTTAGTTAAAAAAAAGTATAGAAAAGTAGCTGGAATGACACTGACTTCTTTTCTATAAGGACTAGCTTTACAGAATCAAAGGGTTCTATGCAAGTTGCAAGGAGAAAAGAAAATTAATCATCTTATCTAGCTGTAAAGCTTATGAATCAAAAGAGTGGCAAGCAGGACAAGACACCCTGAGTGATGAAAGGGGGCACTGTGTCTTGAGAACAATCAACAGCCACCGAATTGAACTTAAGCCCTATCTAGTGGGAAAGATTTAATGCCTGGTCTGATAAACCTAGTCAAATATTGAGAAGGCAATAGGTGTGACAGAATTGGAGTATATTCACACAGAGATAGACATAGTCATAGATATAGACATAGAGAAATAAGATAGAGATAAAAATAGAGATACAGGTAGACAAGTAGATATAGTATAAAGATGCTACATAAATAATAAATAGATAATAGATAAATGATAGATAAATACATAAACAGATTATCAATAGATATTGATAGATGATAGATAGATAGATAGATAGATAGATAGATAGATAGATAGATAGATAGATATAAAAATGGATTTCCATAAGGAGATGCAGAAGTAAGTGGATTGGGTCCAGCTAATATGGGGGACTATACTCAATTGTGAACAAACCCATTGTCTACTTTGTATCAAAAGAGAATGTGATATCAAGAGGAGTTACACAGATTCTGAAGGTCAGAAATGGTTTTTTTCTCCATGACTGATAAGATTAGAAGAAAAGAAATGATAAAAACTGGGACAAAAATATAAGAAGAGGGAAGACTGACAAATTCATATAATCAGTAAAATAGAAGTGATTGTGTAAATATGCAAAATTTCTTTTGATATTCAGCACTCAGTGAATTTTTAATTCATATCTTAGTCACAATAACTAATAGCATTAGATATTAGCATTGGATACTAAAAGCATTCCAGGAAACTTTTAATGTGAGATTTAGATTTCAGTACTTCATCCTATATTGAAACAAAGTTAGCTTATAATGCTTTAACAAACAACTCGAAATAAGTAGCTTTAAGTTTCAAGGATTATTTCTTTGTTTATGGGTTTGCCTTTAAAGTCTCATTTAATTTACACACAAGGAGTTTCTTATCTTTAGCATCACTCCTCTTAAAATGAGACAGTAAGTCTCAGAAAGTGTCTTAGCACGTAAGCAGTGATTGATTCACAAGTCTGAGGTCCCATTTCAGTCTCTGGTATTCATAGAAAAGTTGGGATATGAAGGAAATTTGTAACTCCAGCACTGCACTGCCAGAGATGAAAACAGGAAGTAGAAGAAACTCAACTCCACCCTCTCCCTCTCCCTCTCCCTCTCCCTCTCCCTCTCCCTCTCCCTCTCCCTCTCCCTCTCCCTCTCCCTCTCCCTCTCCCTCTCCCTCTCCCTCTCCCTCTCCCTCTCCCTC